>SAUG01000077.1:0-421711 GCA_011316305.1 Rusavskia elegans
CCTAACCCTAACCCTAACCCTAACCCTAACCCTAACCCTAACCCTAACCCTAACCCTAACCCTTTTATAAAATATATTTTATATATAAAATCTTTATTTAATATTAATACGAAAAATATTTTTAAAAATAAAATTTAAAAGTCTAGTTAAACTAATTAATTCGGTTTAAAATAATAATTCGACTTTATAATAAATATAGTTAATATATCTAAATTATTAGTTTTAATTAGTTCTCTTTTTAATACGGTTAGAAACTCGAATTAATTTTTCCGATTCGAATTTAAAACTCGATAAAACGGCTAGACTAAATTCCGTTATCGATTTTTTTAATATTTTATACTAGTTATAAACGATTCTAATAATAGTAAAAAAGAAATTATAATTTAAAAATAATTAATTTAAATAATTTTATATAACGAAAAAAGATTTAATTAAAAATAAATACTAAATTTATTATTTAACTATTTATTATTATTATTAAAATTACCGGGTCGGAAGAAGCGAAATATAATAAAAATATTAAAAAAGTTTTAGTAGATTTTAAAATAGATTTATAAACGATTAAAAACTTCTAGTCGATATACTATATAGATAATAATAATTCTAAAAGCGGCGAAAAAGGTAGTAGCCCGGAAATCCGAATAAAAAAAAAGAATATCCTACCTTTCTAAGCGATCGCGGAATATATTAAAAATAATTTCCTTACTCTTTAATTTAGTACCGAAGCTAAAGTACTTTTACCTATTATTATAAAATAGAATAGGGAATATTAGTATACTTTAATATCGATACTATTATCGTCGCTTCTATCGAAGTATTAGAATATTTAGGAGTATTATAAATAATATCTAGGAGTACTATAAGATAGATAGTAAGGTATTAGATAGAAAGAGGAGGAAAATAGATAAATACTAAGATATTAATATTAATAGAAACGGATTTAATAATAGTAACGCTAATAAATATAGTAATTAGAAATAGATTAATAGGGTCGAGCTTAATAACTAAACTAGTAATTTAGATAAATATATAGTAGCAGCTTTAGTAAAGATAGAAAGTAATAGATAATTAAAGAAATATTACTATAATAATTATATAATTTAGTATAAAGTAAAGGTTTAGATAACTATAATCGTTATATCTAAATATATAATATAAATAATAAAAAAAGTATTAAAAGATAAAAATTTATAATAGAAGGAAATAGAAATAAATTATCGGTAGTTATTACTATTAGTCGGTACTTCGATAAATACTTTTATTCTAGCGACTATTAAATCCTCGGTATCTATAGATACTTAGATTTATATATAATAAAAATACGACTTCTAGAATTCGTCTATTAGCGTTAATAAAATTCTAGCTACTATCTATAATAAAAAAAGTACTATATCGGTAATAACGACTATAGATAATTTTATATAATAAGAGCTACTACTACCTATAAAGCGCTTTTAACTAGTCTAATCTTCTTTTAAATTAGTAAGGTAATATCTATTATTATAGGCGGAAGTAGAAAAACAGTAGCTAGAATTTCTATACCTGCCGGGGATAATATATCGGCTAATTCCCGATCGATTTAACTATTACTAATAAGCAGATCAAGATCGTTTACCTAGATATAATTCTCGTTAGGTTCTAGTAGACTTCTATACGTCTCTAAACGCTAAAAAATAAAGCTAGATTACCGATTAGGTATTTTTTACCCGGTATAGCGAGAGGAAGAAGAATAGAATTTATAGGAAAATAAGGCAGAAACCTAGATAAATTTACTATTAACTCTCTATTATAAACTTAAACTAAGAGCGAGTACTAGAAATAGTATTAAATAATATCTACTACCGCTATAATACCTAAGTACTAGAGACGATATATCGGCTAATTTCCGGTCGATTTAGCTATTACTAATAAGTAGATTGAGATTATTTATCTAGATATAATTCTTATTAGGTTCTAGTATACTTTTATACGTCTTTAGGCGCCGAGGGGTAAAGCTAGATCGCTAGTTAGGCGTCCTTTACCCGGTATAGCGAAAGGAAAGAGGATAGAATTCAAAGAGAGACGAGGTAGGGACCTAGACGAGTTTACCGCTAACTCTCTACTATAAGTTTAAATTAGAGGCGAGTACAGGGGATAGTATTAAATAATATCTACTACCGCTATAATACCTAAATACTAGAAACGACGTATCGGCTAATTCCCGGTTAATTTAGCTATTACTAACGAGTAGATCGAGATTATTTATTTAAACGTAATTTTTATTATATTCTAGTATATTTCTATATATTTCTAGGCGCCGAAAAGTAAAGCTGGATCGCCGGTTAGGTATCTTTTACCCGGTATAGCGAAAGGAAAGAAAATAGAATTTAAAAGAAAATAAGGTAAGGACCTAAACGAATTTACTACTAACTTTCTACTATAAATTTAAACTAGAGGCGAGTATAGGAAATAGCGTTAAGCTACGTCTACTGCCGCTATAATACCTAAATAGCTCTTAAAGTAATAGTAAAGAGTCGAATAATAATAATAGTAGTCCGGGAAAGCCTTCTACCGGAAATTTATTTAGGGGATCTACTTTTTAAAAGTTTCTATATTAAGCTAGTAGCTCTATAGACTTGCCTATATTTATTAAAATAAATTTAATTCTATTACTATTATCCGTATCCGTTTTATTATTAAGAAGGTCGATAATAGTACTACGATTGCCGGTTATATATTTTAATAGAAAAGTATTCGGTCTATTCGCTATTTTATTTTTTTTATTTTATACTTTACTTTTATACTACTAGTTTAAACTAGGTTAACTAGCCGCTAGTTTAGAAACTATTATAACTAGTAGTTTTATATATTAGCAGTTTTTTCTTTCCTATTATTCTTTAATTTACTTTTTTTTATAATTCTACTTTTTCCGTTTTTCGGCGGTATAGATCTAATTAGTCCGTTTTTCTAATTCGACGGCCCTATTAATATAATATTATTCCGCTATAAAGATATATAGAGTTACGCCGGCTTTCCGATATACTATTTTTACCCGGTTTAATATAGTTAGTTTATATAGCTGCTCTATATTATTTACTAGTATTATAAACGAGATTACTAGAATAGGTAAAAAATTAATAATAACGATATATTTAGAGAGAGTAAAACTAATAATAAAAAGAAGATAGCAGGCGCTATTATCGGTTAAATTTCGGATAATAACTTATTACTTACTAATTAAATATTCTATAATCTATATCGACTATTAGTAGTTAAAATTAATACGAAGGTACCGGCGTAGAATAGATAAATACAGAATATCTACCGAGAGAGATAAGGATAATAGTATAGAACAGACGGAAAATAACTAGTACCGTATATATATAATAACCAGTAGTATAGTAGTATTAGGTATACCAATTATAGTATTAGAATAACTTATTAAAAGCTAAAATATACGATTTTAAATACCTATTCCGGAAGCTATTAAGTAGATAGAAAAAGGGAAAATACTATACTACTCGGAACTTTAGGATATTAATACCGATAGGGGAGTTTTATATAGTTCTAGGACTACTTTATTTTAAAGGTCCGTTTTAGAAATAAAGCGCCTAGATTTTTTATTACGCGTCTTTTTTAGTTTTATTACCCTAGAAATTAGGGCTAAAGCCGGTTAAAACTAAAAGCAGGCTAGAGCTAGTTATATTTAAAGGTCCTCTAGAATCTCTAAAAGTTAAAAAGACCGTAAATATTATTTAGATTTAGATTTCGAAAAAGTAAAGACTACTATCTTTATCGGATCCGGAACTATACTATCGGATATTTTAGATTTTCGAAAAAAGATTAATATCGATATAGTCCTAGAACTATATAAAACTATATTTACTAAAATTTTTAATTAATTTATTTAATCTTTATCTTTTAGTATCGGGTTCGCGAGGAGTAGAGGAACGATTTAGATCGAGCCTTCCCGGCTATATAGAATCCGAAGCTATACGATCCGATAATTCGTTATCTAGAAAAAAAATTAGTATCGATATAATCCTAGGACTATATAAAACTACCTTTACTAGAGTTTACCCTCGATTCGTTTAATCTTTATCTTTTAGTATTAGGAAAGCGAGGAATAAGGAAACGATTTAGATCGAGCCTTCCCGGCTACGTAGGATCCGAAACTATATAATCTAACGATTCGTTATCTAGAAAGAAGATTAGTATCGATATAATTCTAGAACTATATAAAACTACCTTTACTGGAATTTACCTTCGACTTATTTAATCTTTATTTCTTAGCGTTAGGAAAGCAAAAAATAGAGGAACGATTTAAATTAAACCTTTCCGGCTACGTAGGATCCGAAGCTATATAATTCGACGATTCGTCTTTTAGAAGGAAGATTAATATCGATATAGTCTTAGGACTATATAAAACCACTTTTACTAGAGTTTATTATCGATTCGCTTAATCTTTATCTCTTAGCGTTAGGCTCGCGAAGAGTAGAGGAACGACCTTTACTATACTATAGAAACTATAGATTCTTAATAGAATTAGATAGAAGGGGATTATCTACGGATAAAATTTAGCGAAAGCGTTTTAAAGGCTTACTATATTTTTTAAAGGGTTTTTTAATATATCTAAAGCGAGGATCGAGCAGGAAGATATTATAATATTTATAAAACTCTTTTTTAGTAGAAAAGGTATTTTTCGCGGTATAATCTTCTAGATAGTTCTAATTTTTATAGAAAAAACGCTAGCTAAAAAAGTTAGTATAGAGTTTTATAACTATAACTACTATAATCTTTAGAATAGTAATAGTATTATATTTTCCTTTAAATTTAAAATATAATTTCTAGAAATTTATATATTCTTTATAGGTTAGATATATAATCCCTATCTATCTAGCGATAATCGGACGTATTTTTAAAACCTAGTTCGTTTAAATAGCCTAGTCGTAGATACTATCTACTATAAAAATATAGAAATTATAAAAGAATTTTTAGTCTATCTTTATAACGCGAGCGCCGGCTTAAATTAAAGTCTAAATATTATTAGAAATATCTAGAAAAAGTATATCGGAATAGCTACTTCCTTATAGATTTATAGTAGTTACCGCGATTCTAGTCGATATATATATAGCTTAAACTTTTTCGATATTATCTTTTTTAGTAAAGGCTTCTATATACTTATTTCTTACTATTATATTATAGACAGACTATATCGAAAAAACCTTAATACTAAACGTATATAGTAATATTTCCGTATTCTATTAAGTAATCGGCTAGTTATAGAATATTAGGAGTTTATATTAATTAATATTATAAATTTAATAAGTAAAACCGGCTAGTATATAGAATTTCGGGGCGTATATATATATATATTTCGCTAAATCCCTATAATAGTAATAATTCGGAAATAATAAATATAGTCGGGTATATTATAAATAGAAACTTGTCCTATAATTATTATATTTATAGTAGGTTTTATTAAAGGCGGAAATAGCGAGTTTAGACTACCTAACCTATAAGTAAAGGGTTTTAAATACGGGGTTTAAAGCTAAATAGTAAAGACGTTAATAAATTTCGTAATTATATCGGCCGGTTTTATTATTTAACCGGTTATCGAAACCGCTAGTAAAATCTACGAAAAGCTATATATAAAATACTAGTTAAAATAAAATTAGAAAAAATAAAGCGGTATAGGGATTTACCTTTTAATAAATAAAGATCTATTAATTACTATTATTTTATATAAAATCTAACTCGACGGTTAACTACTTACTATTAAATATAGACTCGCTAATCCTAATATCTTTCCTATTAACCTTAATAACGCTATTTCTATAGTATTATAGACTTAGTAGTATTAAAATAGAAGGAATAATACTATATATAGTATCGATTTCTATTTAGTTCTAGAAATCTTTTATCCGCGTAAATCTAGTAAAGGCAACTAGATTTAAAAGCTAGCGAAAGTATTCGACGTAGTTCTAGAACTATTTATCTTTCTATTAATATAACTCGATTTTCTTTCGAGCTTCGGAGTATTTATTAACGCTATAATATAGTACGTCGTCCGACTTCTAAATAGAATCCTATATAGTTTATAAAAGGCCGTTTAGATTTTCTGCTATATTTAGTATTAGGGTACCTATTAATATTATTACTAAATAAAGCTATAATAACTATAAAACTTAGTTAAACCGGATTATTAGATCTTTAATTTTCTATACCTCGTTATAAATAATTCGGTTAAATACTCTAGGAATCTAGCTTTATCGATATATATTAATATCTTCTACTTCCCTTTTACTATCTATTCTATAGTCGTCCATATCGATAACTTATTTAATATTATTAGCGACTTCTTTTTTAGTAAAAATAGTACTTTCTTTTTTAATATCCCTTTTAATATCTATTTTATAATTATTTTTATCGATATTTTTATTAGCGTCCTAGATAACTTCTTTATCGGTAAAAATAGTACCTTCTTTTTCGATATCTTCTTTAATATCTATTTAATAATTATCCGCGTCGATATTTTTATTAATATTCTAGATAATTTCTTTATTAGCATTTTTAATAATATCTATTTTAGTATCTTTAGCTTATTTAGCTTCTTTAGCTTACTTAGCTCGGCGCCGCTCTATAGGACCTTCTAGATAGATAGATTTTAGATATAAAGTAGTATACGTTATAACTACTACTATAAAAAATATTTATAGAATATTAGGAATATTATTTAGAAATTCTATAAAAGCTAGATTAGTAGCTCTAAAGATATCGGAGCGATTTTTAAATTTAGCCGATATTTTATTTCTTTACTAAAATCTAATTTTTAAAGCGGAAAAGTTAACCTTCGCCTATTTCTATATAATAAATCTAGATAAAAAAGCGATAATTAAATTAGATTTATATTTATATTTATCGTATATTTCCGCGAATACTAAGGCCTTTTTATTTAGATCTATAGTAGAAGTATAGCGAGGTAATTTCTTATATTATAATATACCTTTACGCTATAATATAGGTAATCTTCGACGGCCGAAAAAAGAGTTAGATACTAAATTTAAGTCTAAAGTATCCGAATCTATATTAACCAGGTTATAAAGGAAGGTTATAAAAGCTAATTTATCTATATACGACTCGGTTAGTTTTTAATTTTTAAGTTCTATAGATTAGATATAGTTCTAGATTAATATTAACGGCGGCGTTTTTATAGTAGATAAAGGGGTATCGATATAGTTCTAGGTTAATATTAATATTAGTTCTTTAGTCTTAAATAAAGGGGCGGGTTTAGGCTTTATAAAGTCTAGGCCTGTTATTACTATTTTTATATCGGCTAAAACTATATTAGCAGAAATAAAATAATAGGAAGTTTAGCGGTTTACTACCGTATTCGATAGTATACTATATTACTAAATAGAATACCTAAATAGTTTTTCCTAAATCTATTTTATCGGCTAATAATAGATTTTTAAATATAGACTCTATAATTAATATCTAATATAGAAATTATATCTAATACGGTTTAAAATACTATATAGTTCTAGGATATTTATTAAAGTAGAAATAATTAGCCGGATAGATATCTAAGACGCGGAATAGTTTAAAATTTAACTATAAAGCCTTATAAAATTCTTTATATAAAGGAAAGATAGCGCTAATAGTATTAATATACTTTTAAATATTTTCGACTATTTATTAGGTTTATTAGTCGTTTACTACTATATCGGTCTCTATTATAATATCGGTTAAATAGGCTATTTTATAGGTAAATATTTACTCTGCTAATTTTTACTAGCTTTTTCGGATAGTTTTTACTCTAGCTTTCTTTTTTTAAATTATTATAACTATCTATTCGACCGTTATATTAGAAGGGAAATAGATTAGTATACGCTTAAAGTCGTATAAACTTTTAATCGTAGCTATTTATTCGGTATATAATAAGGGCGGGTAGAAATTCTACTAGCTATTACTTAATTTATATATAGTCCGAACCGAAACTAGTTTATTAATCTTTTTTTTAAATTAGATTAGTAGTTCTTTTTCTACTATTTTATAATCGACGTCCGGTAATATACAGTTAACTTCTAGCTTCTTTTTAATTTTATATATCTAGTCTGGATCTTCGATTTAATTAAATTCTATAGGTTTAAAGGAAGTTAGCGCCGGAAGTTTTTCTAGTTTAGAGTCGGATATATAGAAATTAATATCCGGAGTAATATAATAGTATACTAGTACGGCCTTATTAGTCTAGAATTTAAAGGTATTTATATAATTTCCCGAACGTACCGACTTTTTAATCGATTTTTTAAACTAGTTTTTAACTAGGTAATAGATTCGATACTAATTTTCGGAAACGTAAATCTAGTAGAAATACTTTTTATTCCGGTAAACCGAATCGCTTTCGGAAGTATATATTAAAATATCTAAGCTTCGGCTATTTATTAGGATATTATATAAAATCTTAATCTAATATAGAAAAGGTCGATAGGTTATATAAAAAATACTCTTTTCGACAGGTAATAGCTATATATAGGAAGTAGAATTAAACCTGCTAATATTAATTTTATTCTACTAGAAAATATAGCTAAATAGTTTACTAACTTTAATCTATATTTTTACTTGCTTCTTTCCGGTTTATTCTTTCTAGTATTCTTCTTTAATAATAGTAGTAAGTCTGCCTAGTAGTATATTTAGATAGCTATAGAGCTTCCTTAGCTCGCTAGTATTAGTAAAGCCGAAATACCTATATAATAAGATATTACTATCTATAAGATCTAGTCTACCTTTTTTAAAAAAGATAATCCGAATACTATCGAAGAACTATAATAGATCTTTAGATAGTAGTAGTCCGGCTAAAGCTAGGCTTATATCTATTAATAGATTTAGAATAGTAGTTTTTCTAGATCTAGCGGGTATTAATAATCTAGTTTATATAATTTATATTCTTTTTTTTTCCTTTAGTAGTACTATATAGATCTAGGACTATATTCTAGTATAAGCTAAATACTTTAAAAGGGAGGGTTTTAGAGACTATAGATAACTATACCTAGAAAAAAGAAAAGGACTATATAGTTTTAGGGGTCGGGAATATAAACCGTCGGAATAAATTAATATAATTAGAGCTAGATATAATCCTAGGATAATAAGTAATAAAGGCTAGACGTAATCCTAGGATAATAACTCGCTATAATTAAATTAAAGTAAATTAACCGAAAGCTATAGTAGTATTAGTATTAAATATAGTAATTCGAGTATTCGGAAGCTAAAAAATATAGTTTATATCTAATACTATAGAGTAGATTATAATTCTAGAACTATATTAAAAAATAGAAAAATATACTAATAAAATTATAATCGAAAAAGAAATAGAAATATATAAATAGGTAGTACTAAATATAATATATAAAAAAAAGAAAAATAAAATAAAAGATAAAGAATATTTATATATTAATAACAGCCGAATAATATACTAATAGACGCGAGTAACGTATAGATATTTAATAGGTTTTATTTCTAAGGCGAAAATAGGTAATAGAATAAAATAAAAATAAACTATTTTACTAGAAAAGTATATTAAATATATAATATATAGTAAATATATTAGAACTAGCGTTCTTTTATTATTTTAGAATTACGTCCAGTTTTTATAGTATTAAAGTTTTAGTTATCCTAGAATTACGTCCAACTTTTATAGAATTAAAAGAAAAGTTTATCCGGAATAAACTATAGTCTATATATATCTAGTAAAAAGTATTAGTTTCCGAATCTATAAAGTCTATAGTTATTAGTTAAATAGATAAATAGTAGGATAACGTAAAAATACTTTATACCTATATCTATAGGTAACCTATTTTAGTATTCCTTTCTACTAGTAAAAGTTATTTTCCTTTAACCTAGTTAGATTTTCTTATATCGGAGTATTTAGTAAACCGCTAGATCTGAAGGACGTAGTTCTAGAATTATAATATTAATAGATATAATTCTAGAGTTATATTATTAATATCGGCGCTAGTTATTTACCGCGGACTATAATCTAGTAATCTATTATAACTAAACTAGATTTAATTTTTACTTCTATCGTAGTTAAAAAGCTCGGGATTATCGGCTGGATTATTATTATTATTAAATCTCGCCTTTTAAGCCTCTATTATAACGGCTAGCTAATCTAGCTCCTAATAGAAAATATAGAAATAATCAGAAAATATAAGATCTAGTATATTAAGGGTATTATAATTATTAAGTAGATACGGTTTAAATAGGAAAACCCGTTCTAAAATATTTTATAAAGTAGTTTCTAGACTGCCGGTCCTAATAATATTACTAAATTTTTTCTAGCTTTTTCTATTACTATATTATATATATTCTATATTATCGGCCTAGTTAACTAGAATCCTAGCTAAATACTATCCGGTTTAAATTATTCTAGAAAAACTTCGGATTTCTTAAGTTTTCTTTATATTATATATTTATTTCGCGGAGATTATTATAGCTAGATTATTATAATTAAATTAAAAAATAATATATAGAATAATAGAAATAATATAAAATATCTATTATAAAAAAGTTAAGCTATATTCGGTACCTTCGGTATTAATAAGGTATTTATAGAGTTTACGGATTAAGACCTAGAAAAATATATATTTCTATTTTCGTTTCCGGTAATCTTTATAGTTATTTTATATAAAAAAGGCCTATAGCCGATTTCTTTATAAGCCGGATTTAAAATACTAACTAAAATAGGAATTATTAGATTTAAAAGACTAGTAAGCGAGAATAATATAAAGAAATATCCTTTCTAGAAATCGTTATACGGCGGGAAAAGTTAATAGTTTAAAGTCTAACTATTTCTATTCGGTTAAGTATTCTAGATATAGCTTTTAAATTTCTTTCCGGACCTAGGCTATAAAAGTTTTATACTAGCAGTTTTACTTTTTATTAAACTAAAATATATAGAGCTACTGCTTTAGAATTTATAGTTTAGGCGCCTTTATAACTTCCTCGGTTTACTATTCGGTATCGACTATATTATCTATTATCCGGTTAACTAGTTTATAAATAATATATTTATTATAGTCGACGAATATAAAATATATAATAAGTTAAATAGATTTATAGTAATAATACTAAAGTAAAATAGTACGATTAGAAAAAGGTACTATTTAAATTTTATCTATCTAGAAATAAAAGCAGGTTTAAAAAAAAATAAGAAACCGGTTTTATTTTATATAGATCCTAGCGATATTATATATACCTTTAAATTTCTACTAAAGTCTATTTCTAATATTTAATTAGTAAATAATTCGAATATCGAAAGAAAAAATACCCTGCTAGAAGATTATATCCGGAAGATAAAAAATAATACTATACCGGTCTATTATTATTTAGTATTATAAACTAAATCTAGTTATATAAATAGGATCGGCGTCTATTTCTATATTATCCTTTTTTAAAGCAGGGACTACGCGTACCTGTTTTATCTACTATTTATTTTTTATAAAAAAAAAATATTATACCGGTTCGGTTCCTTCTATAGTAAAATATATAGTATTAATAGTAATATAAAATATATTTCTATTAGCTCTTTACTTTTTCTATAAAGCTAGAGATAGACTAGCTACCGGTATAGATTATACCGCTAATATTTTAAAGAAAAAAAGTTAAATATTTAGAAAAGTCGAGATAAAGGCGATAATATCCCGGGTAGAAACGAGGGTATATAGTCGATAGAATTTTATAGGAAGATTAAAAATATAGTCCTAAAGTTATATTAGATCCGGCCTAGATAAAAGGTTCCGCGATATATTAAATAGAAGATATAATAGCTAAATAGAAACTATATCCGGCTATTAACTTAAATTTAATATTCGGAAAAGAATAAGGTTAACCCGGTATTTATTTTATACCCTATAGTAGATATCCTTCTTATACGCCTACTTGAAGTATTTATTAAAACGGCCTTTAATATATAAAAAAACTTAAACCTAATAATTATAGAAAAAAGATTAGCTAAAAGGTAGATCTAGATAATCTTCGAAGCTATTAGTATATTATTAAAAACGCGCTATAATACGTTATTTATTATAAATCGGATTATTCGCGGCCTAATTATCCTATTCGGCTTATTTAAAAGCGAAGGCCTTAAATTCGCGACTACTAAAGGGATAGATATCTTTAAATAATATAACTAAAAGATCTTTAATAGTATTATAGGATTTATAGTAAGCTATAAAACTTTCGCGATAGAAAGGATTAGATATAGTTAGCTCTATAGATATAGAGCCGAGATTTCGAGTAAAATAGAATAGGTAGGTTAATATCTTAAGACCTATAAACCCTTTATCTAGATTCTGGAAATAATTCTTTTAAACTTAGAGGCAGTATATATTACGAAACAGGATAATATTAGAATAGGGAGTTCTACTACGAGTTTTAATAAAATTATCGAAGCTGAAATCGAAGTAGGATTTATTAGGAAGAATAATCTTTTTAGATATATTATATTAGTAAGCTAGTATCTATTTTATAGCGCCTTAGACTTTCTATAGCGAATTATATATAATATTAGCCTTTAAATTATAGGCCGATAGAATAAAGAAAAGCCCTTTAAATTCCTATATAGTATTAGCGTACCTTACTACTTCTATCTATAAAAGGTCGAGGTAGTTAGCCGGGATAGGGTAGTAGATATCTATAGGAGCTAATAATCTAAAGTAATATAGCTCCTAGTTAGTAGATATACTAGTATAGGCGGCTTCGAAACTTTAAAAATAATAGGCGGATATATATTTAAGGTAGGTTAATCGAATAGTAGAAAGGACGATTAAATTTATCTAGCTTAATTAAAAATCGTAACCTATATAAATAGTATTTTATTCTATTTATATTATATTAGGGAAATATATATAGATATTAAAGCTTTATTTTTAGTCGGCAGAACTAAAACTAATACGTAGTTATTTAAATTTATAAATACTATAGCTATAGATTATAAAGCGCGGGTTCTATATAATATATTAATAGAAAAGTAGATAGAAGTACTAGTAAAATAGATAGAAATAGACCGCTAGAATTATAGGAGCGAAAATAATACTATCGATATTAGTAGTAGTACGGATCTAAAGGTCGTTTTACTTTTCTATTATAAATTATTTAAGTAAAATCTTCTTACTATAGCTAATATTAAAGGAAAGTAGAATAGATTCCCTAGCGAGGAAAGCGCGCTAATTAATATTACGGAAATCTAGATAAATAGAATTATTATACTATAATATTATTAAATAGTATAGAAATAGGAAAAATAGAATAGATAAAGCTTTCTAAAGATTAAACGATTTTTAATATATAGTAAGTTCGCCGAAGCTCCGAGTATTAAATAGAGGGTCGGGGCGGTAGCTAGCTAAAATATTAGTTAGCGATCTAATAATAGATAGAGGTAGGAAAAAGGCTTACTATAATTATATAAACGTCGAGAGGCCGTTATAAGGATTTTATTAGCCTGTTTAAATTCTATAGGCCGTAGTTATTACGGCAGTAATAGAGGCGGTATAGCTAGTAGTTCCGTAAAATAAGGAATATTATTATCTTTTACTAATATACTATAGAAGGATAGCAACAGTAAAATATTAGATAGCTATAGTAGAAGTCCAGGTCTATTATCTAAGAGTATATAAAGGATCGGTTTAGTATTTAAGTTGCTACCGGAGACGGATAGGGCTCGAACGCCGTTTATAGAAATAGAATCCTTAATTTATACCGGAAACGTAGTTTATAACCTTTTATATAAACGTCCTTTCCTATATTAGGCTATATTTATCGAATAGAGAATTCTAATAGGAAAGGTAAAAGTTAATATATTACCGGTAAGGCGAGGTAAAGGACGCTTATTACTCGGTAGTCGGTATAGAATATTAACCTAGTAAAGTATATTATTATTAGGGAGACGATCTTCGACTCTATAGAATAGGATAACGGTAGAAAGAAAGGTAGAAATAGATAGCAAAATTAAACGTTTAGGTTATAGTTCTGCTATAGGTAAAATAAGCCCCTAAAGCTTTCTATACCGGACTAATCTATTACTAGAAAAAGGTTCTAATTAAGCTATTAGCTTCGAAGATATAATTATATATAGCTCTAGAATTATATCTTAGAATCGATATAGAATTTAAATAGGGTACGATATAGTTCTAGGACTACGAAGATCTATTTAATACTATAATATATACTAAAAGATACCTTCGGGGCCTCGGTAGAAAGAATAGGAAAAGCGAAGGTAGTAGATAGAACTACCTAAAATTTTTAGTTTAAAGTCTTTTTTACTTTAAATATTATTTTATAATCTTTAGCCGCCTTTTTTTTTTCTTCCTTTATCTAGTACTTTTTAGATCTACTTCGAGGTATTTTAGGTAGTTAGATAGATATATTACGCTCCGGTAGAAGTACTTAGCGCTAGACTTCGAAATTATAAAAGAGGTTAACCGATAAAAAGTATCGTAAGGCGGTTCTAATAGAGAGAAAGGAAGAATAGATATCTAACTTACGCGATATAAAAAGTCGGCTATTATTATATAACGGGAAAGGACCGTTACTAATATTACTAGGGAATACGTAAATTAAATTTTAATTATAAGTATAAAGTAACGAATAGGAAGTAGGAAAACCTATTACTCTAATATTCGATATCTAGATTAGGCGGTAAAAATAAGGAACTAGTATTTTATCGGGAAAGATAGGTCCTCTTCGGTATATAAAGCGGATTATAAGCTAGTACGCTTTAACTTTTATTAGAAACTCGTTATAAAGCTAGTAGGCTTTTTTACCTATTTAAATAAAAGATAGCCGCCTAGATAGATCGTTAATAGTACTATAGTAGAAAAGAGGCCTATAGTAGGCTTTATAGTAATAAAGAATAGAACTAGGTAGTATCTAAAGTTTTAAATTATTAACGAACGGCCTGCTACTTTATATACTACCGTCTTTATTATATAATATTATATTCCCGTTTAACGGTAGCAGGGAATTATCTATAACCTATATTAAAGGTTAGGTAGGCTAGTAATAGCTTCGCTAAACTTAAAAAAGAGCTAGTAAAAGTAGAATAAAAGAAGTATAGAATAAAAATAGAAAATTCGCGTAAAACCTACCGTCTTATAGAAAAGTAAAGGGTAAGACCTTTAGCTAATTAATTACTACTTTTAAATCTTTTTAATATATATATATACGGATAATTATATAGATTACTATTAGATTAATTAGATAATTAAATCTTCCCGGTAATTAATTAAATAATTAAATCTTCTTTCGCTTTAAGTAATAATTATACTAGCGGTAGTAGTAGGAAACAGCGGGAAATAGATTTTAGATAAATATTAAAACTAACAGCGACTATATAGTTAGATATACTATAAACTATTACGATTATTTTAGTTCTAAAAGCTAGAAATTTATTATAAAATAATTCTATAGAACTTTTATACCGGAACGGTATTAATAGGACGATATTAATATACGGTACGACCGACCGATTTTAATCAAGTCCTATAGGATACCCGCCTAACTCTGACCCTCCGTACCGTACAATATTATTCACACCCGGTCAAATCCGTGCAGTGTGAATACTTGCAGGCCGCTGGATTGGGAGATCGAAAACAAAGTGCACAGTCGTACGATATATGACTGGACACGGGCGAGGCGATGGGTCTCTCATCTTTAGCCTGTTGCAAGGTGTCCCTTTCGAAGATATTGTAGTATTGCGACGTTCTTCCATGGTGGACACTGGGGGCCAGACAGACATATATGGAATCCGATGCTTCGTTGGTAGCGCACAGAGTCAATAAAAACACATACGTCCCGTTCAAATTCGCAAAGCGATCGGAGTCCCTCTGGAGTCTCAGTTGGCAAAGCATCGTCCTTCTGCGATCGTTGCAGGTTGTACGCCCAGCATCCAGTCCGCAAGATCGAGTATCATGTATACATGTCAATACTGCGCACATGGCTTTGTGTATGCCACGAGTCTCTGCCAACGTATAACGTCAGTGAGCTTAGGTGTCCCAGCCGTTGGCTGATTGGTCGGACTGATCCGCCAGCGTGGACGATCGGAGATATTTAAGCCGAGGATTTGAAGGTGGAGGGAAATACAGTCGATCGGTTACGGATGTGCAGGGGGAAGATCTTCAGTGTCTGTTCACTGCCTCGTGAGGTGACGAACAGTGTGGCACACTTCTTGCGAGCCTTGGGTATAATAAGGTATGCATTTGCTCGATGTACTGCTTGCCTGGTCTCTACGTCGATGGCGTTGACAGAACTCAGTCAGGAGACCGATCCCAACAGTAGATATCATTTTCAGGCGAGATGTCGAGCTGGCCAGTTGGAGGTTCCGGAGGTACCTTGAAGTCGCTTGTGTTTACGCATGTAGTAGGGCAGCGTCACGTCGTCTGATCGACAAAGCAAAACAGCACAAATCAGAACCGGCGAATCAGATTTGAGCCTCGCTGATGGCAATCGCCTGCCGATCCCATGTGCCCACCACGAAGACGAACAGATGAAAGATGATGATGTAGTACAAATAAACGATACACGTGCAGGAATCGTCCGGGCCGTTCCACCGATCCCGCATACGATGCACGCTAGTGGTTTTCGTGATTAGGGTGCTGCGTCATCTCTATATAGATGTGGGAAGATTGGATGTGGATGTATAATCGTATTGATTGAGATACTCGAGAAGTTAAAAATCTATAGAATTACTAAATTGTATAGAATATAGCAGTAACATAAATACGCTAGATATAATAGGATGGATACTATACCTAAATAGGCAAGTAACGTAATCTCGGCGACTTTCTCAGATAACACTTTCATAATAATCCCGCCATGCAGGCTCTCAATAGAGCTTGCTTTCACCCTCCGCTCTGTAAAACTCTTTCAGATGTTGTGTCGGCTCAAATTTCGACAATGTGCGGGGTGTTTGAATTTGTCATCGAACTAGCAGACCATTATCGTGGCGCTCAATCCATTCTACTGCAAGCTTGGAGCATGTGTTTATCATGAATTTTCAATTGAATCTTGACGTTGCCGCGGATCAAGGCTCCAAAACTCTCCACAAAGATCGCACAAGCGGGCGTGGCCGGTGTTGAAAGACCCTACGCTGTGTGTGAAGCCATCTCTTTCATTCCGGACTGCTGGGGCACGATCAGCGTAGCCGTGTTTCTTTTGAACAACACACTCTCGGTACGACTGAGATTTCGCAATGCATTTCATGGCATCATGCATCCATAAGAGTGCCATGCGTTTCCTTGGCTTCAGGAGCATAGAGGGAGGCACAATAGGGCCTTGTAGGCAATCTTCCTCTCCAACCAATACAATCGGCTGCAGTAGGCGGTCCAAGTCGATCCATGTTTGCGATAAGACAGATGCCTCTAAGTCCGAACAGGGCACAGCTCTGCAGCAACACGTCACCGAGAGCATATGTTCACATCTCCCCATCGCAAAATCGTACTTATGTTATACATCTTGTGTATCAGTCAATCGATTAAGCCAGGAGCTCTCTTGCTCCGAAAACAACTTGCGAGAGAATCATTGGAGCAGATATAAATATCCCGTCTCTCTTTTGGTTGGGGTTGGATTTCTTGATCTTTATATGTGCGATTAACGTCGATAGTCGGTATGACTTGGAGTCTTCCTTCGACGCCCTCGGTTTCACGAAGAAGGTCAAACGTTCATCTCGTCACTCACTGCCGTACCTTATTGCCCTGATGATGTTACTGCTAAGCAAAGGGTTTCAAGGTCATCGTCTATGTATTGTTCTAAAGCAACCACGATGTAACCGAGACCAGCTGGCCCATCCATAGTAATATCAAGTTGTCTATGTTCGGTTGGCTGATAATCATTAACTGGATCGATGCAGTTTGATCCTGCCAAGAGATAAGGCCGTAAGTGACCTTGATATTGCTTGGAAACCGAGAGGCACCAGCTAACGCAGCGCAGACGCAGACTTTCTCGAAGGGGCCGGGCCAGGTAATTCCACATGGAATGTCGTCCGATCCGAGGCATATGTTCTTCTGTTCCAACACGCTCGGAAAAGCGGAGCTGGGTATATGACGGTGACAAGATAAAAAGATATAGAGTCTTTGCTGCAGATGCCGACTCTAGCTTGGAGCTTGACACTCGAATTGCTGGCACACAAGTCGGACGTCCAATATCTGCTATATACGTCCGAGTATCTGCTGGCCGTGTGGGAACTATCCGATTCCAGTACCTTATTGATGCGAGTGGACAAGCAGAGTTTTTGAGCAACAAGTATTTGAAGAGCAGAAAATACAATCAAGGTCGGAAAATATCGCAACTTGGGGCTATTGGCATGGAATAGAATTCTATAATTCAAACACCGCCAGAGTGAACTCGCCATACTTTAAAGCTTTACGCGGTACGCTTGATCCTATCTAATACGTGTGATGAGCCTGTTGGATGACTAAAACAACGACGCGTCGGTTGGATGAAAGTGGCTGGGCATGGTATATTCCATTGCATAATGGTACCACGTCTGTAGGCGTTGTTAGAAACCTGTTACGTCTGCGACTCTACAGAGGCTGTACTGGAGGATTAGCTGGCTAAGCGAACCTAATTATCTATAGCCGCCCTTAGCCGCTATAGCCGCCCTCCTAAAGGTGGCTCTTAGTAGGCGGCCCCGTATCGGCCTTTATAGCTACTTTTACTATATATATCGCTCGTTATTTCTATAGATAGTTTCTTTTATTAGTTATTAATATAATTATTAAATACGTTTCTACTATTCTCTTTTTAATTACTTTATAATAAAGATATCTTATAATATTATAACCGTATCTCTATAGCTATATAGAATTTCTTATAATAATCTATATTAAGATTCTTTTACTATTTAGTAGCTCGGACTATATCTACGGCTATAGCTAGACTCGAGCGTAACGCCTTTTAATATATAGAAATATTATACTTTAATAATTCCGGAAGATAGATAAAAATCGGATTTTTATCTAACTAATATTATTTAAACGACCTATAGAGGCTTTAGTCGATTTAGGAACTATTCGGAATATACTATTAGAAGATTATATAAAAAGATTTAATATCCCTTTAATTAGGAAAACGGAACCCTATTTTATAGAAACTATTAATAAAATAGGGTTCGTTAGAATCGAGTATTAGACTGAGCCTTTATAGATAGAAAGTAATAGATATAAAGAAAGGATTATTTTCGATATTATAAAAATATAAAGGGATATATATTTAGATATTCTCTAGTTTATATTATAGAATCTAGAGATCGTTTAGAAAACGATATAGATAAAAATAGGAAGCTACCTGTTTAGTATATCTAAAAGGCTAGCCGGAATATAGAAAATATATAAAACTTTTACCCGGAAATAGTAGAACCGAAAAATAACTACTATAGATAAAATATTATAACTATTTAAAGATTTTTAGAATATACTAAAAAAACCGGAAAAAGAATTACTTTTACCGAATTATATATAGGAAGATTACGAAATTATTATTATAGACCCGGAAAAACTAAAAGCTGGATTAATCTATAGATTAAATAATAATTAATTAAAGATATTAAAATAATACCTCGATTATAACCTTAAACGAAGATATATACGATATTCTAAATTAAAAATAGGATAACCTATAATATTTGTTTTAAAGAAAAACGGAAATCTATAGCTTTATATAGATTTTAGAAGATTTAATACGGTAACGTAAAAAAATAAATATCTACTTCCTCTCCTAGTAGACCTTAAATTAAAAATCGGTAAAGCCAGGTTTTTTATAAAACACGATTTTAGAGATACTTTTAATCTATTAAGAATTAAAAAAAAAGATAAATAGAAAATAGTATTCCGAATTAAATATAGACTTTTTAAATATTTAGTTATATCCTTTAGGTTAATAAATATACCGGTAACCCTATAACGTACTATTAATAAAGTATTATATAATTATTTCGATATTTTCGTAATAGTATATATAGATAATATATTAATCTTTTCGGAAATAAGATAAAAATATAAATAATATATTTATAAAGTATTCTAGAAGTTTCGGGAATATATATTTAAAATTAAAAAAGAAAAATCAGAATTCTTTAAATAGGAAGTAATATTTTTTAGCTATATAATTAAATCAGGGACTATTACTATAAAAGTAAATAAACTATAAATAATATATAAATAGCTAATACTAAAAAGTAAAAAAGATATCTAAAGTTTTTTAGAATTTATAGAATTTTATTAAAATATAACGGGAGGATATACTAAAAAAAATAGTCCTATTAACTAATCTCCTATAAAATAATATACCTTTCTAGTAGTTACGTATCCAGAATAAAGTATTTAAAAAACTAAAACAGAGTTTCGCTTCGGAAAAAATACTAGAGATTTTTAATTTAGAAGAATAGATTTTCCTCTATATTAATACTTCGAATCGGGTAATCGGATTATATATTATTTAAAATAGAAAACCTCTCGGATATTACTCTAGAAAGTTAATACTAGCTAAAGTTAACTATATAACGACGGATAAAGAAATATTAGCGATTATAGCAAGTTTTATATACTAGAAGATTTATACGAGTAAAACTAAAAAGAAAGTAATCGTTTTTATAAATTATAAAAATTTACTATCCTTATTAGTTAATAAAGAACTTAACTAAAGATAAATAAAATAGGTAGAGGAAATTATCTATTATAACTTCGAAATTCGATATTTTAAAGGAATAGATAATATAGTTGCCGATATATTAAACCGAAGAGTAGATTATAAAGCGGCTAAAAAAATATCTAGACTACTATTTAAAAGAGTAGGAAAGGTTTTAGAAAGAGTAAAAGCTTCGGAGGAAATAGATAATATTATTAAATAGATATATAATCCTAAAATAGCGGGATATTAGAAAATAATAAAAACTTTTAAAAGAATTTAGAAAAAAACTAATATACCGATCTTTAAAAAATATATCGAAAAGTTTATTAAAAACTATCCTAAGTACGCGATAGCGAAAAAGAGCAGATAAGGACTAGTAGAGAAACTCCAGCCTATATAGATTCTAGAGATACTCTACTAATAAACTACGCTGGATTTTATTACGGGATGACTAGAATCTATTAACCTATATATTTATATATTATATAATATAATAGTAATAATAGTAGACGGTTTTACGAAGTATATAAAATTCGTACTATATAAAATATCGATAATAGTAGAATAGCTTACGTTTCTTCTATTATAAACGGTTTTCTATAAAAATAGAATCGCGGAAAAGATTATTTCGGATAGAAATAAACTCTTTATCTCGAATTTTATAAAAGAACTTATAGAAGTAGTAGAGGCAAAATAGGTAATATTAATATTATTCTACCTATAAACGGATAGTTAAATAGAAAAAATAAATCTAACGCTAGAAATATATCTAAGGATATATTATTTAGATAAAAGAGAAAATTAGATTTAGTTCCTTCTAACGGCGCAGATAGCTATTAACTTATTATATAACGAAAATATTCAGATAATACCCGACGAGTTGCTTTACGGCAAGGCCTTATATAGAAATATTTATATTAATACGAAAAATCCCGCTATATAATCGTTTATTAATAGAATAAAAATAAACTAGGAAAAGGTAAAAACAAGAATCCAAAAAGCTAAGGAAAGAATAAAGAAAAAGGTTAATAAATTAAAAAAATATTACGATATTTAGAAAGGAAATAGAATATTACTTTTAATAAAAAACCTAATAAATAAGAAGTTAGATAAATCTTATATAGATACTTTTAAAGTCCAGGATATTAAAGGAATAACGATATACCTAAAACTTCCTATAATAGGAGTTTTCCCGAAGTTTTATATAGGTCTACTAAAGAAAGCTCTAGATAAAATATAATTAGTAAAAGATTAGTACTATTAAAAGAAGGAAAAATACGAAATCGAAAAGATTATCGATAAAAAAAAGGAAACTAATAAGTTTTTTATTAAATAGAAAAGATTCCTAGATAAAGAAAATATATAGAAACTAAAGAAATACCTTAAAGGTATATAGAGTACTTTAAAAAGATTCAGGAGAGTAATATAGGGGGGGCCGTATTACGTCTATAACTCTATAGAAACTGCGCTAGAAAATTAGCTAGCTAAACGAATCTAATTATCTATAGCCGCCTTTAGCCGCTATAGCCGCCTTTCTAAAAGTAGTTTTTAGTAGGCGGCCCTATATTAGCTTTTATAGCTACTTTTACTATATATATCGCTTATTATTCCTATAGATAGTTTTTCTCGTTAGTCGTTAATATAATTATTAAATACGTTTCTACTATTTTTTTCTTAATTATTTAGTAATAAAGATACCTCGTAATATTATAACTATACTTCTGCGGCTATATAGGATTAGTTATAATAATCTACGCTAGGATTCCTTTACTATTTAGTAGCTCGGACTACGTCTACGGCTGTTGCTAGGCTCGAGCGTAACGCCCTCTGATATACAGGGACGTTACAAAACCAAGAGTACGCAACGCTCAAGAAGAAAGACGGCCGGACTCCGAAACAGATCTATCTATTGGCCGTCAACCTTGCTCCCAATGTTTTTAAGCTTTTAGCGGAAGGAAGGCTCATTACAGATCTGCAACCCACATCTGACTATACTACAGCTGTTCATCTTGCGTCGATCCTTCTCATCGCGTTGTTGGCGATGCAGATGCTTTTATCGCCTCTATCTTCTCCTTTGATATTCATCTTGCAATGACCAACGCCCTGTCTGTCGCAACCCCAATCTCGGCAACTTTCAGAGGCGATAATAAGGACAATAACGGTAATACTGCCGGCAAGTGGCATTCAGAAAAGGTCGTGGGCTGCTACCTGCGGTTAGTTGGGAAATGACAAATTTGGTGTTATATGGAATGATAGAATGCAGAGATACTACAGACCTCATCAACTGAGACTACTTATATTGAACTACGCCTCTCACCTAAGTAATCTCAATATATCAAAGCCACCATGTCACGACCAACCCCAACGTTAACCCTGCGAGAAGTCCCACGGATTGGCCATATTGCTGCTGCCTGCTAGCATCGGCTCAAAGCTATGATCTGATTAGCCTAACATCGCGGCGCCTGCCAACTTTGATATTGTATACCAAGGTCCTATCTCGATGATTACGTCGCCGACCGTTGTTTTCGGCTGTTCGTTACTTGTAGATTACGTTCGACAGTATAGCTGCTCTGAGCCGCTGAGCGTGTGCATATCTGTGCTACTGTAGACGGTTATCATCTTCTTGGAGTGAACTGAAACTTGGAAGAAGGCCCGGTTGATCAACCTAATTTGTTCTATTTATTATCAACGGTGTTATCATTGCCTTGTCGAAAGCGTCTGAGATATGTATTCGAGAAGATTAGAAGACCGTCTTCAAGTAGATAAAGATCGTTTGTATCAGACTAATACAATTACTCTAAGTGCTTGACGCATGATAACGATATTGACTCCTCGGTTATCGATACCGGTACTGCCTGTCCGTATACATCCCCACGAAGCAACCGAGGTCTTATATTGGGACCTTTAAGGGTACGGGTCTGGTACGCGGCTTATGCTGTCTAGTGTAAGTACTTATTCGAGGCTCTGAACTTGTAAGCCATTGACTACACTTGTTTCCGGTCACATCAGGGACGAGTCTACATGAAGCAGCTTCCCGCCGTAAAGTTGCAAGTTTTCTTGCAAAAAGAAGCACCTTGGCATAATGAAGTGCAATGGGCAACCTTGAAAAAATGCATTATATCAACAGATGAGTTAGGTATACCAGGCGATGCTCTGGACTATGATTGATGCCCGTGGTATCCAATCTGGACTACTATCGGTGCTGCGGAATACGATAACGGAATCCTGGACAGAGCGGGACAGATTTAGTTACGTTGCGACAGATGGAGCCCAGTTGCAGATTGGTCTTGTCTGAGAGGACCGTGTGGCAGTTGATCAGATTCTACGAGGGGCCTGTGTTATCCACGAGGACAGAGATCTTGGGGTCTTGAAGTTAGGTTCGAATATGCGTGACGAAGCATCATGGGATCTTAGACATCAACTTCGGATACAAATTTGACAGCTCTGTCCCACTTCTTACACCTTTTGCTCATTCCCTGTTTTCCGTTGCCAAATCCCCTTTCGATTGCACGGAGAAAATTTCAACGTTTGCAGCTGCGCGAAGGGTTGACCCGTCGTCTTGCCCGACTATAGTCTCGATCTATATCTGGCTCCTCTCTGGTCCTCTTTCTCCGAGATGCAGCAACTGTCGGGCTGGCTTGCCTGCCGTCTCGGTCCAGTGCTGTAGCAGACAGGATGTGCCGTACATTCGAGGTCTCGGAGAGGAAAGTTTGGTCATGCTTCAAGTCAAACGAACGCCGATTCTTGGTCCCGGATGCTGTTTGTGCTCCTGGTTCTTCGCTGGCTTCAAATCTTTCCAGCGCCTGATCTTCGTCGGGCGAATTTTGACGGTCGTCTTTGAGCGTTAGCTCCTGGTCTTTTATCTCATGACCATTAGCCGCCATCATGTGCAGCCGCCAGAGTGCCAAATTGATGATCAGACCGTGAGTACTGCTACTCGATTCCAATCCACCGTCACTCCAAGGTATTGCCTTGAACTCGAGGGTCCCGTTTCGTTGGCGGCGTTTCGCTTCTTCTTCTTCCCTCGAGGCTCTGGGTACCTTCTTGCCAGCACCTACTAACCAACTGATTTTGACCGCGAGCAGTTCTTGATTGGTGATCAAATATCCGTACTGCGCATTGGCCTTGATGCAGTACGTATAAATCTGCCGGATTGCGGGTAGCCAATTATCTATATCACCCATCTCGGCGACTGTACCGGACTGTATCCTGCTGCTATGCCACTTACAGCTCAACTTCGTGTCCTCTGGTAGTATGTTGGGGGCCTGTTCATGAGAATCAGGCGGCTGTTTGATTCCGGCCCAGTCAGGTTTCAGCGGTTTCAGCCTCCTGCCATTTCTGACAACCGCCATCTCGGGGAAACGCCCTTGTCCACCCTTCGCCATGAAGATCTGGTGGTGATCCGGACTTCTGTTTTCCCCTTTCTGAGCTATGGCCAATGCCTTAGATACTGTCCGCCAGTTCCAAATATCCAGGAACGACTCAAGCGAAGCTTCATCGGAGATGCGACGATAAGGTATCTCGGCTATGTCGGAGTAATCCTGGAGATCGTATCGAGTTTCCAGGATTCGGTTGAAGAAACCGCTGTACATCTCAGTGAGTGTCCGAAACTCGAAATCCGTCCAAGGGTGGATGGTTATGGGACTCTTGTACAGGAATCTCCCCTGGGTCGATTTGTGGCTGGCTCTGATCGACATCCTGTACAGTCGAGATCAGGATTAGTGGTGCGAAGATAATCGAGAAGTGTGCTAGTCAAGTGTGTCATAATGAATAGTTGGGCCAACGCGAAGCCAAAGTAAAAGCCCAAGTCGTGAGTGAGTAGCACCCTGGACATATTAATAGTCGATGGTCCATCGCCTGTCGGTGGGGGCTGGACGGATGGTTGCCTTTAACCGCAGTCGAAAAGACGAGGCTGCGTTGGACAGTCCAATAGGGAAGATGTTATTTGTCTGGCTCGACCAATGAAGAGCTGTAAAACGTTACAGGAGTGGTGTCTCTAAGGAGGATGCTGCATGCGAGTCGGTCCAAAGCCGTGGCAAAATCTGGCACGGTGTCACGGTGTCACGGGGGAGTTGGCTGGCATTGGTGCCATTTCTGCATAGCGGTTGGATCCAAAGGATGTTGTGGTGCACCCCTAACCCCCCACGGTCTTACGGTCTGCGTTCGTTTTCAGCCATCCACATTGTAGCTGTCGGTCCTGCGAATCATAAAAAGGCTTTGTGCTTGGTGGGGTACGTGACCGACAGCCATTCAGCTCTGACTCGTGGCTGTCGTGCCCCTCAAGGGGTGAATTCCGATGAGCCCCCCCCCTCATTCCCCACCAATACCACACACATCACACATCCAAGCCATTACGGTTGAGGCGCCAGATTCTGCTAGTCTTCTTGAACAGAGCAAGGTGTTCTTCAAGCTGAGCACATCGATTTCGATCAAAAGGCATGCCTCGGAGGAAAGGGCAGCTTCGACGAAGAAACCTTCCAGCCACCGCCAAAATCCCCCTGCCGCAATGCGACGGCTCTAAGCTGCATCCCTTCGAGGACGATGAAGCAAACCTTGAATTTGTCCGATTGCTTTCTGATCCGACATTCGATGCAGACGCTTATGTCTTTGAGGTTGCCATCGGCAGGCAGCCGTATGCATTGAAAGCAGTACGCCTGACGTTCTCCATCAGACTGCTGTAAGTCGATTGCTGAATGTGACTGCAGTTCAAATACTACAACGATGAAGAGGACCACTTGGCCTTGGATGACTTCGAGCGAGATCTACTGAGCCGACCTGTCGGCGGAAATCCGGCTCCCTTGGACCACCTTGACTATTACTTCGACCCCTTTTACAACGAGTGTCGCGCCTATGGAAAACTTGTTGAAGCAGAGCTGAATGGGGAGGTCGCCGTCCGCTGTCACGGGTACTTGATGCTGTCGTATGAACAAGAGGATGACCTGGACCGCCGATTCGGAATAACGGACTGGAACCGCCCGATCGAGCAATATGACATGTCCCCCTCGAAAAGACCACCGCTGAGAGTCACAGTCAAGGATCTGATCCTCGAGGATCCCGAGTGGAGCCCGCGGGTTGCCAATAAAATGTTGAGAGACCTGAAGAAAATGCGGAAGCTGGGAGTCTATGCGATGGATATCAAGCCTGATAACTACAAAGGTGGCCTGCTGGTCGACTTGAGTATCGCACTTACCCATCCGCATATCGTCTTCCAAATCAAGCCAGAGTTCCAACAACAGGGTTACAAGAACCAGGATTTGATAGCTTTCGATGCCATGATGCGAGACCAAAAGGTCAAGACCAGGATTCGAGCGTTTCGGAATATTGAAACCATGAGAAAACTCCGGTCCTACAAGGAATGAGGTTGGTCCGAGTTTAGGGGTTCAACGCGAGCAGGATGCTTGAGGCGAAGGAAACGGCGTTAGGCCATTCAGTGGCAATAGATGTTCGATGTGCCTTCTGAAATAACCTTTGCGTGTCAGTCAGGATATGCCGTGCCCAGGTTTGGAAGAGAACGTCTGGTCGTGTCGATGCTCAATCAGAATGTAGGCCATACGAAAAGCTCCAAGCAAATCCTTCAGGGCTGTTTATTGTTCCAAGTCAGTCGTCGCTCGATCGAATGTACACATGCAGTGGCAGTATGTTAAACCAACAACAATAAGTATTATTCTCCATATCGATATTTACCGAAGCTCGGGTCCTGACAATTCAATTGATGCTCCCAATCTTCTTATGCAGAAGACAAACTCGAGCGAGGTATTGAAGTTCGAGAGATCGACACGGACGAGAAACACCGCCCTGATAATGGCAGTGTGCAGATTAATATGGGATAATGCCAATTTGTACAAATAAGCATTACCAGCCTGCAGGGCGGATGATCCACCGTCCTAAGCCTCAGCCGTATCATCAATACACCGGGGCAATTAAGGTTGATTTATAGGAACGCTGCGTTTTCACTCCCAGCATAGCACGGAGCTCCTGCTAATGCCGACGGTTGCTATAATCGATCTGTTCCACACCGTTATCTCAACCAGACCACGTTCATGATCGCGATGTCATGCTATATGGAAATGGGGTCCTCCATTTCCAGAGATAGCGGGAGAAAGCCATTGCAGATGCTCTGTAACTTAGCAGATTTTTGCAGATGATTAGTGTCGCCCGTTGCAGACACTCCCACGTCTTACATGTCAAGCACATGGCCTCGATCTTCTAGCAGCTCGCGGACTCTTCTTATGTTGATCTATAGTACATTTCATGTAGAATTCTGCCAAGCCTCTGACTCTGGCTAACGATACCCTTCTACTTCTCGCCGCGGTTTCTCCGCAATGGTCGAGCGCAGGCATGTGAAAGACGATTTTATAGGAGCTATGGAAACACATCCACTATCACCGCAGCCAGCAAGCCACTGTAATCTGTAAGCTGCATTTCTCACGTCGCTTGACGCGCCGAATATAAGGTTCGAAAGCGTTAATGAAGCTGATGGACCTTATGCTTTAACAGTAGGTAACGCTCTGATTGCTTGTGAACCAACATTTCCAAAAGCCGACATCGTTATTGCACTTAGGCTTCCCCTATTGTGTGTCTTTTTGCGTAGCAGCAAAGGCCGCTGCGCTGTTGTTCGCTATTACGGTCTTTCCTCCAAGTGCGGCTGCTATTGAGTTCACCATAAAAGCTTCTACCTAATTCTCAATACTTGTCTGGCTCCTACCTGGTTCTCCAGTTGGATGGTTTCCAGTAAACGTCCATGCTGGATTGCTCAACACAGGCCCGAGACTATGTACAGATGAAGGAAGAGATAAAGGAAGAGCTTGGAGGATAACAGGGGGATGATATACTTGTGGACACCCCGAGAAGGCTGATGATCCAATGCTGGAAGTTCGAGCAATTATCTACATCCCCAAGACGAACTTGGGATTGAATTACACCGCAAGGTTTTTGTAGCGGGGCTGCAATAACAGTCACAGAGTGAAAGCCATGAAGGAGAAGACAAATTTTCAACCTCAAGGCGGGAACCACGCTAGGTATCGAGGGAGTAGTCCTTTCCACGTGGTTTATGCCAGAACCATGTGAGGGGAATATAACTCTATGCCTTAGGTCTATAACGTCCGATATGAGTATCCGTCTCTTCGTTTTCTATTCTGCAGGCTGTTCAGATATATTGAGTTCCTTCCCAGACAAGATGGACACTGGAACAGCAGATGCACTGGGAAGGGAAATATCGGAGAATGAAACCCTCCTCCCTCCCCACTTCCTCCACCTGTTCTCTCCTTCGATTCGTGGCGCAAGAATTTCTTTCAGCGGAGGATCATCCAATGATTTATCTGTATGGTTAGCACGTACATGTCTATCGGCGAGTCAGTGTCCTTATCACATGTACGATGCGTCTCAAGCTCGCACCTTTGCAGACTGTCAAGACGCGGATATCTATGTTCTTTGTCTAGACAATAGGGGCAAGGATAGCCTGGCGACATGTGCACGAGCTGATGGCGGATCATTTCGTTCTTGCGTTTGAAACCTATGCCGCCTTTTGAACGAGGGCATCTATCGATAGGGCAGAAGTGCGGTCGAGGTACTACCGAGTGGGAGTCGGAGTGAGAGCTGGAATCTGGTGGTAAGCCACAGAAACCAACAGAGAAAGGCTGTAGGAAGCTGAACAACGCACTTGAGAAGATAGTGCGTCTGAAACGGAGGAGCAGAGCAGCCAGGATGTGTGCATTCAAACCTGCCACTTGGAGAGGATGGCGGCGGCGGCGGTGGTGATCTTGCTTGCTCCGAGTCTGAGGCTTTTGACTTCGTAGTCTCAGCTTGAGATATCGCCGGCAAAGTTTCGAGACTTGGTGATCCAGGGTCGTGTACACTCGGAGTTGTTTGCGTCTTTTGTTGAGATACCTTGTCTGCTTGCAATAACATACTTATGCCTCTGTCTTGCCGGTCTCGGAGGCCCATGGCATCATGCAAAGATGGTAAAGGGGCTATTTGTCCAGTAAATATTTGTCCAGTAAACCTACCGGGCCCCTCGGAAAAGGGATCCCATCTCGGCAGGATTGGCGACCCAATGTGGTACTGCTTAAGGGGTAGGAGGGGTAGGTTGTCTCCATTATGGTGTTCATCAAAAGCGTTACTCATCGTGCCGATTGTCTCCCCTTCACTCTGTGCAAGATATTCGAAGGACTCATTGTCGATCTGGGATTGAGCTTCAAAAGACTCCTCGCTCACGTAAGGCAGAATTGGTTGAAGTCTACTTTCGTGAAACTCGTGTAACTCGTGTCCAGAGTGTAAAGGCGCTGGTGAGGTGGTTGCGATTTGTTGACTCTCATAGTAATCTCTACTTTGTAGTCGTCTTTGAGCACCGTCGAGTTCCAGATTCGGACCATCGGTTGGACCCTCTGAGATCTCAACGACTTGTGGCGGATTCCTGGGTTGGGTTTGCGTATTGCCGTGCTCCCGGACGTTTGACTGCTCATTTCGTAAGCGTTCGTTCCCCTCTGAAGCCGGCGCACCAGAACCGGATGGAAGTTGATCCAGCGTGTTTGTGTAGATCTTCGCGCCTCGATCCAGAAGATGCTGTACGACCTCCACGTGGCCATGTGCAGATGACGCCTGAAGAGCATTGGTATATTGAACGCCCTTTTGATTGATATTCGCACCAAGATCAAGCAGAAGTCGGACGGTTTCCAAGTCGCCTTGGGCGGCCGCGATCTCAAGGCTGCTACCGCAAGTAACGGATTGCTCATCAACGTCTGCGCCAGCTTCCAAAAGCAGTTTGGCAACAGCTGTATGGCCTCCATGAACAGCACTCAACAAGGCACTGCTGTGTCCATCACAAGGTTGACGAGCGCATTGGCAACGTCCTGACGATATCTTGAGCGATCGTCGAGGTGTCGGAAGATTATTGTCTTCGTAAGCTGGGATGTTTATGAGGCTTTCTTGTCTCGCCTCGGACGTGGTCAGACTTGCTGAACACGGTTGACCGGCTTTGACACATGGTTGGCACCTTGCTATCGGCCAGACACGATCAACGGGTTCACACTGGCTTGTTTAAGCATGTTACCACTGGAGGCGGACAACGCTTACCTTTATTTTCTTGTCACGGCAGCGCCTACAACGTCGCAATGATAATCGCTGACCCTTGCGAGGCATGGTATTGCAAGGGCTCCAATATCTGTGTGCTTTTCCTGTAGGAATATATATTAAACCAAACTCACCGTGCTAAAACAGTATATCCAAAAAAGAAGGTTGAGTATACAGCATTGGAGAATGCATATCGAAAGGCTGATATTGAGCCGATCGCAGTGTCGCAGTTCTGCAATTTCTCGCAGTTCTCGCAGTGTCTCGCACTTTAGGTAGAGTAAGTTCTGACCAATGAGCCGCTAGCCGGCTATGCATTGTGACGTCGATGGAAGGGACTCCCTGAGATCGCAGTTTGCGATCTACAATCGAGACTGCGCAGTGGCTTTATAATATACCTGCCATCGCGAAATAGGTATTCTTGTCAAGTGAATACTGCATGTGAAGTTGATTTGACGCCGCGCGCTTGCAGCGCTGCCTGAGATGACCGTGCCCGAGCTTGCAAGTCCTAAGACCCAGACGTTCCGTGGATGGAAGGAATACTGCGAGAGCTAGACTGCGACAATTTGCGATTGTCGCATCAGATTAGAATACTGGCGTCGAGCCTCTGCGATGTGATCTATCTCTTGTCTGGCCGCGACACATGGACCACCATGCACAAGCGCACCATATAAGTTTTTTTTGCCCGCAGTTGCCAATCTGAGATTCCGTAAGTATGGTATCTCACATTGTTGTATCAAGGAACTAACTTCGAGCGCCCAGCAGGGGGTCCGAGTCGTCACCTGCCGAAATATCGACTCGCCGATTTGCTTTCTTCGATCTTTCCACGACATGGTTAATCCTCTGTCAACCAGGCTCGTCGAATCTTCCAATTGGCGCGATGGCTTTCATCAAGCTATCGTGAATGAATCTCCATGGTCCCTGGTATTCCAAGACCACACGCACTGTTTCTCTCCTTTCAGCGCCCCGCGAGGACAACCTCACCTGAACGCCATTGTGATGGCACGAGCTCGCCAAGAGTTCTTCCGACGTCGAACAGCCCACTGGAGAGGCCGCCTTTCGCTTCTCTTCGCCAACGTCGAACTCGGCACCGCAACCGTTGGGGCCATCCCCTCAAAGCCAAAGGTGATGTCAGAAGTGATTCCGCGAGGTTATCGAGCATCGCAGCTCCTCACAGCTGCTTTCCACAGACCGGGTCTTCTTCCCTCGGCCATTTTAACACAACTCGCTCAGCATCAGTCCCTGGTGATACCCATTGCAGTCACTATACCGCCAGCCCTGGGCTCCAAGATCATCGTCTTTCGTACCGTATCAGAGGGTCCGATATGGATACTGCAGCTATGCTTGGTGGCGTTGGTGGCGATTGCATTGGGCTTGTTGTGTGGACGAGTCACTTCGAATGCAGAGCTGGGGGTGGCTGTGGCTGGGGCATGGATTCAATTTGCGCAGGTTGTCGCGGCAAGCCGCCGTCACGGAAGGTTCGCGGAGTTCCAAGGCGGTGACAGTTGAGGACGGATGAAGACTAACGGATATTCAGATTCTTGATGGCTGCTGGAGTCGACAAGCAAGTGTAGATTACGTTCGTACACTCTGACTTGATGGTTGAATACTGGATGGCCGTGAAAAGCCACAGTGGGAGCTTCACAGTTTCTATAGCTGCATAGGAATGTTTCAGTCGATACTTTCACATTCAGGTGGGATCACGGTTCATGACGGACACGAAGATTTTTTGCCAGCAAATTGCTCCCCGCGTAGTCACGTGTCTGACTGGCGCTGAGGACGCGGAAAACAAGTGACGTATGCCAAGCCGAAAGTCATTAAGACACTCGTACGTTGTACGTTGTAGCCCCCACTCCGCCTGTTCATCCACGTCCACCAGTAACAAGGGAAGTTCTTCCTACAGATTGACTACCTCGAATGGATTGACAGTACGATAGGCGGAAATAGCGCTGGGGTTTGTTCGAGCCATTACTTGTCAGCAGACACTGGTAAACGATGTCGTACATCGAGGTGCCGCCCCCCTGTCATACGCGCCTTGAACGATATGGACGATGAGATACGGCGGGTCTAGCATTTCAATATTACTCCTCATCATCCTGAGCCCTTTCCAGTATTACATCCCAAACCCTTGTTGATGAACAGCTCAACTTACCTTGATACTATAACCACTCGTCACCAATTTTGTCCCACTCCTTGTAAAAACTTCCGTCTCCGCCTGCAGCGTCTGTAGATACTGCTCCGAGCTCAACTGCCAGTTCGCCTGCAAATACCGATTAAACGCTACCAAATCACCACAGTATGATGTCACCGGGCCATTCTTCGCAATGAAGCTGTATACAATCACGTTTCCCTTGTGGCCCTTGATGAGATTGGATGCCGTACCGCCGATGGTGGGGGTAGCGACTGGGGTGGGAGGATAGCCATTGTCGCTGAGCGGACTGATACCGACGTAGACTCCGAGCCAGACCATGACTTCGTATGTTTGGGCGCACGTGGGACACGTGCTGAGGAACGTGTCGTAGGCGACGCTGGCGCGGAGGAAGGTGCCTGAGTAGCTATACATGCTTTTTTCAGCTCAGTTGGCACAAGACTCCATTCATTTGGATGATCTCGTACCTCCAGGACCAAGCAGTAGGAGTACCCGTATATTGGCTCAACGGCTTGCGGGTGACTGGTGATTCGACATTGGTATAGCTCTTCACACTATTCTCGTTGCCAGACCATGACCGGGTGGTACTCCATGCCAGTGATGTAGCGGTCAAGGCATCGATCTGGGAGTATTGAGATCCAGTGTCGGTGTTGGCGCCCCACTGGTGGGCGCAGACGGTATAGCTACCGGCTGATATACTTGTGTATTGGCCGCATTGGGAGGGCTCACGAGGCTCGAGGACTTTCGTAGGTGCGAAAAGACAAGATGTGACGAGAAGAGCAGATAGGATAAATTGGGGTAACATGGCAATGTGACTGAAGACTGTCAACAGACTGCATCTATGCTGGGATGACTCACATCTTTATAAGTGACGAGGTTCTTGCATGACGAGAGTGGACGAACTGCATCCAACAAGCTGCTTCGGCAGGCAGAGCCGGCGTATAAAAACAACAAGGCAAACGTTCTCGACACGATAGAACACAAAATTCGCAACGAATGCACTACGAATCGGAAAGGTATAAAGTTGACCAGACAAACACAATCGGTTCAACGAGGCTCGTCCAGCCATCATGCCCTACCTAGATCTTACTGGAGCCGCAGAACTTTGAGGCGAAGAAGTGTATACCAAACAAGTATTTTCGACGTTCACCACCTGACGGGAGTGGCAGGCTCCATCAGAAACAACAAAATATAATTACTGGAGCAAAGCGTAGCTGGATTCGATATACGGTACCTACGTACCCTGGAGCGTGGGGGCAACATGGGAGTGCCGTTGACTGCTGTCAATGGTGTAGCTAGCATGCAAATGGGAACCACGTGGTAGCCAACTTCGCGATGAGCAAAAGATCCGAACATCAAGCCTATCATCTTATGCGTTGGTGGGGCGTTCGATTGGGCTGGCAGTCGAAGTATCGGATGCCTACTCAGCCAAGTCCGAGGGAAAGCCGCTGAGAGTGTCCCAAAGGTTCTGCTCACCGCGAGCCAACTCCGTCCATGCAGCGGCGATCAACCTGCATCCCAACGCCAATGGGAACGATCGTCCGAGCAGTATGTGCAGACCCTGCTAAGCTAATGCATGAAAACGTGCCGAGGGTCCGTCCGATATTGCGTCGGCCACTGCCGTCTTAGCTGTCGTCCTACTGGGCGAATACCCAATCATTGATTCCCCCGAAGGCATTCTCCAATCCTACAACTCGGATTTCCAACCCATTCTAGGCTAATGATATGGACCTGGAAGGGCCAGTGGTAGCTACTGCCCGTTACGGTCTTTCCCCCCCAAACTATATGGCATCAGCAGCTGACGAGCATCCCGTGAAAAACTTTCTTAATTTGTGAAATTCCACGACACTTACCAGCCCCTAGCGCGCATGGCCAATTCCATGATAGGACTCGACTTTGAAAATGTTCTGCAGTGCTCCTACCCAAACCTCTCTTCAATCCATCTCGCCACCAGCAGTGCAATCTGATCGCTATTTATCTCCAACATCGCAAAGTGGCCGTTTCCTCTTACACCCTCACCGGCCAATTTGGTGAAAGTAACATTCACACCTGCCTGCCTCAAAAAGGCTACCTGGCAATGATCATACAGCGCATGCACACTCGCCTCACCCACGAAGAACAGCATCGGCACTTTCGCCACATTCACCAATTTGTTGGCCGGATTCTGCTGCAAGACACAACTGACATTGGAGAGTAATCCTTCGGTATAAGTGGTCTCTCCCACATTCGCCTTCCTCAACTGACTTGGCTCCGTCACGGGCGTTTCAAAGGTCAACGGAATGTTGCTGACGCCATAAGGACGGTATGGGATAGGATCATCGATACCTTCGGAAGCCCTGATATAGCTCTGAAAGGGGCTCTGATCCCCTTCGAGCGAGATGTGAGCCGCAACGAGCTCGGGACAAGCGTCCGAGGCTTGTATGGCGTAAGCAGAGCCGATAGCATAGGCGACAAAAATTGCTTGGCCAGAGATGTAGGTGCGAAGGAGGTCGCATAGAGCCGAGCGCATGATACCTTCGACTTCGGGGCCTACGGAAGTAGGGTGAAAGCGGGAGTAGAATTCATTAAAGGCTCGGTCGTTGAGGGAGCCGTTCTTGTGGGAATCCGTTAATCATTCAGAATACGAGTACGTGGATTCGCGGAAGCTTACCCCCGGCCACTGAGTATGGAAGCTCGCCTGATAATATTCGTTGTACCGCTCCGGCGCCGTAAAGGCTCTTTCAGCACCTTCAACGGTGCTACCTCCACCCCTTAGTCCATCCGCCGCCGGACCCGAACGTTCCATACCCCACGTATCCGGGACATACACCTGATATCCTCTGTCCAGGAAAAATGATGCCCACCCCCGTCCCCCATCAGGTTTGTTCAACCAAAGATCGCCAGCAATGTTACCACCATGGAGAAGAACCAATGGCTTTGGTTGGGTGACGCCGCCGGCTGGGGTGAGTTGTTCCACGTAGATTTGGTTCTGGAGTATGGTGCCGCTCGCAGTCTGACTGTAGTCACCCCCGACGTAGTAGATTTTACGAGTGTGTCGGGCTTCGGTAATTTGAATTTGAGAATTGGCAGAAACTGGCGAGATAGGCACTGGTGGTGATATGGCTACCGCAATAGCAGCAAAGGAGTAAAGAAAGAGAAAAGTTAAGGGTATCTCAAACAACATGATAGATGGTCCAGAAGTAGTGAGGATAGTGAACCTTAGCCGCTTACAGAAAAGGAGATGAGATTCTAGTCAAACACGTCCAGAAACAGAGATCAGAGCCTGAGGTCTTGAAGTCCGAAAAGATGGGGTGGAACGAAGAGCTGCTTTTACCTTCCAGCAGCTCCATCTCGAAGGATGGTGGTTGCGCGTGATCAAGTAAAGAGCGGGTAAGCGCAAGGTATCCTATGCGTTGGTGGGACTTTGGCTGGCAGTAAAAGGGATAGCCGCACTGTAGATCGGCTCATCGGTATGCAGAATTCGGCCGTCAGGAGATGACCGCTCGGTTAGAGATGACCTAAGATACATTCGTGGATGAAGGATCGAATGTGGGTCGCAGCAGCCGGCAACATTATCTTCTGCAGTACTCTGTAGTAATGACGACGAAGAACATCGAAAGGATTCCACCATTCATGTTGCCAAAGTCTCGAAGCGTACAACATCTGCCAGCGCTGCCATGGCCTCATCGCTGCAAAATCCCAGCAACTCAGTATTCGCATGTCTCCGGATTCTCTCGAAAGAGACGCAACTTGGGCTGCTAAAACATGGCTCAGGAACTTCTCGAAGTAACAGGCGAACCTATGAGATGAGGGCAGGCATTGAGATTACCGGGAGAAGATGAAGTTTGTCTTTTTCTCGCCTTTTGGATATACCCACCCACGGTAGCCCGATGAGGCGCAGTGGCCTTGGCGTCAGATGTTTTCGCACGGGCCGTGCCAAGAAAGGCCAAGCTTCCGTGGCAATATTTCCACCTCGATCGAACGTCGTTCTTTTTGGAGCAGTGAAGTGAAGGGATAAGTACGAACGACTCTTGGGATGCTTCGCTGCTATAGCTGACTTTATCTTTGTGTCTCACATCCCATGTCTGAGCTGTAACACGACCCAAGTTTCAACGAGGTTCGCCATGAGTCTGTCTATTTACTTTGATTACACCTTCGAGCTGTTACCAGAGCCCCCAGATGGTACCCTACGGTGGACATCATCCCTGTACCCCCTTCGGTAAGTCTTGCCAGACCGGAAGTTGGGACACTGAGGTCGGTCTGTTAAGGGAACATACCCCCCAAGTTGTAGCTGATACCAGCTCATTCACTCTGTCATCTTATTCTCTTTTAATGCACTCCGTAGGCAGACAGGAAGCATATCACTCAGTCGCCCAAAGTGGACAGTACTACTTCATCAAACGCTTCGACATTATGCTGTGTATTGGTCATAACTCAAGATCCACGATATTCGCAATCTATTTCTTGTGGGCATATTTTCCGCAAATCCAGTCCAGGACGATCTGAACGATCTGCCGCCCTTATCGTCATGGCCTGTTATCTTGATCTGATGCAACGCGCTTGTGCATCGTCTTCGTGGGAACTTCGAAGTCTCATCCGATCAGTGCTGTCCGTAATCTTGTGGTGAATGAACGATCTCCGTGCAATCTCCGAAAGTTCCTAGCGGAGGTGACTCTGTTTCTTTCCTCTTCGCTCTTTCTGCCACGTCCAGCTTTTCCTATCCAGCCATTGACACTCTATCACTTCACGCGATGGCCATTTCTTGCACCCTGAGCACCTTTCTGGTTCTCCTGAGCTCGGTACTCTTGCTCTCCATTCGACCCATTCAACAAAACGGCCATCACCGTCGCGAGCAGGTAGTTCGGTCTCAATCCTATCAAGATGTGGAGCTTGCCCTCAACATCACGTCGGACCGTACTAGGACTGTTGCTCGCCTTTTTGGTCAGCAGGATCAGACATTGAACTTCACTTCTCAACATCACCTTTTCGAGCGCGCCCTCGCCTATCAGTACGCGGTCTGCAAGGGTGGATATTTGTGGAACATGGTACAAGAAGCTTTCGATGGCCGACGTCCTGCTGGCCGCAATTTCGGTCCAAATGACTTGGCCAATGGCTGGACAGAGACACCAATAACAGGGGGCTTGGGTGGCCTGCCCCCTGGATGGGATACCGCCTTTGCAACCTTTCCGACGATGAGCGGCAAGGCACCCACTGCGGCCGAGATTCACAACCTCTACACAGTGCAAGACAAGCCCTTCCGAAATGCTCAAGGAAACCAAGTTCAAGTGAGCCATTCCATCGTCCAGAGCTACAGCTCTGGCGTTGCTTTGCTGAACCTCGATTAGAGCCCAACGGGAGCATCATACCAGCAATACTACGTCCCAAGTCACAATGCCATGCTGGCGAAATATGTCGAGAGCCCCACCTCCCGCCTCGCCAGCAAACACGTCCCGGCTCAGGACATTCCGAACCTCGTCCCACCACTTCATCGTCTCTCCGATCTCTCTTGGTACACATACAGCAAGCTCGCCTCCAATCCCGCACGACTTCGCTATGTTGGGCACCATTTCATCAGCAACGATGACACAAAGGCCGTTATTGACAGGATACTGCAAACGGCCTACAAGACCAATGCTCCAAACGTAGCATGGCCTGGATTCCTTGCGAGTGTCAACAGCGATGAGGGCAAAGCGCTCTTGGCGACTCCCAATGGCGTGGGCGTTGCCTGGCTGATGATCGAACGTGCTGCGGCTTTGGGAAGAAGACGTCCCGTGGTTCGAATTTGGAACGCGAATGGATTTCGCTGCATGCTTTGGGATTTGGTTCCTGTAAGCGCTTAGCTAGGCAATCGTCACCCTCGAATCATGCTTGGGGTACCGTGGCTTTGGGTGATTCGCCTCACCATTTGACCTGAAGAGTAGAGTGTTTGAATTGCCGGAAGAAGACAGTCATGTGGATTGATAGAAGCGAGGGGATAGTCATCATAATGGACATTAATTGGCATATCTCTCTGTTATTCAGACGGTAGAAAATCTAGTTAGTGTTCCTCAACCGGCCAAGCGTGAGACTGCCAGACATATCATGTGGGCGACCGGTCAGGTTCCATAGCAAATCTTACCAAAGTCATGGCGATCCCAGTCGAGTCTTTATTTTCTTCCGAAGGGCCACACCCGAAGAACTCGTTTACCTGGGCGGTAACCAAGCGTTTCAAGTAGGCGGACATGACCACCTTTCTGATGAAAATGCTCTCAGCCTCAATGTCTGAAAAAAGTGACTGACGAAGCGGCCCTACTTTGTGAGGAACGTATTTGGGGACGACGACTCTGGTTTCTTCTTGTAACGTTAGTGCGACCTTAGTGATGACATGAATAGATACCCTCTTCCCGTATATCGAGCTATCAATCTGTATCCCCAATGCCTATGTGTTCTTGCGTTTTGCACTTCTCTGGAGCCAGGCCGAGCAAAAAGGAATCTGGTAAGGGGCTCAGGGGCTCAGGGGTTCAGGGACCATGTTTGTCTCGGATGACGCAATGCTTACAAAGCGGCTGTCACGCGGAGCATCTTCAGCGGATCGGGACGGGAGCGGATTGGGCCCCATTCCAGCTAGCGTCGGGTGGTCTGATAAACCTGAGACCAGGGACCAGTGGGCTCTTGGCATCAGATCACGTGCGCGAGTGGGGCGTGTGGGTAGCGCGTTTGTACCTTCCACTTCTTTCTTGACGCGACTCAACTCGGTCATCGCAACGAATCAACATACACCCACTTACTCCTTCGCCAGCAAGAGGCGCCTCTCTCGCTTCGTGCTGTGGACCACGTAGTCAGATCATGGCAGAACATGGGTAAGCTTCTGATCACCCATTCTTGTCCCCGCAATGGCGTCATACTGATTCTGCTCGCGATTTGGAGGTCTCTGCACGCGAAAGCGTCCGCTGTCATACCCATCCTTACCACCAAACCCTCCACCATCGTCGTTGCCATCTTGCACTCAGACAAAGATGCGAACAGTGATCTGCAAGAGGAGGACTTCCTTTGGATCAAGTGTCACGCTGTTAGTCCATGCTTCTTCCACCCACATTCTCCCACCCTTTCCTGCTCAGCAGCATCGTTACTGATGATTCCATGCAGAAAGTCTCCCTCAAGGTGATTCACCAGCAATATCAAAATAAGAGTGGGGACAACCAAACGCCTTGGGTCTTGAAGCATTATGGCAGAGCTGTGAGCCTTGACAGCACGGTTGGAGACGTCAATACATTCGACAACAATGTCGTCGTTTTGGAAGCTGTCGATACAACCCAGCTTGGCCAACCTCCACCAGCACGCAGCACACAGTCAAACACAGGAAACCCTTTGTCCCCCAAAGACCCGAATCCTCGCCTGCGGCCAGCTCCTTTTGCCCCCAAGCCCGCTCCGTTAGGCAACCACAATGAAAACTCGCGTCCATCGCCGATAATCCCGGATGACACTCAAAATTATCACACACGAGTCTCTCCTGGACCCAACGGTGCCATGCATCATCATGTACATTACGACCGCCTTCTCCCGGATTCACCCATCTCCACCCCTCCAAGCGCAGTGTACATTCCACCCAACCCATATGGTCGCCCCTCGTCCCATACGCCACAACAACAGCCCTTAGTGTCTGCAGCAGCTGGGCCTTCATTCGTGCAAGTTCCACAGGGGAACTTCCCAGCGTATCGCGACGCATCGATTGCCCACTACCGTCACTATTTTCACGGCGAATCTGACGGTCAGTCGATCACTCCCTCGATGAGCGAACTCACTAACGATTTGCCCTGACAGAGCTGCTTGGCCGACGCTTGTGGGCCAACTGGCTAGGGATGAGTGAGACGGACCGCGCGCGTTACTCTCCTCAGCAACAAACAGCCCATGTAAAGACCGAAGCAGCCCCTTCGCAACAACCAGCCCGTGTCAAGACCGAAGCCGCTGCCAGCGCAACATCACAACCACAGGCAACTGCAGTCAGCTCTTCCCGACACTCTACTGCTTCTGTCACAACGACGGACGACTATGGGCAGAAACATTTCCAGCTTGCCGCGATGTTCAAGGATGCAACTCCATATGTACTTGAATCCGCTGTCGATGCGACCGTCAAGCTGCTGGATACCCTGAGAGCACCTCTTGCCGACAAGATGGAGAATAGTCCAGACGCTGAACATTGGATCCAGCAGATCGACAACCTGAAGAAGCTGGCCGTGAAGACTAAGACGGTGATCGGTGTGGTTGGTAATACCGGAGCTGGAAAATCCTCAGTTATTAACGCCATGTTGGAAGAGGAACGCTTAGTTCCTACCAATTGTATGAGAGCATGTACTGTACGTATATTTCGAGATTGCACTCATTCTCTCTTTCGAGCATCGATATTGCACGGGCTGGGAGAATCCACGTCTTGCCCAAACCACGCCAGGCTGATGCTGACTCGAATACTCCTAGGCCGTCGTCACGGAGATATCCTACAACTACGAGGAACAGCCATACTCTGCCGAGATTGAATTCATTACCGCCGAGGAGTGGGCAAAGGAGCTGAAGGTGTTATTTCAGGACCTTCTTGATGGCGAAGGTAATGTAAGCCGAGAATGTACAAACGAAGACTCAGATGCTGGGATTGCCTATGCGAAGATCAAAGCTGTCTACCCGCAGAAGACCAAGGAGGATATCTCACGCAGCAGCATCGATCGCCTGTTGCAAGAAGTATCAACGATTCTAGGAGCGCGTCGAAACATCAAAGAAACGGATTCTTTAATGTTCTACAAAAAACTGCAATCTTTCGTCGACAGTAAAGAGAAATCCACTGGCAAAAAGGACAAGGACGGCAAGAAGCCTAAGAAGGAACGTGAACTATGGCCTCTTATTCGCGTCGTTCGTTTGTATGTCAAGTCGCCGGCATTGGCAACTGGAGCTGTAATCGTTGATCTCCCAGGGTATGTCCTCACGTCTATGTTCGAGAAATGACGATAACTGACGTTCATACCTTGTTAGTGTACACGATGCCAACGCGGCTCGCGCAGCTGTGGCCGAGGGCTATATGAAGCAATGTACCGGACTTTGGATAGGTAAGGCGTATTTCGGAGCTACTTCACCCTAGATATTTAGCCCATCGACAATGATGAAAAGTTCCCATGTTGAGATTGACGAAAAGATGCTGACTTCGAAATTCTTTAGTGGCACCCATCAATCGCGCTGTCGACGACAAGGCTGCCAAGTCGCTCTTGGGCGAGAGTTTCAAACGACAATTGAAGATGGATGGTGGTTTCAGTGCGGTGACTTTCATCTGCAGCAAGACCGACGACATCAGCATTTCAGAGGCTCAAGATTCCCTTGGTTTGGATGATAAAATGACTCCCTCCTGGGATGAGTTGGATCGCTTGTCGGCCAGACAGAAGGACCTCAAGAAACAGCTCGAGGAATTGAACAATACGAAGGCGGACTACGAAGACGTGGCCAACGACGTTGATGAGCAGATTGAGGTTTGGGAGGTATTGGAAACCTCGGTCACTAATGTGAAGGTCACTTACCCCCCCAAAGCCAAGTCCACGAGAAAGCGCAAAGCCAGCCCAAAAGAGAGACCTTCGAAGCAGAAGAGGCGTAAGATTGTTACTGACGATGAGGATGATGACGATTTCATCGACGACGGTAGTGAAAACGACGACAAAGATACTGAGGATGAAGACGATCTTCAGTCGTCAGATGGAGACATATCAGATCACGAATCCCAAGATCAACAGCCTCTCACTGAGGAGCAGGTCAAGGCCAAGCTCGATGAGCTCAAGGCCACCAAGAAAGATGCCAGAACGCAGAAGCGCGAGATCACGGAGAAAGTGCAAGACATCAAAAAGGCGCTCCGAGAGCTTGAAGTTGCCGAGTCCAAGATCAGCAGTGAAATGTCTGCTTTATGTATCTCCGGACGCAACCAGTACTCAAAGGGGGCGATCCAACAGGACTTTGCGGCTGGTATCAAAGAAATTGACCAGGAGATAGCTGCCGAAGAGGACGAGGATAACTTCAACCCCGAAAACGATGTCAGAGATTACGATGAGGTCGCGAAGAGTTTACCCGTCTTCTGCGTCTCTTCGAGGGGGTACCAGAAGCTTCAAGGACGCCTTCGGAAGGATCCGCCAGTGCCTGGTTTCACGTCCATCGAGGAGACAGAGATCCCGGCATTGCAGGCTCACGTATGTTTGACCGTGGTAGTTTGCATCAGTGGGTAGCGCTGCTGACAGTCAAGATCAGTGCGAAAAGCTTACGGAGACCGGCCGAGCGAACAACTGTCGAGCTTTCATCAACCGACTGAGTTCCCTGCTCAATTCACTGACTATATGGGCCTCGAGCGATGGCACAGGAGCCAATCTGACGCCCGAACAGAAGGCGAAAGAAGCCAGATATCTCCAGAAGGGCATGGAGGGTCTTGAGACAGTAAGTCCTCCATATGGAGGTCCTATTACCATGTAGGAGCTCCTGTGAACATTAATATTCATGGACACCATTCCCTTATCTGTGCAGGGCTGTTGCTGACCAGAACGTGCTACAGCGCCTCGAAAAAGTCACCAAATCCTGCGCTCAAGCACTCAACGAAGAACTCGCCGATGGGATCTATGACCGCTATGACGCAGCAATTCAGGCAGCCACGTTCAACGCAATTCACACTACAAACCACTGGGGGGCGCCTGTCAATCGCGAAAACCGTACGTTATGCAGTATGAGGACTTTGAATGGTTACTAACGCTATCACAGGTGCAGCAGGTGGACTCTTTTGGGCGACCTATAAAGTAAGCCAATCCTCAGACCTCTTTCACCCCTTGATTCATTGACTTCCGCACTGCGAGCATCAGCGCACACTTTGTAAACATCGTGCCCCATGGAGATATATGTCTTGGCATCCGCTATCTGACTTCGATGTGCTTATGCTGACCTCGAAACCTGCTAGGCCGTATGTCGACGTAATGGGTGCTTTACGAATGCTCAAGGCACTCATAACTTCAATGAGCAGTTGATCGAGCCCATGATCAAGATCATAGCGCCTGGATGGGAACGGGTCTTTACCCGACGAGTAGCATCTGTATTGAACAACTTCACGAAAAGCATACCCGCTATCCTACTGAAGTTCCATCGGGAGATTGAGGATCGTGCCCGCAAGATCGGAACAGGCCTTGCATCACTAGCTATGCTCTCTCATCAGATCACTGTATATGAGCAGGTTATGAAGGATGCTGCAGCTAGCACCAAAGACATGATCATCGCCAGACAAAAAGATATCAACCGTGAATTTACTCCCGTCTTGGAACGTATGATGCAACCGTCGTACGAATGGTGTGAAGCGGAACGGGGACCTGGTCAATACAAGGTAGGCTCCGCTGTAATTCACCCTACATTCATGTCTCTGATAGCCATTTAGCGCATGAAAAGCTACATGAACGACCATGTGCAGGCGCAGCAGGACGCCATGTTCCAGGCGAGCGCCAATGAAGTCAGAAACCAGCTCAAAGACATGGTCTCGAGCGTGGAAGAGACACTGGCCGACAAGACTGACGAAGTCTTCATCCAGATCAAGCGCGATTACCGGGCGGTTCTGGGTGGAGAGGACGTCCCACGAGGCGAAGTGATACCACGAGTGCAGCGACTAGTCCGTAAAGAGATCAAGAAGACCATTGATGGTGTTGAGCGGATGATGAAGATCGCCGTTGGACTTGAGGTTGAGGATCTTCCAGATGCTGTCAAGGATGAGGATGAAGCCATGAAAAGCGATCAAGAGGATGATGATGCCGTCGATCATGTCAGAGTCGAAAAGAAGGAAATGCCAGCATCCACATCCAGCAACATTAAACGTGAGGCAGCAGATGCCACTCTTGCAATACTACAGCCATCGGCATCTATCACCAGCGAAATCGATGGTACCCCTGATCCTGCCCACACAGGGGTAAAGCATGAGATGGAGGAGCCTCAGTCCATGGACACCTCTGATCACAGTACCGGGAGCGATGCTGCAAATGACAGTGCGGCAGCAGAGGATGATGGCGACGGTGCAAGCAGCGATGTTGACGATGTTGAGTGAGACACGAACGACAAAGTGGAAGATCTGAAACCAGATGCTGCTTCCACTCCCCACATTATCCGTATTGGAGTCACTGACAATCAAGTATCTGTCGGTAGTAATACTTCGGCTTGGACGTTAGTGTCTTTCTGGCGGATCCACTTTGTATTGTTACTGGATATCTTCGAGACTCCAAGGTAGGAAAAGCACTTTTGTAGGTGATTCGTGTCTGTGGCGGGGTAGTTTTCTTCAGTTTAGCTGAACATACTTGACGAAAGAATACACTGTGTTTCAAGACATGTCTGGGACGTGCTCCAGTTTCTATCATGCAAGAGATTGCTGAAGTTCGATGACAGCGAAGCTCCATTCTTTGTAGATGCGAAGGTAAAGCTTCGCCTCCCGGTGCTTCATTAGTGGAAAAGACGCTACTGCTGTCATGGGAGCTTCGTCAGAAAGCTTCATTCCCGGATGTCATTCGCATACCATCTGGCTGGGAAGGCGTGATTGCCGTACCTTATCTCTTTCAATCTGTACCCTACTTAGGATACGTGAAATTGACGGCCGCCCATCAGCCAAAAAGCGGGGGGGGATCCTACGTCTGCTCCAGGAAGCTTTCCATATAAACAATCTTCACTACAATGCCGTCTGCAAGGGAGCAAGAGAAGACTTCGTTTCAACGCAACGCGAGTATCTTAAACGATCTCACGGTGGTCCCTAGATTCTGAACTATCTGGGCTGTAATTTGATGGGCGTCGTAGCTTGGACGGGTTCGTATATCTCTTCTTTCCCCCAAGGTCCAGACACTGCGATTGCACGTGTGATGGTGTTCGGAGGTAAGGGGAGTTGGGTCTTGTTGGTTGGGAATAGAGGAGGTGCGACGTGGATGATTATGTGGAGATGAAGACTAAAGTGCACCGGAGATCTTGATGGCAAAGAGAAGAGATGATGGGGAGATGAGCGAGATAGTGGAAAGTTCTTGGCGTTTGAATGTTCTTGATCGCATTAGGATGTGGTAGCCTGGAATGGGGAAGGGGCCGTCCAGGTCCAATGAGTATACAGGATGTTCCCAGCCGGTCAGAGTGTTGGGACACTACGGTTTCACCGCTATGCCTTGCAAACAGACAGTGTTAGAACGGGTATATTAATAAAGCGTTTGGATAACCTTCCAGAAGAGACGGCGGTTAGTCATAATGAGTGTATTCCCTTCGCAGCTAGGAATTTGGGGTACTGCCACGAATGGAAAACAGGTTGTACGTCCGCCCCGCCCGGGTAAAGCTCAAATCTCTCACGGTCTTTCATGCAATCAAATGCTGTCCAGAACCCAAGAAGCACGTACATTGGCTTAGTGAATGAGCTGTTATCGTAACAGATCTTCAAGCGATTTGAGATCTGATTCCTGTTCATCACGCCGAGGTCATGTCATCTATTCAAAAGTCTCTTTACCTCTACGCCATCATTCGAGAAAGATCGAGTGGTATATCGAGATCTCCTCCAATACTCACAGGAAGCATGATGAATATTTTATTTATCAAATATTGAGCTGAAGCACATCACTTCTTTCTACCGAAATCTTACAGCTAACGTACCGGAATTGAGTTAGCTTGAGGAAAGCGTGCGTGCAAAGTACTCTTGGTAGCCGGTTCCAGATCATAGTTCACTGAGCTGAACGGCGCAAGATACACAGCACAAAGGCAAAGGATAAAGAAGAGCAGAGATAATCACACGGGATCTTGCAGGCCTTGGGCAGAACCTACTGGTATTGTTGTCTATACAATGAGATCAGTCTTTTTGCGGAGGAATTTGTGGTAGAGCAGCGGATGAATGCGACTTATCCGGCATATGTCGTCAAATACCTTACATCCGTCAAGACAACTACCTTCGCGACTATGATAGCATAGAGAGCACACGGCTGATCGAATCTCGTCAGCAACCTTTTAAGTGCCCACAACCCAAAGGCCGCAGCCTTTGAATTTTGCAATCGCCTCGACGATGAGCACCTTTTTGATCCCAGGGGATCCATCCATCGAGACTTCTGTCAGGCATTTCCCTTCTGGTCGGTCTTCGAACGATGTCATCCAGGTTCCCACGAATCATAATAATTTCATCGTCAGAATTCCTCGCCAGCCAAGTTTACCGAATGCTGCTGCCAGATGCAAGCGGAAGCCATGCGGACCGCCTGACCCGCGAAACGTGGCTTCGGTCCCAGGGTACTATGCATCGATCCTGAAACCGGGAGTTCTGCGATGGAACGCCTCCGGGGACAAAACCTCACAGTGGAGATGCTCAAGCAACGTCTACCGCAGGTCGTCAGAGTGCTTCAACGAATTCATACGGCAAAACCGGCAAAGTGGATGTGTGGTTCCATCCAGTGAATGGCGTGAAGACAATGCTCGAGACAGTGAAGTCCACCAACGCCATGGAACAGAATGAGATACGACTCATTGAAGATATCATTTCCAACACGGCGGAGGTCGTGAAAGACCATCCGTGGGTGCTCTGTCACGACGACTTCCACAGCCACAAAATCTTCCTAGAACCTGCCAAGACCAGGTTCTGTACTGAAAATATATTGGCTATCGATTTTAAGGAATGTGATCTAGGCGACCTGATATAGGATCTTATTATTTGACCGTTAATCTTGAGTCGGAGTACGACCTATACGACTTGGAAGATCTTTACGATACCACTCTACATGAAAGACGACGTGTTCAAGCATATATACCATTGGCCATGGTATATTGTGCGACTCGGGCTGATGTGCGTGGAGGTCCCTGGGAGCCGCCCTCCAAGGAACTTATGGGAAGGCTAAATGGGTTGGTGGGTGGAACTTGGAGCTGAGAGTACGGTAGCTGGTAGCTAGTTGCTTCGTGGTACTACTTCTTCTGCTATAATTCGTTTTGATACAATTTACCAGGCTTTGGCAATGTATTGATACTAGTAATCATCTCCATCCATTCGTCTGCTGAAATGCGTGTTCCCTTTATAGTACCAGATTCGTTAGATCAATCGTCATAGGGGGCTACGACACCAACCTCGATAAAAGATCTCGTTCTATCGATTGCTTGGACTTTGGGTATAGACGTACAGATCCGAGATACTCTGTCGAGGGAGAATATTGAGTAGTAGGGCCAACACGCCAGCAGACGAAGGGATACATAATGACACTAGAAATGGAGATAATCTCATGAACCTGGCCTGATGAAGTGCGGCAAGCTCGCAGTAGGTCAACACTTGTATACTTGATCACAACCTAAGCTTGATAGTCCGACTTACAACGTATATTCATCCTCAGGCACTGACCGCGCAGAAAGCGACCAGGTCAACGCCAAGGATTTCAGCAGATAACGAACTCCCTAAATTCTGGGAACGGCTTAGTGTACGACTAAACCCTATGACTCAATCCTGACTCAGCTACCAACGTGACCACCTAGGCAGAATCGCCCATCTTTCCCGGGGAGTCGTAGATATCTGGTAGATGTACGTTCTCACGCATTTCAGTATTGCATCTACGACCGGCTAAGACGTTCTTCGGACATCAAGCCACTGCAACATCTTCCACCATACGCCAGTGAAATTTTTGCTATCAGATACTCGGAATGCATCCCAGCCACAGACTTGAAGCACAGCTTCTTCGAATACCAGCCCAGCATGTAGAACAACTTCAGATCATCTTGCAATGGCTCGCATTCGGCAATGAACCTTTCTTACAAAGCAGATCTCAAACCGATCAGCATCTACTTACTCTGGATCAGCTAGCTGAGGTATCGATTTTCTCGCTGGATTCGCTCACCGCGGATATCGATCGTTTTATCCGTCCCGTAGAGCTCAGAGAAATACTAGGTGACATGGTTGAGCTTGAAGAGGTTCCTCGCAAGCGCTGGATCAACGACGAGCACCCAGTGACCACTATACGAGTTGAGAACGACGTGAAACAAGAATTGCTTTCAGGCAGCTTCCGTCAAGGTGCAGCATCACGGTTCGCGTTTGACGAAGGGCAAGCGAAGGAGACTATTGCAGTCACCTGCTTAATCCTTCTCACTACACCGGATGACCCCAATGAGAAGTCAGAATGGTTCAATACAGCGGACAAGTATCCGCTTGCCTATTTCGCAGCTCTCTTTTGGATTGATTTCATGGACACCGAGATCCATTCGTCGATTCTATGCGGTCTTATCCGGAAGATTTTCCTCAGTAACCCCGGCAATCTTAAAAAATGGACGGAACTACTCGTACAGGCTGGCGATGCGTACCTCAATAGCAACCACAGTGGCTTGATCTCCGCTATCAGCGACTATTCCGATACAAAGACCGGAGAACATGCTCCTCCTATGGTCTGGGCTGCCGCGTTCAATCTTAAGTTCATTGTCAAAGACCTCTTAACTCAAGGCGACAATATCAATGCAGCTGGAGGCGGCAGGGCTGTCAGTGCACTCTACATGGCAGTCCACGAAAACCACTTTGCTATGACGTCTCTATTACTTGATGCAGGTGGAGACGTAGCCGATCAATATCATGAGCCAACTGGGAAATACGAATATGGCTGGGCGGTGTCGCCACTCTACCTGGCCTGCCACAAGGGCTACTCACTGGAATGGATCGATCTACTCTTATGAGACAGAACCAAGCTCGGTCGAGCAGGCTGGCGACTAGAAGTCGCCATGGAATCAGCTGCCAGGTTTGGCCATCTCCACTGTCTGAAAGCCCTGATAGATGCTGGTGCAGACGCCAACAAAGGCACAGGCCATGAAGAAAGCTACGGCTGCCCCTTACAAGCGGCATGTGACCGTGGAAACGAGGAGGTCGTCCGTTTCCTTTTGCAAAATGGTGCGAATCCAAACACGACAGGCGGAAATATCTGGCTGGGAAATGTCTACAACCCGCTGCACATGGCTGCTTACAGAGGTAATGTCAACGTTGTCAAACTATTGCTAGAACATGGAGCAGATCCCAACATCCAAGGCGGCGATATCGGAAACGCGCTAATAGCTGCCATCTGGAACGCAAACCATAGTCCTTCCGGCGACGGTAACCTGGCGCTCGTAGAACTCCTACTACAACATGGGTCTCCCCCCGAAGAAGAATGGAACATGACCGGCAAACTGCAAGACCTAAATTTCTCGTACAGCAGCGATGAAAAGAAACCGCTGAAAGAGCGCTTCGACTCGCCGTTAGCAGAGTGGATCAAGTCAGACTCATTTGACGAAGACGATTTATCCCCTGGGAGCGAGGCAATGCTACGTCAGAGGATCGATGAGAAATGGAATCGTATCCATGAGGGCCGACGCCAGAAGCAGTCCCGCTACATGTGTGGATGTATGAATCAAAAGGGTAAGTCGCTCTTCCCCAAGGCTTCCGCCTATCTCAACAAAATTGCCTGCCTTTCAATTGCGCTCTCTTGATACTAATCATCACCCTCTCTCAGCATTCGAATCCCGCCACAAAATCCGCACCAAAATCCGAAAAGCCGCTGCTCTCATTTCCATGCGCTTGTACGAAGCTGGTATCTCCCCCGCAGCAGACAGCTGCTATTCCCTCAACGCCATCCAAGCAGCTATAGTAATGGAGCGTCCCAACCTAGTCTCCCTGCTGCAAGACTACGGAGCAGAAACGCCTGCAGTCATAGTTCCTGGCGCTTCGCAGCAAAGCGTGGAAGATGCAGAAAGCATCGCAAGGATTCTAAGACAAAGGAGGAGTTTCAATTATAGCACGAGAACGGCTACAGGGCGTGAATCGTCGAGTGGTGGTACTATGCTGCCGTAGCGGACTTTCACATTCACCAATACTGCAAGTCTCGCATGGCCATTCTCGTTGCTTATGCGACTTGCGGTCTACTTAGGGTATGGTGACAGACTCGAATACAATGATATCTATTTCTTTTATCCGCTCCTTGGGCCAAGTATACCGAGTCGTGGGGTGTGTGGTATGGATGTAGGAGAAATATGGCGTTGAGGGTGAATGATAAGGAAGAAGAGATGAGTGTTGAAGGAATGAGGCCTAAAGGGATATAGGTTAAAGGGATAAAGGTTAAAGAAATAAGTACTAAAGGGATAAGTGCCGGAGCGAAGCTGGCCAGAGTGCCAGTGAACCAGCGGACCATTGGAAGAAGGCAAGGGGTAAGGTTCTAAGATACAAGCGTTCAGAATGATAGCAGCGGACAAACTCCGTAATCAATTCAATTCTCCCGCTCAATATGGCACCCTTCACGTTAGATTGTGTCCCTTACTACGTATCTGCTAGATCGACTACTCTCAAACTAAGAACCCTCGCGCCGTACAACCTCTGCCTTCGTTAAGGCGAAGGCTAATGTCAAGCTACCGATTTCATACGCCGCCGATTACGAAAGTTGTTGATTTTTCATGTTGGGGACGAGGTATCTGGGTTTGAAGAGAACGGAAAAACGCTGATATATATGGTCCGGATGGAGCACGAGGTAGTAGTGGGTATAGTGTGAATGGAAAGGTAGCATAATCCTGGTGGAGTCCGTTGTTGTATTATTACCATCTATAGTAAATCCCCAAGCCAGGATCGTCATGTATTAAGATGAGAGCTCCTTGTCCTACCCAAGGGGCTCCATTCCCCATGTACTTCTCGCCCACAACAACACCGCAGTCGACTTCAACCTTTCCTTCTCCACAGCGATCATCCCGTCTTGCCTATCTCTATTTTCCCTCGCTGGGGACTTTCCCCTCGTAGCTCCAAGCATCTTCCGGCCTAGTCGTGACTTCATATCCGGTACCTTTCCTACGGTCCTCCCATTTCTACCAACGTCAGTACCACTAGTCCATTCCACCGGTCCAATCTTTTGTCCACGGCACAACGTACTTAACATATCCGTCCCCGCAACAGCACTGGAGATTACCAGTGATGTCGTGTCCATGAAATTCCACCAGACCAACCATTTCCAGAATCGGGTGCGAAGGGCCTCAACTATCACCGCGACTAGCAAGGCGGCGTAAATGCCAAAGGTGGCCATGACGTATGTATGCGACCTCACCAAGCCGCATTTTCCATATGAGGTGGAGTTGGTAGTCGCCGCTTTGATGTTCGTGATAAGAGCATTGTAGACAACGGAAGTATATAGTGACATGCTGATCATGCTAAGACCATTGAGTTGGTTGATGGCAGCAAGCGCAAGACCACCGGTTGGATCAAATGAGGGATGGCGGACTGAGATATCGTGGCCGCAGTCATCGGACATTGACGAGCTTGCCGATAACATCGACTTCGACGGTGAAGGAAGTTGGCGTGAAGCTCACCTCGTACTGTGTTCCTTTGAGCTCCAGGTAACTGGATCCAGCACTGATCATAATAAGACTGCGATTTCCGTAGTGTGTCGCGGCAGTGGCGGCAATATCATCGTTCCCAGATCAACCAGTGACAGCGAAGAAATCCACGGCGATTGCATAGTAGACATAGGGAATAGCGTTTCCGTCTTTACCTTTTTGTACCAGTCCTAGATGAAAGTCGGATGAGGTATTGTGAAAGCATGACATGCCCATGAGATAGCCTGGTTCACTGTAGTTGTATGAAAGGAGCTTAGAACTACCGTGACCTGCCTAAAGATTGTCATCGATGAGCCCGGCTGGGGATCCAACGCCATATGATCGATCAGTGTAGGAGCAGTGGCTATTATCATTCTTCGGGTGGTTAGTGTCAGGTTTAATGTCGCTTGTCACGCTCGATTGAGAACGCTATATTTTGTATGGTGTTGAACGGGCAACTGCCGAACATGCCATTATTGTTGGTTACTGTGATGCAATCGTCTGTGTACAGGGGAAGGTTGCCGGCCCAAGTCTTGTATGATTCCGCCGAGCAGTTTGGGATCTTCTGGGTACTAGTCTCGATGGTGGTAGCATTTGTGGGAACCGGGGTCAAGTCGCCTGTCCAAAGAATGTTGAGCAGCGTAAAGACCAAGACCACGATGAGGGACGTGACTGATATTGCTGCTAGAATACTCCCTGCAAGACGGCTTGTCGATATCGCTCGTATGAATGAGATGACCTTGAAGGTCAGGCAATGCTCCAAGAGATGAATCCGCACCGCACTTTTGATCAGCTTCTAGCAGTGGAGACATTCAGGGAGGCAAGAGAGACTGAGATCAAGGAGACGATGATCTGTGTAGTGGCGCGGTTATGTATAAAGAATGAGAGAAGAGGTTCTGACCAGTCGTATTCCTGATCGATGTTATGAGTAAGGATGTTGTCAGACCGAAAACGGGGGCCCCACCGGGGAATTTGGTCTTGTGGGTACTTGCGGTGATTGAGGTGGTATTTTGCGTCTGATAGATGTGGTAGTAAACAGTGGGAAGAGAATTGCCCAAACCAGAAGGACCTTGTCGGTCGGCGTTGACCGCAAGTCCGAGGGAGGCTTCTTAGTAGGAATGCTGTCGCTCGAGTGCGGAGTCCTGATGTGCTCGGGGCCCGCTGGCTCTAGCCTGTCATGGGGCGCTGGACGATTTTGCGAAGCAACGCGATCGGACATATTGCCGTTGATGGTAGATGTGTGCGCCGATACTGACTATTGTTATCCATGCGATGGTAGAGGATCATTGAGCTGGCAGTCTAGGTATCGGCTGCCAACAGTTACTGCACTGCTAGATGGCGTGATGAATCCACCAGCGCTAATCCAACAGTATCGTGTAGACATAAGGAAGATCAACCCTTTCCCCACGATTCCTCAATGGGGCACCGCAGAACAATCAGCCCGAGAGTTGCTTGAGAACATCCAGTCGTGATGCAGGGGCGGATGCCTTGCTTCATCTTGGTCCAAGACATCAAAAGCGGGTGCATACTCCCAATCGGGTATCTACAGCAAGCGGCAGCACGCTCGCCGCAACAGTATTGGCTAATTGGTGTTGCGGATCGTGTCATCATCGCGAGGCCCGAGACTGTCAGGGAAAAGCTGGTGTAGCCATTGGAAACAGGCTGGTTTCGCAAAATGGATGCACACAAAACATGCTGTAACTTGTTATGGTTTCATGGAGGTGGCGCATCAAAGCTACACAAGTCTTGAGTGGTATTCATAATGCAGCAAATCAAATCAATTTGAAACCCACAGCATCACCGTCATTGCCCCCAGCAGCCTCTTCCACACTCCAGTAGCCTTCTCGTTCGCATCCCCACCCGTCAGAGTAGCACGATCGCCAATCACGATACATGCACATCTCGCTCGCGTAAGAACAACGTTCAGCCTTCTCAGGTCTTTCAAGAAACCAATGTCAGCATGGACGTTGCACCTGGTGGTGCAGTAGACCACCACATCTGCCTCGCGTCCCTGGAAGCCGTCGATGCTGCTTACCACCAGATCCGATGAATTCAGATCTTTAAGCGTGTCCACTTGACGTGCGTATGGTGCTAGAACGGCGATCGAGGGTGTACCACCGCTGGGGCCGGGTACGGTAGTCTCTGGTGACTGCTGTAGCGCTTTGCACATCTCTCGGCAGAGAGCGGCTTGACCTTGATTGCTCTTTGATCGCTGCCCAAGGTCTTCGGTCGCCGAACATTGAACGAAGAACATGCGCTCGAGTTTCTCGGGCTGACGTGTAGGCCATGGAAAAGATCCTGGAAGTAGTTGACGGTCTTTGTCTAGCACAGCGGTTTCCAGCCTGCCCTCGTAGAATTCGGTGGAGCTGAAATGGCATATCGAAGCCTGCATTCTGTACTGGGTGTCTAGCATCACTTTCCGGAGTCGAGCATCATCACCCGGCGAATCGTACAGACGTTCGAACATCGATACATCAAAGCCGACAAGCTGAGCATGCTGCTGTACCGTCGCGCGGAGTTGCACGTGATCGCCCACCAGTATCGCTTTCGTGCAACCTTTGGTTAAGGGGACAAGGGATTGGGGCTCGGTCTGTTGGGAGGCTTCATCGATGATCACGGTGTCAAAAGTCTCTGACTTGAGCAGGCCTAGAGCAGCACCGATGCACGTGGTGAAGATGAGACGACATTCTTTGATTCGCTTCTGTGCTTTGCGTCGTCCAGCAGGGTCTTCATTGAGGTCCTTGCCCATCATGGCATCGCAGGTATATTTGCGAAGGTCTTCAGCTACCTTGCGGACCTAAGCACCTGGTCAGTGAATTTGATAGGGCTGGTGGTCGAGGTATCGAATGCCCACACTGTCAGGTGAAGGGACAAGCGCAACGGGGTGATTTACTCACATCAGTAGACACGCGAACTGCTACTCCTGCCCAAGTACCTCGCTGCTGCATGTTGTGCAGAAACTTCCTCATGACATTATCCACCGCATTATGGGTCGGGGCTGTCACCAGGATTCTCCGCTCAGGCTCTTTGAGAAGTTCTTCCAAAATCACTGCAACTGTGTGCGTCTTACCCGTCCCTGGTGGACCCCAAAGACAAGTCAGAGAGCCAGCAAGAGCAGCTCGCAAGGCTTCGTTCTGGCTGTCATTGAGATCAGACCGACTAGCTATTAGTAATTCATCTTGTGTTGCTGTTGTACGGCGATTTTCGAGTGATGCTGCTGCTGGATTACCTGACGCCGCAAATTCTACACCGTCCAGTCCCTGGAAGCTTGAGGCCTGTGCTTCACCTCTGACGGATGCAATGAACTCAGAACGAGCCGAGATGGATGCTAATTCTTCATGGTGGAGCCTTTCTGTCCCAGACTTGGGCAATGCATAAGGCGGTTCGAAGCCCATAACTTGATCGTGAATGTGACAGGACTCTTCGGGAGCTGTGACAAACCTTTCCAGGGCTTCAAACATGGCTTGGGACGTGACAAAGGAGCCGCAATTCTTCACCTTCCAGGCACAGTCCTCCATGTATGGTGGCAGTGGGTGGAAACATTGAAATAGGACCTTTCCAGGCTCAGCACGCTCGATCAAAGCATCCATAGTATAGGGCCTTGTTTCCAAAGTATTCATTGGTAGAGACGCCGCTGTGAGTTGCACGTGGTCGTTCACCGCAAACCTTACTTTTGAGTGGGAGTCAATTCGAAGTCGGCTGCTTACCATGCCTGGTGCAGAGTCGAACCTCAATTGGAGTTCGTCTTCTCTGAGGGCGCGTGAATCCTTGGCTTCATCGATATGTTCCAACGCAATCCCGATCAGATTAGCCACGAAGTATTTGACCAATTTCGGTCTGCCAACGAGCAAGCGCGAACTCTCAAGTTCTAAAACACCCATAAGCAAGTCCAAAGCTGTATCTGGGAAGCTTACGACTAGGCAGATGTGCCGGACGAGAGACCCGAACACGGAGAGGGGAATGTGCCGAACTTGCAATAGAAAGGCTCGGAACGGCTCGACCACAAACGCTTGCATGTCGTTGGCTAGCAAACAGAACACTTCTAGTATCTCGAGCGATCTGCCCTCTAGGAAAGATCGAACTGGATCGGGTAGGTCAATCCATGGTCCTAGATCGAGGAAGGTTACCACGAGGTACGGGGCCTTCCGGAGGAAGCTGATCAACGTCCCCAACGTTGTTAATGTGCGGTTTCCACCGGTACCGGATGCAATGGCTGAGAGAAGATAGGAAAACACTTCTTTGAGCTTCACTTTCTGGTGGTAGTGTAGTAGCCAATTGATGACGTTCAAAACCTTTTCCGTATCACTTGCTGCTGTTCCTGGGGGGCTGGAAGTCTCAATATGCTGGGGCGTAGTGATAAACTGACGGCTGTTGTTGTTTTCCGCACTAGTCGAAGAAGGGAGAGTCTCCTGCCTGGGTTCAGCTCGTCCGTTACTTCGTCCGTCACCTCCACCGTTGCCTCGACCGGCACCTCGTTGGCTTCGACGACTACCTCGTTTACCTCGACCGCCACCTCGTTGACGTCCATTCCTACTGGCACCCGGAATTTCTGGGCGAACACCGATAATCGGATGTCCGAGCACGTGGTCAAGCACAGTCAGATCCCCGTCCCTTGCAATGCGTTGCAAGTACTCAGGCTCCTTCGTCCAATCAACATCCCTCATATCGGCCAATCTGTAGCTTTGCTCCTGCCTGTCAAACAACGGCATCACCTCGCGCGTGTCAATGAATTCTAGCCACTTGTCGAGGACTTGCATGGAAAAGGTATCACGATTGCTGATCACGTAAACCTCTGCACCAATGATGGGTTCACGGTTGACTCTGCCCATATGTCTAGCCAGACTACTGCTAAATTTACCCAGAGCAATGCTGACGATCAGGTCGGAGTTTATGCCCGCTTCAACGGTGGCATTTTTGACTCTTCTTTGATCCCCGCGATCTTCAATTGCCCGAAAAGAACTGTCGTCAATTCCAGGACGTCTGATGAAGATCCATGTATCTTGCCGCTTGGTCTGGTACAGTTGGAGGCCGCCGTCATCAAAGTACAAGCGGTAGTTGACGAGCGTAGGAAGTGACCGTCGATAGGTAACCAAATCTTCCTGGGAATGGGGAAACGAGAACAGTCGGACGGTGTCGTGAACAACGCACTCTTGGTACTTTAGCAGCGGCTTCGGCATGTAAATTGCTATCGTGAGACGATTCGTGACCTTGATCACGATGAACTTTCGATGAAAGTCTTCCAATGATCTCCCCATAACATCCATGAATCTTCCTAGCCGATCGGAGTTGGAGTCAAAGATCTTCTTCCACCGTAACCCAAAATGATCTAGTCGAAAGTACTGCAGCTCTTCCTTGCAGAGAATCGAAGACTGCAGAAGTCCATTCATTATCAGGTCTGGGATGTACCTTTTCGCCGGAAATTGAGCTACAAGCCACACCTTCTGCACATCAGTCAACTTGCTGAAGTCGAAATACTGGAAGAAATCTTCTAGAGATTGACCATGCTGGGTACACCAGCGCATTGTCATCTGCAGCAATTCAAACTCCGAAAAGGCCACACCGTCTCGGCTGAGGAGTAATTGCAACCTATCACAGGACATGTCCACCAGAGTTGAGGTGCGATCCCCCGCCCAAGAAGTGGTCCCAATTTGTTCCCGAAGGATATCCAGGATAAAAGTTGGCGCCCCTGGATGCGGTTTGGGAGGATCCTCAAGGTGTTTGGGAATTTTGATCCGATTACCATCGACGCATCGCGAGAATAGATGGTTCAGTTCTTGGCACTCTGCGCTCATTGCTCCCTTTAACCTTACCCAGTCCAGATATAGATTCTTGACACGTCCCAATGAGGCATTAGTATATTTGGCAAAGTATACCAGACGGTCATCGTGGGTGACGGGCTTGAAGCTAAGAGGCTCCTTGGGCCCCTGGTAGCTCGCTGCTCGAGCAAGTTTCGATGGTATAAGGTCTGGATCCCAGGTGACAAAGACTAGTCAGTGTCAGCAAACTCTTAGCTTTGTTATTCCATACACTCTGCGCCCGACGAAGAGATATCTTGGGACATGGGGTTCATACATTTATCTCCGTCCAGATCTCCACCTGACATCAGATCTGCACTTGGCCGCCTCCCTTTGGTCGAGAAGACAACGCAGTCAGTCAGGTGGGAGAGTCGATCATGTTGGACTGCTTTGAACTTCTGAAGATCTCCTGGATGAAGGCAGGGATTCCTGGTTACTAGGACCTCGGTACCCACCACTGTCTTGGGAATGCCGTCACCATCGGATGTCACACGAACAGCACATTCGCCGTCCTTCAGCAGATCCAGTGGGTCACAGACACCAAAGAGGAGTCGTGATTGTGGGATTAAAATGCGCGATCTTCGCTCCCCTCTCTTGTTCAACAGCTTGTTGACTTCACTGCTGACACGGCTCTGTGCAGTCGGCTTGACAGAATCCAGGCCATCCATCAAGACCCTCTCGGCCAGCTCAGGCTCGTCGATGTATGAGAAAAATCGAAAGGCTGCTCTCGGATCGAAAGGTACGGAGGTGAGAAATTCCATGTACTCCTTCTGCTTCCTGATCAAAATTTCATCAGAGATACCCAATGCGTGCAGGAGTAAGAGCACTTCGTCGTTCAGAAAACCAAATCCGTATGGCTTCGAAAAGTCAACTACAGAAAACGAGGGATCATCACAGCCACTAAACTTCTTCATAGACTCTCTGAACTTGACCAAAATTTTACCTCCTAGGTCCGGACTGAGGGTAAGAACACCTTTGTAGCCTTTGTACCGAATTTGGAACACAGAAGGCGTGTATCTTTGATTTCGGAAGCGGATATCCGTTTTCTGGACTAAGAGTTTGGCGAATTGGGCTGAGATTAGCCCGCAGCCATCGGTGAAGATGTAGTCGTCTTTGCGCACATCGGCAATATCCTCGTACCGATCGGATCCGAGGTTTGCTGCAAACTTGGCCGCCGAGAAGAGCAGCCCGACTCGTTTCGAGCTTTTGGCTACCGACTTCTTTGGAAAGTCCGCAAGTGATTCAAGTCGCTGCGCCACAGCTTCCGGAGTCCCAGCAAGCAAGAAGCAAGTTTTGGATTTGAGCTGACTGTTGCTGTGACCATACCAATGATATGATATTCCATTGAGACGGACACCGGCTCGTAAAAGTCTTTCAATGTAGTCCGTCGATTCTCTGGCTGGTGCAGGTTTAAATTGGGGTTCCGAGCTGTCACTCGGAGTGGATTCCGTGGTATATTGCAGGCGAAATTTCTCGAAAGACACTGACAAGTACTTGTGAAGACACTGGCTATCGATAGCTCGATTATGTGAGTGCTTCTCCAGACGCAGAATCATTGCTTGCTTCGACCGATCCGAGACCAGCGAAATAGATTTGATACGACCGAGAGCATTGAGGACAGGATCAGCCGGCAATCCTGGGACTGCGTATGACCAGATTTTGTCCTCTGGCTTGAAGACATCCTGCAAGGTGAAGCTTCTGTCTGGTGTCTTATTCTTTGCCATTGCTGCTGGTGATTCGCAAGAATGTGTTCGGTGCTGCTTTGATATGAAATCAGTGACTACTGTGTGGGATCATCACTTCGCTTCGCCTCGTGTGGTGGGTTGGCATCCGATACCTCGACTGCCAGCCAGATCAGATGCCCTGGTCCGGACCTGTAGCCTTGTGTGACCTGAGAGGCGGGGTAGTTGCATATCGGCCATACCTTGCTTTGCTCGCCACAGGTGACAAGACCATGCCATGGCAGCCACCGAGGGTCACGACCAGAAATCAGATGAGCTGCCTCCTAACATCTACGTTATCGGCGCGCAGAGTACAGGCAAGACAACACTCGTTACAGCGCTTGGAGAGTATTTTGCCCAGAATCCGGGGCTTGAGAGGTCGAAGAGCCAGCCGCACCAACTCAAGGAAGTCGCCCGAGGGGTGCTGATTCGACACCAGTTCACCGCCAACGACATCATCAGTTCGAAGACTAGAGCTTTGGAGCTCCAACGACTCATCATCCAAGCCCAAGCAGCAGCAGAGGGCGCCCTTCAAGATACGTGGTACATCGCCGACCGCTCCGCTCTTGATGCGGTGGCGTATGCAAGACAGTACGTTGGAGAAGCCGAGGCCCGCAGTTTGCGTGAAGGCGCAGTATGGCAGGAGATAGAAGACAAGATGCGAGCAGGGGTTGTGGTTCTCTGTGAGCCGGGCGGAGAATGGCTCATTGACGACGGCGTGAGACTGATGCCTCGGGACCAGGCTGAATGGTTCGCATTGAACTCACACTTCCAGGTGCTTCTGGCTGAATGTGGGATTCCGTATGTTGTTCTATCCTGCTCTGTCTCGTTGCTCAGGCAGAGGGTCGAGTTTGTTCTTCAGGCGTGGACGCAGAAGCAGGAGCGGAGATGGCATTGAAGAGGCTGCCGATAAAACACCATGGGACGTTTTAAGATCTCGTTGGCAAGCATAATCATGCGTTTGACTTGGAAAGGATGGATGAAATTTGAGCGAACTGATTGAAGGAGGCATCCGACACAGATTTGCCTCCTCGGTTTGGAATAGCAAGCAACGAGGCTCCCACTGTTGAGGAAACCCTTTGCAGAAGACCTCCACCAGCCTGGCCATCTCCGTTGGGACCCGGCGGTACTAGGTGACTGCCGCACGACTGGGGACGTCTTTGATAGGCGAGAAGGTGCAGATGAAATTTTCATGCGAAGATCACCACGGGCTGATATGTCTCGATGCGGCTAGCGTGCCGAGAGCGTCGATCAGCTTGGCGCCAAGATATCAATCCGTCCATCGCATGAATCTCTGAGTTTCAGATCCACCGGTTGCCGCCGAGTCGAAATCCTTCGTGTTTCATCAAGCACCGTGCTCACGACTCATAGCCACACAATACCTCACCTGTAGCGCTCCACCATGTAATCCCTGCCCCAAATGAGTTCAGGACACCCATTGACATGAAGAATCAAGGCCGCCTCGTCCGAATGCAGTGTTCCGACGGAATCCGTGCTGAACCATGCGGTGGACCTCATCACAGCTCCGCAGGGGTGCAGAAGGCCTGTGGATGGGGAGATTGTGCCGCGTCTAGACCTCTTGCTTACACCTATATGTACATCCTCAGATCCTGTGATTGACATTTTCTTCACCAGCAAGAGCATCTTCTCACTCACTTCTCTCTGCCGGCCAGGAATACACTCTTTCAGTTCCTCTTTGACTGCGCATCACTGTCTTCATTCTTTTTCAAGAAGCAACATCTTTTCCCGGCGTAATATGTACTTCTCCACTACCATCGCCCTCTTCTCCATCCTCGCCGTCTCCTCCGCATTCCCCACCCACCCAAGCTACACCCGCCTCTTCCCCCGTGGGAACGAAACAGAGGATTGCCGCGATGGTTCTGACGTTGCCCGCGGCGGTAAACTCGATGCTGAAGCAGCAGCGGAGGCTCATCAACGCGATGAAACTGCAACCCGTGCTTTCTCCGCCGTCTCGATCAAGGACTCCGACGGGAATTGTCTTACCGTCCCTCCTTGCGGCGGCGACTTCCGACAGAATCTGATCCCTGTTCAGACCAAAGCATGTGCATTGAATAGCACAGACCCCACTTTCAAGAAACAGAAGTTCGACATCATTACCAAAGGCAAGCATATCCATCAGGAAGGTGGGATGCTTGTCGTCAGCGCTCTGGTAGGCTTGTTTTGGCCATCTCCACATTGTTGTGTCGAAATCTGACGACCATGATACAGACGCAGGGCTGTCTGACCTTCGATCCCCGTCGCAAGATCGACGATCAAGTGAATATATTCTCCTGTGGCGGGCGAGCTGCCGGCGGTGAGTCAATCTCTAGGAAGCGTAATCAAGTCACCAACCTGAAACTAATTAACCTTCAGAGGGCGATGAAACCGATTCACAGATCTTCCCCTTCACCGCTGGCCAAACTACATTCCCTCTCGCCGTGGGAAAAGACGCTAAAACATGCCTCGCCACTGCTGGTGGCAAGGTTGGGCCGGGTGGGTGTGGCGGCGAGGCCTCCCAGGTCTTCACTGTAAAGTGACATGGTGGTCTCCAACGTAACAGGATGTTTCGATTGTGATTATCCTGGTCGTGCTCTTTGGAGGTGGGCTGGACAGAGGATGCCGATTTCCTTTGGCAGATGGAAATTTTGTCTCCGGTACTCAGCCAGTGTCATGTTGTACACTTCTTGAAAAGAACAATTCGTCAATAATTTTTTCGCCGATGTTCTTATTTCCACTGTCCCGATTTTACAGCTCTTGACTGGGTTGTGAAGTCACCCTGGAGTCGTTCATCTCGGGTTAGAACAAGAAAACATAGAGACTGATGTATTACAGCTCATCTAAAGTACAAGCATTGATTCATGATTCATGAGAGCTCACTTGATTTAGGCGCATCAACACCAGCCGTGGCGCTAAGTCATGGGGAACTCCTCCCATCATAACAACCGCGCACCCAGCGTCACAGCGTTATATATCTAACTTCCTTCACGACTTCAGGAGCATATTACTGGATCACAGTAGTAACAGTAATATGCGTTGACCTGCAAGATCACGAGTCGTTTTCCGCAAATACATGCCATTGTAATCTATCCCGAAATCTATCTCCTATGCCCACAGCCAATTCGACCGCACAACGTCCGCCAGGCCTTCTTGCAAGATCCTCCATAATAGTATTCAACTCCCGTGCTAAGAGCCCCGATGATCTGGTTGACGTAGTACCGGAGTCCAGCTATCTAGAGATGTCGAAGATGCAAAAAAGAAAATCGGGAAAATCGGGCCACCTCAAGGGCCGAAACAAAAGCTCTTATGCCAAAAGTATCGCATCGAGTCGACATGGTCTAGCTAAAGAGTTTGAAAATAAAAGAAAAAGAACAGACCAAGCGCCCCAAGGGCCAAAACAGAGGATAAAAGTATTCGCCAACGCCATAGTGCTGTAGATGACAGAGGTGGCTTGGAACATGACTTCGGTCCACTGATGTTGCATTGGCTGTGATGAGGTGATCTGGCAGTGATTAGCAGGAAGCTCCGATACGGGACTGAGGGTTCTACAAACTCTAGTATCCCATACTTTTGGACACCTGGCGGGGTGTGTTGCGTGCACGAGCTGCCGCGGCAGGATCCCACCCAAGCTTTCGGAGGTTTCGCTCGTTCTCTTCATATCTCTTCCATTGGCGATTGGGAACCTCGGCCACAGGTAGGCCAAAAAGCATGCCAAAAAGTCCTACTTCCCCTTCGAGAGCATCAACATCGAGGTCAGAGAAGTAGTATTCCTGACTTCGTGGATCATATCTGGTCCATTCACGACCTTGCTTGTTGTAGCACACCTGTTCTCTCGTCTGCGGATCAAAGTACCAATCCATCACATGTGCCAGAGCTGGACCTTTATCGGTTTGTCTCCAATCCCGATGACCACCCTTGCGCTCCGGTGCGAAGATGAAGTCCTCACCCAGTTTACTCAGGATAATCTCGCCTTTATCCTCTTTTCTATTGTGGGGTACGATACGGCAAATTGGGGTTCGATTGTTGTCGCCTGGGAATACTCCTGCTTGGTTTTTATCACCACGCTGTACCCTCTCCGGAGCACGGAGACTGAAACCGCCGTCTGGCAAGTCCTGGCCATCAGCAGGCCATTCCGAGGCCAACACAAACCACGGCTGCCTATGACGGACACTGCGGTCATCCATATCTATCACCATCACATGGCCTGTCCTCTGCCAAACACCGCCTGCATCTTGCATGAGTACCCAGCCCAGCGCGGCGAAACGACGTAGCTTGTCGTCATCCTCTGCTTTGAATCTGGTCCTCATCGGATCGCTCTTAGAGGACGATGACGGTAGCAGATTGCGCGGATCCCATGTGGCGGAAGGATGACCATCAGGATAAGAAATTGCGCATGAGTCTGTTAGTGCGTATTCGAAGGGACTGGACCAGCCGGCCACTGGTATCTTCGAGGCAGGAAGAGCGCCAATGGCTGGAAGCAGCTTTAAGGTGGTGTGTCCATACAGTTTCCCAATTGTATATGGTCCAGCAAGACCTGTTGCAATCAATCTCAGCAGATCGTTAGGGTCGTCTTGTGCATTAGGTCCCAGAGTCCCATAGTCGTAGGCGGCTTTCCAGAACTGCTTGCTTGTTGGCGGAGTGACGATTCGGTTGGCGTTCATTTTTCGTGCCTCGTATTTCATAGCCCAGTCGTGGAAATCTTCCTCGTCCACATCATGCATCCAAGGGTGGTATCTCTTTGCTTCCGCCAGCTGTGTCTGTATGAAATCGACGTAATCATCGACATCGACACCGACTTCGGAAACCTCTGCCTCTCTGTGTATGGCACCGTAGACCTGTTGTTTCGTACGCAAGGTTCGCAGATACGAAGACATTGTTGCGTGGTAATTTGGAATCTAGCAATCAAAATGGTGCTTTTGAATGACAGCTTGGTAGGAAGGTATTAAGGATCTGATATGGTAGGTTTCGAGTTGTGAAAAATGTCGCTCTGTTCGAAGGTGATTGTATTTGATGAGGTTTACACCTTGGTAATGATCAATATTGTAAATGACAGCGGTCGGTGATGGATGTGAAGAAAGGATCTTGTCATCTGCTGCAAGCCCGCGCTATGTAAGAGGACTGAAGGTGGGACTTGCCTGAGGGAGTTTAGGTTACCGTCTTTACTTATCGGGTTAGTACCTTCTTCAACTTGTGGTTTAGCTCCTTTCTGGCTCCCATGTGATAACTTTTCTGACACTCCGGAAATCAAGAACATCTGTTCCTCACGTACTTCATAATCACATTCAGGACTTTTCAGATGACTCAGAGAGATCCAACGGAATGGGCTTTGGAGAATATTGACAGTTATCTGCTGCAACCCCTGAGCGTTATGTCCGGAGCGTCAGTTTTGAAAGCCACATTTACGAAAGCTGTTATGGAGCAAGCTCTCATGGACCGAAAGGCACGTGATGAGTTGCCCGACTAGGCTTAGTGCGGCTCGCTAGATTAGATAGCGGCCTTGGCACGCACCTTTTGTGCCCGCAGGCCTCCTCCATAGAAAATCAATCCTTCCACCACCCAATTATTATCTATATTTGACCTCGTTATAACAAAAGCCAAATATTCCCACTAAATACCAACTATACATGTCAACTATAATACCTTTTAGCTAAAACGTAAAGAATACATTCTAAAAACTGAATTACTTTTGTAATTCTATCTAGAAAAATAACTATCAAGAAGGAATTTTGGTTGTAAAAATTTTTAGAATAATTTTTTGGCTAGACTGGCCGTCGGATCGGGTTTCGAACCCGGAGTAGAAAAACCGACCCGATCTAAATTAGTTTCGACTTTTCTAGATACCGAACTAAATCGAATCGATTTATTTTAAAATTTAATTTAATTCGATTTTAAATCGAATCCGGATTCCCGGATTTAATCTATTAAAAATATTTAAAACTTTTTTTTCTATATTATAATATATAGAAATTCCCGCTTTATCTATATAGTTATATTAACATTCTAAATACTATTTATATAAATATTGACTTTTTTTTATTGAAATATAAATAATAATCATCTTAATATTTATATATCTATATTATATTTATATATTTTTTATTTATTAAATATTAATCATATTTATTTTAATATTTTCAACTAATATAAAATATCTACTTTTTTTATATCTAATAAAATCTTTTTCGATAGAATTTTTTTAGATAAAATCTATTCTAGCTAGTTTATAAATTCGATAGCGAACTAATCTATTAAAACTATACTATAAAAACTAAACTAATTATAGATAAAAAGAATATAGATTAATATAATTATAACTATAAGAGTTTAAATAGATTTCTTTATATTAGTTTATTAAAATAACGATAAACCTATTTAATGGAATTTTGATTTATATAAAGCATTAAAATATTAATATTCTAGTATTTCTATAACCATTAATATTAAAATAAAGTTCTATTGAAGATTTAATACTTTTTTTTATTAAAAAAAGCTATAGAATAATTATAGTCGAAGTAGTAGTAAAAAATCTACTAGATAGTTTAATCAATAGATAGTCTATCTTGAATTATATATAAAAACTACATTTAAATATTCAATTATTCTATAGCTTTAAACTTTGTTAATATATCTACTATAAAAGAATATTATAATACTTTCGTTAATCAAAAAATATAATAATATAATTAGTAGTTTTCAATTAAAATTGCATTTATCTATAAAATTAGTTAATAGGAATTTAAAATATATAATAAAATTTATTTTAATTATATAAAAAAATAAAATAAATTCGAACCTATTTTCGATTAAACGATATAGGATAAATATCTATATAAAAAGATTTTAGATATAAATCTACTAATTCGAACCATTAAAAAAAAGTTTTAAATTATTACTATAAATATATTATCTAGATATAAATATTACCGCCTTTATATAATTTATATAGACAGTTTTTAACGATTATAATATTATTCGTAAGTAAAATAAATCTTATTTATAAATATTAGAATATCATTTTTTATATTAGATATATTATTAAATCTATAAACTATTTCGTATTTAGAAAAATTATATATTAAAATATAAAATAGTTTTAATTTTAAAAATATTTAATTAGATTTTTATCTTATTCTACTAATTATTCTATCTATTTATAGTATTATAAACTATTTATACTTTTGAAATTTTTTTAATTTAAACGGAAATACTTAAATAGTATTATTGATTATTTTAGTTTTAATATTTTATTAAAAAATAAATTTAAAAAAACTTTGATTCGACTAAATAACTAATAGAATTAAGTTTAACACTTTTTATTTTATCTAATATATATATTTCATTTAGTAGTTTTAAAGTTTTTATATTATAAATAACTCGTAATAATTTCTATATAAAATGAAGGGAATAAATTTAATGGAAATATAAATACTAATATATCTAATATTATATTAAATAATATTTATATAAATATTATTAATATCAGAAATTTCAATATTAATCTTTATTCTAGATATATATTATTATAGTTTATATCTCTATCTTTTTTTAATATAATTTCGTTTTAAAGAAATTTAGAAAAAGGTAATTTCTAATTTCTAATCTAGAAATCTATTTTGAAATATTTATATTTAATGTAATTCGATTTATTTTATAATTTATCGCGTATTTTAATTACTCTATTTTATTAATAAATTTTTAAAAAAAAAATCGTAAAATCTATAAATATAATAGATTACCTTTAATATAAATGAAAAGTAATCTTTTTCTTTATAGAAAGTATACTATTATAATGTTTCTATATATTGGAAAACGTTACGTTCGCATCTAGCTACAGTCGTAGACGTAGTCCGAACTATTAAATAGTAAAGAAATCCTGATATAGATTATCGTAACTAGTTCTATATAGTAGTAAGAGTAAGATTATAATATTATAAAGCGTTATTATTACGAAGATAACTAAAAAGTAAATAGTAGATATAAATTTAATAATTATATTAATAACTAATAAAAGAAACCATTTATAGAAGTAATAAGCGATATATATATTAAAAATAGCCGTCTAAACTAATAGGTAGCCGTCTATTAAATATTCCGTCTAAAGGAATAGCTATATCGGCTATACGCGGCTATAAATAATTAGATTCGATTATCTAGCTAGTTTTCTAGGATAATTCTATAAAGTTATAGACGTAATATAGCCTTTTTTATATCGCTTTTTATCTAGTATAACTTCCGTTCAAAGGATATAAATAGGCCTAATTTCTTAGTTTTTTTTCTTTTTTCTATTAATATTTCTATTATATATTTTCGAAGGGAAAACCGATTAAAGTTTTTTAATTATATCTAGTCGAAAGATATTATAATATTATTTCTTTATTTTTTATATACCTGAAATTGTTTAAAGAAATATAAAATCGAAGTCGGTAATAATATTTATAGAGAATATATCCGAATTAAAAAAATCTATAATCTTTTAATTTCTAATATTATTTATATTATTTTATTTCTTTTTCTTTTTTTTACTAATTCGTTTTATAGGGAAGTATTTTAAAAATAAAAAGAATAAACTTTGTTCTAATACTTCGAATATTTTTAATAAATATTCTAAAGCCTATTATTATAATAAATCCTTATTTAATTTTATAAAAGAAAATCGTAATTAATATTTTATTTAAAAGTCGGATCTCCGCCGGTTTTTTAGAAAGTAAAATTATTTTATTATATATTATCGCGCTTTAGATAAATATAAAAGTAATTTTATTATTTAGAAATAACGCGTTCTATTTCGTTTTAACGAGTTTAATAATTTTATAATATTTTACTCTTCCGTTAATTTTACGCCAGCCGCGTAAAAGACTTCTATTAAATTAATATCTTAACTTAACTCCGATAATCTAGTTCGCTTTTTAAAAGATATCGATTTTTTTTATCTGTTAGAAATATTTAGGCTATAAAAAGGATCTAATAAAAGGTTTTTTCGCTTTAGTTGTTATGGATCGATTTTGATGATAATAATAGCTTGATTGTTTCTATATGGATAGAAAGCTCTTCTATAAACAAGCGAATAAGGCTAAACGCTAGGCCTAATCGGATAACGAATCCCGTAGAACTAATAAGCCGCGGTTAAACGGGGTTTAGTCAATATATTAATTAGCCGGTACTATCAGCTAGTATCTCTATATCTACTAAATTTTATATAAGCTATAGACAATTTAAATAACTTATAATAAATACTATAAAACGAAAAAATAGTATCGCCTTTAATACGCTTGTATTAAATATTTAAAAACTTTAAAAAACTTTAAAAATAAAGGCGCTAAAAGGTTAAAAAGAAAATAGCGCTACTAGAAATCGAACCCGGGCTATACTAAACCTCTAAACGATTAAAAGCGGCTAATAAAACGGCCGAGCTAATTTCTTAATCGTTTATAATAGAGGTAGTACGTGCTACTACTATACTATAGCGCTAGATAGTAAAAATATCTGTTTAGAAGCGAATATATCGTAATTAGATCTTATTGAAAGTAATAGAAAAATAAAAGATTAAAAAAAGTTAAAAAGGAACTAGTACTACTAGAAATCGAACCTAGGCCTAAAGATTACTAGTTAACCTAATCCCGTTTTTTATAGAAACGGATTGTCCGGGATTATAATCTAAATACGCTACTACCACGCTATAATATCTATTAATAGAATCCTCTACTCCGAAGCTAATAGATAGTAGTTATTCTTTACCGAATCTAGGCCTAAAGATTACTAGTTAACCTAATCCCGTTTTTTATAGAAACGGATTGTCCGGGATTATAATTTAAATACGCTACTACTACGCTATAATATCTATTATTAGAATCCTCTATTCCGAAACTAATAGATAGTAGTTATTCTTTACCGAGTATAAAAAAAAAGTAATTATATCTAGTTAATATATATAGCGCCAGCGAGATCTAATAATTTATAAACGTTTTAGCTTTAGGCCGGAATAGTATAAAGGGTCTGCTAGCAGCGAAGATATTTAAAATTCCGATTATAGTAGTACTTTTAGGGTATTATTAGCTTATTTATAATAATAAAATTCCGATAGAAGGAGGAAACGTTTATTATATTCGATAATAAAATCTATATAATATATTAAATCCTATAAACTACACTAGCTATTATATTATAGCCTATAGCCTTTCTATTTAACTAGATACTAGAAACGTTAGCGTACCTTTTATCGATCTATAATTCGTTCTACTTCGAACTGGTTAGGATCTTCTTCCGGAAATTCTATTTCGATAGCGGTAGGCTCGTTATTAATAGAAAGTCGGTTAAAAGGATCCTTACCGGTAGATACTAGCTCAAATTAAACTATAGAAATAATAGGATAAATCTTTATAGTAGAAAATAGTTTTAAAGATAAGATATCCGATTTTATAAATTACTTTAAAGAGACTAGTTTATTAATTTAGGAGCTTCCGATTAGTAGTATCTAGTAGTATATATCCGTAATAAAGCTTTAGGAAAACCTTATTATCTGGTCTTAAAAATCTAACTTTATATAGATTATTATAGCGAACTTTAAAGAAGACGGTACTAAAAGCTATTATATTTTCTACTTCTATATATTTAATAGATTCTAGGCGCTTTATATTTTCCGGTAGTAGGTCCGATAAGATACTAACTATATTTTTAGGACGAAAGCCTAGCGTAAATTCGTTAGAAACTATACTAGTAGCGAAACTGGTTACGTTATTAAACGCGAATTATAGAAAAGGAATAGTTTTAGTCTAATTTTTATCCGGATATTCTATAAACTAGAAACGAAGATTAATTTCTACTATTTAATTAGTTCGCTCCGATTATCTATTAGTTTATAGATAATATACTATAAATACTAGGATTTTCGTTCCTAACTTCTTGAAAATCTATTACTAGAAAGATAATATAAATTTACGATCTCTATTACTAATAATAGCTAATAGAATACTCTAGTTATATACGAGCAAGGTAGTAATAACGAAATTCGTCTAATTAACTGCGGAGTAAATAATCTATTTAGGAATTAATAAAACCTTTTTAGTATATTTATATATAATCGTTAGTATATAGTCTTTATTAGAAAACTTTATAGATAATACGAATATAAAGTCTATCGTAATTATATAAAATATTACCTGCGGAGGAATTAGATTAAAAAAGCTATAGAGCCTATACCGTTTCGTTTAATAAAATTAGTATTAATAATAATATTCTATATATTCTTTAGTTTTTCTATATATATTATAAATAAAGATTAATAGATAGAGTTCCTTATATATACGATAATACATTTAATAATACTGGTTATAAACTTTACCGATAACTTTGCCTATAAGTTTATCCGAAATATAGAATCGATTTCGGCTATTTCTAGAAACGTAGTAGAAAAGTTTATTATATATTCGGAAATTAATATTAGATATACGATAATTATTATCTTTAATATTAGAATCTAGTTCCTAGATTCGTAGTATTATAATAATTTTAGTCTATCGTTTATTTTTAACGTAGACTTCCTTAATATATTATTTAAATTTATTTACTATTTCGACGAGGGTAATATAATATATAGATATAATAATATCCGAAGCGTATTAGAAAATATTTTCTTTATTATTAATATTAATATTTCCGTATAGTACGTCTAGAATACCTTCTTTATTTTTAACCGGAATATAGGAAACTTTCGTTTCGAACTATAATAAAATATTAGAAACGATATTAGTTTTATCTACTTTATAATATAATTGAATATTAAAGGTAGAAAAGTACTATAATATACGAATAAACTTTAAATTTAGCTTATCTATATTCGTAGTTTTAAACGAAGTCTATTTTAAAATTAGAATTGCCGCCGAGTAATTAGTATATATAATTACTAGTAGCTTTAAAGAGAAATCGATAAAGTAATAAATTTTCTTTACTATTTAGACGACTCCGGCGACTTCTAATTCGGTAGGCTAATAGTTTTATTTGGTACTATCAAGGTATTTACTTAGAAATATAATTAGTTATACTTTAGTAGATAGAAAGTTTCTGTCGGGATTTCATTTAATATAGTATATAATTACTATAAAGCCGAATTATTTGAATATATCTAGGTTAATATAGAGCTTCTTTATAGAATTAAAATAATAAAAGAAGGTAAATAGTTTAAAGACTCTTCAGAATATTTAAAATAATTCCCTCTTCTCTAGAATAGGATTATATTTTAACTTTATTAATTAAAACCTTTATTTAAATCCTTTAAAACCTCGTCCGAATCCTTTTATAAATAAGGTTTTCCTTTTTTATAAAGGCTCGGCGAGCTATATATATTCTATAACTATATAATAAAGCTATCTAGTTATTCCGAAATAGATTTCTAAATTTTATAGGTATTCCGGAAAAGCCTTTTCGAAATAGTTTTAATTTTATCTTCTAAAATAGTTATTTCTAATACGTTAACGCGTTATCTAAATAAATAAATAGAAGGATACCCTATAAATAATTTAGAAAACGCGAAGCTAACTTATTCTTTTCGGAATAGAATAAAAACTTAATCTAGATATTCTAAATATTCTTTTAAATTATATAAAAAGATAATAATATTATCTATATAGGCTTTAGCGAATTCTTTAAACGGACGAAATAGTTTATTAGTTTAGCGCTATATATACAGCGATAAGCCTTTATATTCTATAAATACTACTAAAGCTTATTTCTATCCACGATAAAAAACTATAGTAAGTTTATAATAATTACGGTATTAGATTCTAAATTAATAAAACTATTCTATAGTATCAACGGCTAAAATATAGAGGTATTCTAATACTAAGGCGATAACTTCCATTTATAGTAGAAAGGGATAACTATCCGATTCTATAATAGTATTAAGGCTTTAGATATTAACTACTATTTACCCCTTTTTCGTACTATCTAGAAGAGTCCTCTATACTACGAAAACAGGATATATAAATAGAATTAACTATTCGGAATATTCTATTTTACTTTATTTATAAAATTTATTAAAGATTTTATCTAGTTTAATACGGTCCGTATAGTTTAGATTATAAACTTTCGAAGGTGTAGACTTCGTTCTTTTTTTTAGAAATATTAGTATCTATTCCTTTTTAGAAATATCTACTATAGCTCTTTAATTAGTAAATACGTCCTCGTACTTTTCGGTAACGGTAGCTAGTTATTATACTACTAGTAGTTTATCGTAAACCGTAATACTATTAGATAGGCGATATTCTAATTTAGAATCTATAGATATAGTAAAGGAAGCTAATTTAGCGAACTCGATATTTTTAGCCGAATCTACGCTAAATTTTACTAAGATTTTATTAAGATTTGCTTTATTAGCCGGGTAGAAAATGTTCTAATTTATTAGAACGTTCGGCGTACTAACTATATTAGGTAATTCTAGACGATATTTGTCCCGTTTTATATAACTATAGCGGCGGCGAGTATTATAGTAGCTTTAATAGCTACTTTCTTTATTAATACTTTAATAGTATATTTAATAATATTCTATATTAATTCTGTAGTAAACGAAATTATATTAGATATAATAGTATAGTATTCTTTATACCGATTTTTAATAACTTTTCTAAGCCGGATTTATTTAGATAAAACTACCGACGAATAGCTTATATTATAGACGTTTACGAAACTAAAGGAGATATTAACTATATAAGTAAAGGCGCTACTATTAGAGCTAAAGTTTATTTTCAGCGTTAATTTTAATTTAGATTTAAAGAAAAAATTACGATTTCCGGAAATATCGCTTCGATACTATATTAGGACTCGTATTACTCTATTTAACTTTAGAATTTGGTTATTTTAAATTCAAATAGTATACCTAAAGTTAGGCTCCTTATACGCGTAGGAATTAAAGTTAATTTCAAGGTTTTCGTAACTGCCGATAATAATCTGCTATTTTTAATAATCTAGAATTATTCCTTCCGGAATTAAAATATCTATATCTAGTAGTAAATTAGTTTATAGATCTTTAATAATATAGATTTCTTTTATAAATTCTACTATAGCTAAATCGCCTTTTAGATAAAAAGTAAAAACGGCAAACTTATCTATCTGATAAATTTATTCGTCTATATTATAAATAGGAATCTTTTTAAATAGTTTCTTGATTTCGGTATCTATTAAAAGGAATTTTCTATAGGCTATTAATATAGTATATCTAGAATTAGTATATACGTCTTTAGCGTTAGATATATCTGGACGGAAAGCTAATAGAAGAACGGTATAATAGAAATATTTAAAAGTTAATCCCGTTCTAGTAATCTGCTTACTATTTAAGGCGATTATACGAGATATAGAAGTATTTTCCTTACTAGAGAAATCTTTATTAGTAATAAATATTTACGTTTCGGTTTTATTACTTTCCGTATTCTAGTAAACGGTTTTAAAATATTTAAATAAAATATTATATAATTCGAATAAGGCGTTATATTTCTAATATAAATAGGAAACTTTCGGCCTAGTATTAACGAAATTCTAGCTAACTTATTTATATTCTAATTCCTTATAAGCTCTATTATAGTATTCGATATTATTATTATAGAATTTGGCGGAACTATTACTATAATATCTATAGACGGAATTCTATTTAGTATACTAGACGTAGGCTTCCTCTATAGTAGGATAGTCTTCGTTATATATATTTTCGTAAACTCCTACCTAATAGGCTTACTAAAGCAGAGCTAGCGGAACTAAATATTAAAAATTTAAACCGAAATACGGTCTTAGTTCTTAGGCCTAGTTATTATAAAATCTTTAAAGTCTATTACTATATACTAGTATAGTATTCTATCCAATTAGATAGGAATTTTTTTATAGATTTTCTAATCTATTTATAAATATAGAACGATGAAAATTCGCGCTATTTTAGATAAAAGGCGCTCCTAATAGATTCTTTTTAATAAAAGGAAGTTAATATCTTTAAGAAAGCTATAAAGCCTATTAAACTATAAAACGCTAATATTTATATTAAAAAGAGCCGAAACTAAATATAGATTAGTATATTATATTTTTAAGTACCTATTAGAGTCGGAATAGAAATAGATTCCCTATTTATTAACGGCTAGAGCTATTAAAAGATATTTTCTAGAATTACCGAAGGTAATCTTTTTTTATAGCCTAAATTTCGAGTTTATAATTATCTATTAAACGAAAGAACGTATTAACGGTAGTTTTTTTTATAGGTTTAGAGATTAGTATAGTATGGAAAGGAATAGTAAAATCTATTTATATCTATATAATAATTTACCGAATATTAGTAGTTTATAGTCTAGCCTAGCCGTATTCGTAAGGTTTACGTTAACGGCTTATAATTTTGATAGTATACTTTTTTTTATTTAGAATATATATTCTTTTTTCTATTAGTAGTTTAAAACGAGCGATTAAAGCGTTAATTTATATATCGAAATCCTTTATTAGATATTCTTTTTTTATATCCGAAAGTTTATTAGAATACTATTATAGAGCTTCGCCGCGAAGATATATTTATATGTTTTCTTTAACCTTACTATTAGATCTAGGATCGTCTTTAATATATTCGGTAAAGATATAGATATCGCGGAAATAGATATTTTTACCTATATATTTAATATAAGGCCTAGTTTCGACAGATTTATTATTATAGAAGGGGTAAAAGTAGCTAATATTCTCTACGATAAATTTTTCGTATTTATCGACTTTAACGTAGAACGTAGAAAATTTAGACGGAAGTAAAGATATTTTTTTCTTTCGCTAGCGGAATTTTCTAAATTCTTTTTATATTATCGTATTTTATATCTAGATAGCTATATTCTAATTTTCTAATTAATCGAGGAACTGTATTAGAATAGAATCTATATTATAGCTTTATATTATATTTGGCTTCCGGGTTATACCCGCTTTAGATAAGATAGAAAGGTCCGCGATAGGTTTATTAACTATATCTTTCTTTTCTTTACTTTTAGAGGAGGTTCGATAATTTACGATAGTTTGAATATATATAGAATTATTCCGGAATTCTACTATAGATTCTCTAAAACGTTTAATAGTAGCTCGCGCTATATACCTATTATTTATCTATTTATCGGGCTATTTAAACGATCGCGGTATCTAAGAAAATAATTTTATTTTAAAGCCTATTACGTTATCTACTTCGGTTCTAGAGAGTCTAGAGTTACTATAGTTATTTTATACGAAGTTTAATAACTCTAGTCCTTTCTAGTACTAGTTAGTAGCGTATCTAGCGCTAGATCTTTTAAGGAATTCGGCGAGCTAGTATCCGAAAAGGATAGTAGCCTTATTAGGAGATAGAAATAGCTTATCTATCGCTATTTTAACTAATTAGGATCTAATTAATAAACCGCTTTATTTCTATCGTACCTAAATATATAAGATATAATTAGTAAAAAATAGTAGTTAATTAGTAAATACTATTAATAAAGTATATTTTTTTAAAATAATAGTATTTCCGAGAATACGGATAACCTTGCTAGTATTATTTAGTATTTATAAACGGAAATTAGTATTTATAAACGCTATATATATATTATATAGTACGTATAAATAAACCTTTTATTATTACTAATTATTATAGATCGATTTTAATAATAATAATAGCTTAATTATTTCTATATAGATAGAAAGCTATTCTATAAATAAGCGAATAAAGCTGAACGCTAGATCTAATCGGGTAACGAATCCCGTAGAGCTAATAAACCGCGGTTAAGCGGGGCTTAGTCAGCGTATTAGTCAGCCGGCACTATCGGCCAGTACTTTCACATCCAATGAACTCTATATAAATTGTAGACAGCTCAAATGGTTTATAATATTAGTCCTTCCTTTTTATTTAGTTTATTGTAACGTCCCTGTATATTAGAGGGCGTTACGCTCGAGCCTAGCTATAGCCGTAGACGTAGTCCGAGCTATTAAATAGTAAGGGAATCCTAGCGTAGATTATTATAACTAATCCTATATAGCCGCAGAGGTACGGTTTCGATATTACGAGGTATTTTCGTTACGAGGTAATTAAAAAGAAAATAGTAGAAATATATTTAATAATTATATTAACGACTAATAAAAGAAACTATCTGTAGGAATAATAAATAATATATATAGTAAAAGTAGCCGTAAAGGCTGATAGATAGTCGTCTATTAAAAATCCCGTTAGAAGGGACGGCTATAGCGGCTATAAACGGCTATAGATAATTAAACTCGTTTATTTAACTAATCTTTCTAGAGAACCTTTATAGAGTTGTAGATATAATACGGCCCCCCCTATATCGCTTTTTATCTAGCGTAAAAACCGCCTATAGGGTATAAAAGGAGTATTTTTCTTTTTTCTTTCTCTTTCCTTTTTTAATATCTTTATTATATATTTACGAAGAGGAAATCGACTGAAATCTTTTTATTATATCTAGTTAAAAGGAGTCGTAATACCTTTTCTTTATTTTCTATATATTTATAATCTTTTAAAAGAGTATAAAGTCGAGGATAGTAGTAATATTTATAAAGAATATACTCGGGTTTAGAAATTATATAACTTTCTAATATCTGATACTATCTATATATCGTTTCTTTTATTTCTTTTTCCTATTAATTCTTTTAAAAAAGCGTTTTAAAGATAAAAAGAATAAATTTCGTTCTAATATCGCGGGTATTTTTAATAAATATTCTAAGGCTCGCTGTTATATCGAATCCTTTCTTAATTCTAAAAAGGAAATTCGTAATAAACGTTTAGTTTAGAAATCGGATCTCTCCCGATTCTTTAGTAAATAAAAGTATTTTATTACCTATTATCGCGCTTTAGATAAATATAAAAGTAATCTTATCGTTTAAGAGTAATACGTATTTTCCCGGTTAGATAAATTTAATAATCCGGTTATATTTTATTCCTCCGTTAGTTTTATACCAGCCGCGTAAGAGGCGTCTATTAAATTAATACCTGGTTTTAGTTCGGATAATCTAGATTAAATTTTAAAAGATTTTAACTTCTTTCAATCTATAGAAAATATAGGATTCTAAAGAAAATCTAATAAAAAGTTCCTCTACTACTATTTTTATATATTTCGGATTATATATCTATTCTATAACTTATTTCTGGTTCTTCTAATAGTTTTACTAAATCTAATTTTTTAGTAACTATTTTGTTATATAACGATAAAGACGGATATCAATCGAATTCTTCGTTCCTAGATTAAGCGCTAAGTACTAGGTCCGGTATTCCTTTATTCTAGTCTACTTGGTTCAGTTTATAGTATTCGATTTTATCTATAGCTTTAACTATATTCTAGTATATTTTTCTAATATATTCTATCTAGAGCTATTAAATTATTTTTTTAATTTTATTATATTTTTTAGTAAATTATTAAAGGAGGTAATAGTATTTTTTCTAAATATTTATTTTCTAAACTTTTCCGCCTTCCTTAAATTTTTTATTTAAGTCTTTAATCTCTTTATAGTTTATTATCGAAACTTCGTCTATTTCTTTATATAAAAGATTTTTATAGGCTAGGAGATATATTATTTATAATTTTTTTTTCTTATTAATAGTACTCTTTTCTATTAGTTTTTCTAAGATCGATTCTTTCTATTTATTTTCTAAAATAACGTAACTTCTTTGACTTTCGATTATAGTAAAATTTATTATTCTAATTAATCTATATTTTATCTTAATTTCGATATTAAAGATTCTATTATTATTTATTATTCGTCCGTAGAGATATCCTTTAATCTTATTATAGAATCCTTTTATAACTTTATTATCTTCCTCTCTATTTACGAGAGCTATTATTTATTAACCTCCGATTTTAATTTTAAGCGCTGCTATAAAGGGTTTCTCGGTTTCGTATAATTTAAAGTCGATTATTAGCCTTATTTACTACGCTTTTCCTAGTTTTTTAAAGTAATATTCTATCCTCTTCTTATCTAATAGGTAGATAGGGTAAATATTATTATAGCAGGCTAACTAGCTTTTTACTATATATTTATTAGGTAATTCTTCTATTATTTTAAAAAAATATTCGGTTACTTTAGTTACCTCTTTAGTTAGATAATTTCTTTTAAAATATCTTATTTTTCCGTATAAGTAATAAGCTTTAGTTTTTAATCCTTTAATCTCGGTAGTATCGAGTTCTATTAGATTTCCTCTAGGCTTTCTTTTAGTAGGTCCTATCTTACTAAGCGCCTGTTTATCTAAGTATATTTCGTATTACCTAGTATCGATCCTTATTATAAACTCGATAAAATCTACTAACGAATCTAGTTCTTTAATTACTACTATAGCTTCCTTAATTCTTATCTAGAGTTCTTTATAGAAGTAGGCTTTTAAAGCTAAATCTTCCTAGTCTATTTTATAAGCTAACGTTTTAAACTAAATAGTATAGGTAGCTACCGACTTCTACTATTTTAAAACTATTAGTCTCCTACCTATTACCCTATCTCTATTATTATCTTTAAAGGTTTCTTTTATAGCCGTAATAAAATTGCCGAAGGTATAGAAAATCTATAATATCTTATCTTCTCTCTATCCTTCCGGATTATCGAGGTAATCTTCTACTTAAAGCTATATCTAATTAATAGTAACTCTTCCTAGATATAATATTATAAATAGAACTTTAACTACTTTATTTAGAAACTAGTTTATATATAATACGAAGTAAATACTTATCTAAATAATCTATAGTTTTAAAGATCCTTTATCTTCTTTATAGATATTAGGTATTACTACTTTAATAGTAACGCTTTAATCTATAGATCGGGATAACGGGACTAATATAATAAATTATTAAAGTATAATATTTCTATATATTAGAGGGCGTTACGCTCGGGCCTAGCTATAGCCGTAGATATAGTCCGAGCTACTAAATAGTAAAGAAATCCTAGCGTAGGTTATTATAACTAATTCTATATAGCTATAGAGGTACGGTTACGATATTACGAGGTATCTTTATTATAAGGTAATTAAAAAGAGAATAGTAGAGACGTATTTAATAATTATATTAATAACTAACGAGAGAAACTATCTATAGGAGTAATAAATAATATATATAGTAAGAGTAGCCGTAAGGGCCGACAGGTAGCCGTCTACTAGAAGTCCTATTAGGAGGGACGGCTATAGTAGCTATAGGCGGCTATAGATAATTAGGTTCGCTTGCCTAACCAATCCTTTCAGGGAACCTCTGTGGAATCGTAGACGTAACACTTATATATTTATATTATACGTTATTTCCGAATTTTCCGAAATTTATACTAATTTTTATTCTATAGCTACTATTTTATCTTATAATAATAAAGATAGATACTATTTAATCGAAATCTTCGTTTTTTAGTTAAACGTTTAGCGTAGAGTCTAGCGTTTTATCTTTATTCTAGTTTTAGACCTAATTTATATTCTATTTAGTCCGTTATATAGTTTTAATAACGCTATAATATATTTTTTTAATATAATCTATCTATAGTTACTCGATTATTTTTTCGTTTTTTAATACCAATTACTATAGTAAATAATAGTATTCTTTCTAGATTTTTATTTTTTATATCTCGTTTCCTTTTTTAAACTTTATATCTAGATTTTTATTCTATTCGTAATCTATATTTAATTTAATATTAAATTTTTTATTTAAAAGATTTTTATAAACGAGAAAATATATTATTTATAGTTTTATTCTTCTATCGACAATACTTTCATTTATTAATATATCTTAAATTCAACTTTTATATTTCTTTCCGAAAATAATATATTATTTAGTTAATTTGTTTTGGTTTTAATACCCGGTAAACCAATGGTTTAGTAAATAAATCAAACGTTGGTATACCAGTATTAAATATACGGTAGCAGAATTTATACCCCAGTTTAGTTGACGTAAATAATAATTCTATCTATAGAATTTCAATTCAAATTTGTTCAGTAATATAAATATATTATTTTAAACTATTAATTATTATAAAATCAGTCCTTCGAATTAGTCCGTATTTTATCTTGATTTCTATTCCTATAATTCTATTATTTTATTTAGGATATTTCTAGATATATTCTTTAATTTAGTCGTATAATTCTTTTATAATCTTTTTTTTCTTCTTTCTATTTATAAAAACTATTATTTTATAACTACCGATTTTAATTTTAAATACTATAGTAAAAGGTTATTTTTTTTTATAATTTTAATTCTATTATTAACTTCTTTACTTTTTTTATCTTTATTAATTCTATTAAATTCTATTCTAATTCTCTTTTATTCGACAAATAGATTAGATATTTATTATTATAGTAGATTATCTAGCTTTTAGCTATCTATTTTCTAGCTTTTTTTAAGATAATTTTTCTATTACTTCGAACTAATATTCGATTACTTCGGTTATTTTTTTAGTTAGATAATTTCTTTTTAGATATTCCGTTTTTTATATAAATAATAAACTTTTATCCGCGATTTTTTAAATTCGGTAATATTAAATTCTATTAGATTTTTTTTAGACTATCTTTTACTATTACTAGCTCGATTAGTATAGCTAGTAAATTTAGTTTTTCGATTACTACTATAGCTTCTTTAATTCTATTACTAAATCTTTTATAGAAATTGATTTTTAAGCTAAGTTTTTCTAGTCTTTTTTATAAACTAACGTTCTAAACCAAGTAGTATAAAGAACTACCGACTTCTACTATCTTAGAATTATTAGTTTCTTTTCTATTATTTTATTTTCGTTTTTATTTCTAAAAATTACTTTTATAACTATAATAAAGTTATCCAATCTATAAAAGATTTAAGATATTTTTTCTTCCTTTTAATTTTCCGGGTTTTTGAAATAGTCTTTTATACTAGACGATATCTAATTAAGGGCTTTATATACGAAATATATTACTATAAATGGATCTTTAACTATTTCTTTTAGAAACTGGTTTATATAAAATAAAAAATAGATATTTATCTAAATAAACTATAGCTTTAAAGATTTTCTATCTTTTTTATAGATATTAGACGTTATCGTTTTAATAGTATCGGTTTAGTCTATAGGGCTGGATAATAAAACTAATATAGTAAATTATTAAAGTATAATATCTCTATATATTAGAAATCGTTATATTCGAATCTAATTATAATAATAGATATAATCTAAGCTATTAAATTATAAAAAAATACTAGCGTAGGTTATTATAACTATTCCCGTATAACTATAAAACTAAGGTTACGATATTATAAAGCGTCTTCATTACGAAAGTAATTAAATAAAAATTGGTAGATATATATTCAATAATACTATTAAAAACTAATAAAAGAAACAATCTATAGAAATAATAAACGATATATATATTAAAAATAACTACTTATATTAATAGATAGCCGCCTTGTAAAAATTTCGTCTAAAAGAGCGGCTATATCGGCTATACGCGGCTATAGATAATTAGGCTCGCTTGTTTAACCAATCTTTCAGAATATTTTTATAGAATCGTGGACGTAATAATTATAACCGTTTAACAAAATTATTTTAATAGTTTTAAAAATTATAAACTTTAGTAATTATTTAGTTTTCCGACCTTATAATACTATTATCGATTAATTTACTAGGATAGAAAAATTAAATCGATTATCGAACGATTTTATTAAAGAAATTACAACTGAATTGGGGTATAAATTCTGCTACCGTGTATTTAATATATATATACCAACGTTTGATTTACTTATTGAACTACTGATTCACCGGGTACAAAAACTAAAATAAAATAACTAAATAAATATTAATAGTTTATCAATCTGTTATTATATAGTTATAAAATACTATTTTTATATTAACAAAAAAGTGAATTAATTTAAAATATTACGAATATTCTAGAATCTATAATAAATATAACCTTTATCGAAATTAGAATAAAGAAAATAACGATATAGAAATAGAAAACTTTTTAGAATAAAAAAATAGATATCGGATCGAATATAAAAAATATTTTATTAAAATTTATAGAATATTTATTAATTTTTCAATTTATAAAATCAAATATAGAGATAAATATAAAATTGTATAAGAAGATAGTATATTATAATTTTACTACTAATTTTAAAATTTATTTTTTCTATTTTAATTAGTATTTTTCGATAATTCTAATATTTTCGAGTATCTATTTTCGAAGCTAAACGATATTTACGCGCTAATACTAAAGAGAAAAATTTGAATTAGATATTTTAGAAAAATAACGCTTCGAATTTTCTAAAATTAATAAAGATAATTTAAAATATTTTTATTATCTAATATCTTTAGTAGAAATAGAAAAGATTTTTAATTTTACGAAAAAAATTTATCGGTAGAATTAAATTTAAATAATTCTAGATTATATAAAGTAGAAAAAAATAATTAAATTCTATAATTAAATAATAGATATAAAAATAAAAAAACGTTTAAAGAAACTATAGAATATATATAATCAAATTAAAAATAGAGAAAAATAAAAATATATCTAGAAAATAGAATCTATTTAAAGAAAATTTTAAAAGTATTTTAAATAATTTGATCTAAATATTTTTTATAGTTTAGAATATAAATATATATTTCTAATATTTAAATTATTTCGAATATTATTATATTTATTAGTTTATAGATTTGAATTAAAAATATCGTTTAATTACTATTTAAATATATATATTAATAATTATTTATAAAAAAAAATCTATAAAATTATTTATTAATAAATATATTCTTTTTTATTATTTTCTTCTGGAATTAAAAACTAATATACAAATAAAAACGGTTAACAAATAATATATATCAAATTATATAACGAATAAAATAAAATAAATAATTTAACTCAATATTTTACTATAATAATATTAATTATAACTTTTAGAATATAATATAAATAGTATAATTTGAAACTATTAAAGTAAATATATATTAATTAATATACTGGAATTCGAAATACTAATAACAATTCGCTTTATTAAAACTATTAGTTCGATACTATACGACCGTTATAGTTACTAAATTTATAGTATTTAATATTATAATTTTAAAATACTTTATATCGAATTAATATACGTTTAATATATTCGTATACCGTTTTTAAAATAAAAATCGGTCTAGAAAAAAAATTATTATAATTAAATAGAAATTTTTAAATATCGGATTATTAGACCGTATAATAGATTTATATAATATTATACGAATTATCTATTTTAAAAAATTTCTATTTTCTATTTCGAATTTTAATTTTTTTAAATTAATTACCCGAATCTATTTTTTATTATAATAATACTAGTTTTTTTTATTTTAATTCTAATATCTTTTTCGCTAGATTTTTTAACTTTTTTATAATATTTTTTTTCGCCTATTTCTAGTACTACTATAACGTTTCTATTATAAATCTATTTCTATTATATAGGTATCTATTTTTATATTATATTCTAGAAACTAAATTTTCCGATTTAATATTTTATTATCTATTAAATATATCGTATCTTTAAAAATAAAATCTTCTATATCCTATTTTCTTTTCTATTAAACTACTTTTTCTAATTAACTTTTAGACGGACGTTTTATTTTTAGAATAATATATATCTATTTCGAAATAACTCGTATTAATAGAAATAGATCTAAAAAGCATGCTATAGCTATATAAATATTATAATAATAAAAATATATCAATTTATAAATGATTATAATATTTATCGCTTTTAATTCTATAGTAGCTAGTTATTACTCTACGACGTGTTTACTAGTTCTAGATTGAATTTCTATTTTACTACTTCTCGCTATATTTTATATACCGATCTTTTTATATAAAAGCCGAAGAAAATTCTAAAATTATCTATATTTTTAAATATATTAGATTAATACGGCTTTCGATTAATATTTTATATTAGCTAGACGATATACTATATTCTACCTATTATACGGTAACTGGTCGTCGGATCGGATTTCGGATTCGGATTAGCTAATTCGACCCGATCCGAATCGGATTAGATAAAAATATAATCCGATTCGGCCGGATTTCGAATCCGGATTAACTAATCCGATCCGATCCGAAAAATAGTATAAAAATATAAAACTAGTATTACATTTATATAGATTTACTAAAAATATTCTTATTATTTAACTACGCTAGCTAGAAAATCCGTAGTAAACCTAAATATATTATTTCGATATATTACCTTTATTAAACTGTTACTTATACGAATCAGTTATTATATCGGACCGATATATTCTATTCGTTCGTACTTTACTTCGTAGTCTATTATCGACCCTATATAACTTTCGAATTCGTTAAAACTCTGCTTTAAAAACCGTTAAAAAACGCTATTTTTAGTATTAAAAAGATTTCGTCTAATCTAAAATATATTTTGAAATAATTTTTCTAGTATTTAATATTTTTAACCTTTTAGGTCTAGCGCGTATCTCTCTAACCTCTAAAGTTTTAGTAACGATAAAAGATACTATATAAATAATCTTTCAGAAATTTTTAATTTAAAATTTTTATTTATTTTTATTTTCGGATTTTAAATCGGAACTTTTTTTTTTATAATAAAATTAGAAAGTATTAATATAGAATTAATATAAAAAAGCTATAACTTTATTTAATTATTAGTATCGGATCTATATCTATTATTCTATTATAGAATTAACTATCGCTATAGTATTTAGTTAATTTGATTTTGGTTTTAATACCCGGTAAACCAGTGGTTCGGTAAGTAAATTAAACGTTAGTATACCAGTATCCAATATACGGTAGTAGAACTTATATCCTAGTTCTATTAACGTAAATAACGATTCTATAGAATTTTAATTTAAATTTATTTAGTAATATAACGTATCCTTCTACCGATAATTTAATATCGAATTTTTATAGATAAATATACCTCGCAGTTATCGCTTTTCTTCTTTTTTTACTAGTAATATAAGCTCTATAATACTATACCCTTGTAAGTACTATCACTTACTAAAATCCTTTACGTACGTATTTACCCCCGTAACAGCTATAGCTATAAGCTAAACCAGACGGTAGTATCTTTCTATATCCGTAATAACTATACCTACCCGCGCGGACGTCGACTATCTTATAGTAGCTAGAGTAAACTATTCTAACTTCGATATAAATAGCTTTTTTATCGCCCTTAAAACGCGCTATCCGACCTTTCTACCCCCCTTTAGCCTAATCGACCGGGTAAAGCTTCTAGCTGTAGTAGCTAGCGACTCTTTTAAAGCTATATAGGCTAAAGAGTACTTTAATAGTTTAGCGGAACGTTTAGATACAGGTTATATAATAAATATAGCTAATACGAAAACTATAGATAGATACTTCGTAGTATAATAGATAGATATAGCGGAAATATTAAAAGCTGATAATTATATATAACGTCGAGGAAGGAATATATAATATTTAAATTGGACCGAAGACTACGAGTAATATAGTTATATTTATATAGTAAAGGATTCGTAATCGCGAATAAAAAAGGAAATAGTTAAATAGAAGTAATTAACTACGGTGTAAATCTTATTTAACGAACTATATACCTTTAGCTGTAAAATTTTCTTTATACGTAAAATATAATAATCGTTGCCGTATATAACGTTGATAAAATATATATATATATATATATAAAAACCTGATATAATTCCAGACAGGAGCCTTCCAAAAAAGATCGCTATAGTATAAATTAATTTATAGCCCGAATCTAGTAACCGATCTACTAGATATAATAATATTCTAGAAAAAATAGATATTTTAAAAAAAGCTAAAACCGAAAAATATATTTCTATATTAATTAAATCTGATAAACTATTTATATCTATTTCTACTATTAGGTCCCGCGCTATATTAAAAGTTCTAGATAAAATCAATCTAAATCATATAAAAAGGCTATTAATATAGAATATCGGAACCGATATCGATTGGAATAAACTTATATTTATAGATAATATTTATTTTAAGTAAATAATCCCGATATTTTTTTAAATTACAGAAAAGAATTTACTAAATTTAAAAAAAAATCTGATAAAAAAATTAGAAAAATTAGATATAGCCGATTTAAAAATTGTATTTTTAATTAATTTAATTATTTTAAAAAATACAAAATTTAAATTAATACTAGTATTTCAATTAGAAAATATTTAGAACGTAAATATAGATAATTATAAAATTATAAATCCATTATATAAATATTCATAAAATCTATAATAGATATTATCGAATTATCTATAATTACATTTTTAAAAATACTTTTTATATCCGATATAAATTATATTCCCATTTTATAAAATGTTATTATTCCCGAATCGATATTTTATAATTAATTTCTAAAAATAAATATAATTTACCGTAATAGCTTAATAGTAATAGATTTCGAAAAAATAAAATTAGAAATAGATTTAATATAGAAAACGCGCCGTTATATTAAAATAAAAAGAAATCGGATTCTATTAAAAAAATTAAAATTAAATATAAATCTTTTCGAAGCTATACGAAATTAGAAGCCGAATATATTTTAATTTATTTTATTTATAGAAAATATCGATATTTAAAAAATATATTTGAATACTCGGAATAGTAGTTAGAAATAATTTAATAACTAGATTTTAATAAACCGAAATAGTAGTTTTATTTAGCGAAAATAACCGATAATAAATTTATATAGAAAGTAAAGAAAATGGAAAATTAGGAAATTATTTTTATATAAATTTTTAAAGATATAGCATTCTATTTATATATATTCTATAAAAGTTTTAATAGAATGTTCCGGAATTTTATTATTATAAATAAAATTATAAAAAGTTTCTAAATAAAATATATCTATTAGAGAAAAATAGATCGATATTCCTTTTATATATAAATCTATATTAAAAAATTTCGATAATTATATATACGAAGCTATAATAGATTCTAGTTTTAAAATTAATTCCGTAATTACTGAATATAGATAGATAAAGGCGTCGGATACGAAGCTAAATTATATAAATATTATATTAAAAATAAATCGCGTCTACTACTAGTTTCGAAACCCGGAATAATGATTTAAAAAAGCTATAGTAATAGAAGATATAAGTTTTTAGATCTAAATCTAAACTAGTAACTATTGTTATAATAAATATTATTCTATTAAATTCGAATCAAAGATATATTAAAAGCTATAAATAACTATATTAGATTCGATATATTATTAAATAGTTTATATTAAAATTAGTATCTATATATTATCTTATAGAAAAAGGTTAATATATCGAAAATCCTATATATAGTTACGTATCTATACTCCCGCGACTACTATAATAGAAAATATAATAAAAAATTCGATTCGGAGTATTTTAATAATATTAATAATCTTAAATAAAAATAGTTATATCGGTTATTATTATAGAAGTTTAAAACAGTAAATTCGGAATTAAACTAATTATTAGATTCGGAACTAACCTAGCTATTATTATAGATTTTTTTTACAATAATAGATTCGGAACTATTATTTTAAAAAAAGATTAAATAAAATTAGTATTAAATCGGGGGTTATATTAACCGAATTTCTAGAAAATATAAATCAAAATTTAAAAATCTCGGAATAAATTAACTAAATCGATAAATTCTCGATCTTTTTATTATAGTTTTGATTATACTATATAGTTACTATACTATAATAAAACCTTTTCGAAAATAATATTTAATATCTACCCTATATTATTTTATTTTAAAAGTATTATTAAACCTATAATATCTATTATTTTTAATAAAACGATATATAAATAACTATAGTTAGAAATCTTTTTCTATAGATTTAAACTAACTATTTTCAATATCTAACTCTACGGTTTATTAATTATTATAGTAAAACTGAATCGAAACGGAAACTATTTTTATAAAATAATTAGATTAAATAGTTTTCTATTAGGCGTAATAGATATAATTCGATTTAATATTTATTTTTAACTATTAAATTCGGATTTAATAATTTTAGTTTTAAAAATAAAACAGCCAAAATAGATAATAATTAACTAAATACTATTTATAATATTTTTTTATATATTTATATTTTTATTAAAATAATAGAATAATCGATTCGGAAATCTAGATACGAAAATAGAAACTTTTAAAATATAAAACTAGCGAGATATTTAAATATATATTATTTAAATCTAAATTATTCTATATTGGTTTAATAAATATAAATAGCGTGAAATATAAACGATTTAGTTTTTATTTTTTAAAATAATTTAAAACTATTATTACTAATAATTATATTATAAAAATGTAGTATATATAGTCTATAGTAATATAACGAATTCTATTTAAATCTAATTAAAATATCGGGAAGATAAATACTATTCTAAAATATTTTTTTATTCCGAAATTATAAAATAAATTTAGAAAATTAAAAGTTACTATATATAGCTATATTTTATTGTATTCGACTAAACTAGTTACTAAATTTCCGATTATTGAAATTATTATTGATATAGATATTTTAGACTAGATATAATATTTTAAAATACAGCTAATGATAATATCACTAAAAATTTGTCTTATAAATACTAATCTATCCTTAATTTTAAATAATAAATAGAATTTATATAAATTTACTATCTAAAGTTATCTAATTCCCGCTAAATAGCTAATTTTTATTATTATAAAAAGTTCTGATCGTTCGATTTATAATTATAAAATAGTATTTATATTATATTAAAATATTATTTTAAATAATTATTATCGTTATTCGAATTCGCTAGTTTAGAATTATATTATTTATAATCGAATATATTATATTTTTCAAAATATTAAATGAAATTTTCAATCGAAAATATAATATTTATCTATTAGAAAGAAAAAATACTATAATATCCGAAGAAAGTATATAAATAATAATTTTTTTATAAATTCGAAAGTTATAGTAATAATATTTAATTTTAAATATCTTTCTAGTACCGGCTAGACTATATAGAAATTTTTTTTTTGGTTTTATTATTATTTATATTTTTTAAAATAATATAATTAAAAGTTATACGTTAATTTTTATATACGATTGAAATATAATCTAATTCGGAAATAATTAATCGATTTTATTACTATTAATTCTAGATATATATATGTTTCGATTGATTATTATAAAACGCCAAACGCGTTATATAGATTTTGAAAATATATTTAGAACGTTTAGAAACGAAACTTGCCGTCTAGTCGCTAGAACGTCGCTAGTATATCGGATTTCGATCTTTTCCTATTTTTTCCTTTTCTTTTATTACTAGGCTATATTCTAGTCTTTCTAGAATATAAATTAGTTCTATAATATACCTTTCGTCCAGTCTATAATTATATACTATTCTAGGAATATATCTATTTAATAGTTATTATTTATTATTTTTAATATTTTTACCTCGTTATATATTATTTATAGTATAACTATATCGACGTCGACACGTAGTATTTATAGTAGCTATAGCTATAGTAAAAAATTTTAGATAGAATTATCTTAAACTAGCGCTAAAATAATAAAACCGCGGATTATAGATATTATAATTTAATTTAATAAATATAATCCGCCTATTTTAAAGATATCTAATAAAGAAAATCTTAGATTATTTTCTATTATTTCGGGAAACTAATCGGAAATTTATAATAATTTCGTTATTAATATATTAGAAAACTATATAATTTCCGGCAGCTGAATCTATTAATAGTAATTACTTAATAGTTAGTTGTAATCTAATAAATATACTTTTTTGAAAACTTTTATCTCTAAAAATTTTAATTCAGGTTAACTATCTAATAATAGTAATAATCCGAATAATCAGAAAAAAAATAGAGATAATAGTAATAAGTACGATAATAATAAAAAACTTTAAACCTTAGAAATTTAAATAGTAATAAAAAAGAAAATCTCTTTAAAAATGTATTATAAAATAGAAACTTTCTATATAATAGATCCGAATTATATTTTAGATACTAAATAACTTTCCTTTAAACTAACTATCGAGTTTTCGCGAACGTTTTAGATTTTATTAAAGCTAAAAATTAAAAAATCTAAAAAGTATAACAATAAAATAATATTTTAAAAATATTATAAATATTTTAAATTTTATAAAAATTAGTTTTATAAATCCGATATTTTATCCGTCTATATAGATTAAATCCGATAGGCTTAAAACTTTATTAAAAGTTAGAAGTCAAATCGTTAGTTTAAAAAAAAGAAATTTTTTATTAATAAAAATACTTTTAATAGTATATTATAGAATAAATTTTAAAAATTTCTTTTAAATTCTACTACCGATTTTTAATTTTATTTATTAGAAACTATAATAAAGTTTTTTTATATAATATAAAATAAAAACTAAAATATTCTAAAATTCTATAATTTCTTTATATTATTAAAAGTCCAGTTATTTCTTTTATCGGAAAAATAATAATCGATTTTTTTTAAAAAAAATTTATCCGGAACTATTATATATAATATAAATTTAAAACGCGAAATTAAAAGATTTTAGCTATAATAAATAGATAGTTTAGATTATTTCAATAGAAAAATATAGATAAAATAATACTAGATTAATAGTAGAATTTTTTTACTAAAAGACCTAATCTATTACTATATAGTAAAAGGAATTTATATTTCGAAAACCGGAACCGGAAAAGCCGATTATAAAATAATCGAAATAGTATTTGTAGAAAAGATATTTCTAGTATTAGTAATACTAATTTTAGAAAATATAAATAGATTAATAAATTTAATCTATATTTGATTCATTATAATATAGATTTCTAGTTTAATAGTTATTCTAAAATCTAGAACTAAAGTTATAATAGTCGGAAATCTAAAACTTTTATATTAATAGTAATAGAACTTTTAAAAAGTCTACTATTAATATATTAAAAGAAAATTCTAATTATATTAATTTATTAAAAAACCAGTAAAACGAGTTATAATTTTAATAATAACCTAAAATAGATGGATTAAAATAAAAAATAGTCTTTTAATAAAAGTATTTATTAAATTACTAGCGAAAGAATATAGTTAAAATAAAATATTTCTAGATCTAGATTTCTAGATTAATATTATTTTTTAGTCTTTTATTATTTAATACGACCTAGAATCAATCTAAAAAATAGATAAACTCTATTTTTAATAGATTAGAAATTAGCGCGCTATTTATTATAAAATATATAATTAAAATTGGATAATAATAAATGATTATAGCCGTTAGAAAATTTATATATTATAATTCTATATTTTAAATACGACCGATAAATATAGTATCTTTCTAGATATACTTACTTTATATTTAATATATATAGTTATAGACTTTAGATTAAAGTAATAGCAGTTTTGTATCTATAACGAAATAATATAAAATAACTAAACGGATATAAAATAGTTAATCCGCTTTAATATTAATTTATCGGTAGTTTTTATTTATATATTATATACCGAAAAGTATATATTAGTATATATTATATCGATTACCGCCGTATATACGAGATCTAATAGTAATACTACTATATAAATAGGAACTAACAGCGCCGATAAAGATAATAAAAACGAAAATCTATAATAGTCCGAACCGACGATTCCGGAATCTATATATAAAGAAATCGAAGTTTATAATATATATATAGTAGATTTATTACCGCCGTTAAAAAATACCGATCATATAATCGAATTAAATAGACGAAATCTATTGAATAGTCTAATTTATAGCTTATCTAAATACGAATTCGATAAATTATATAATTATCTAGATAGTATTCTAAAGAAAGGCTAGATTCGTTATTTAATATTTTTTATAAAAGTTATAATCTTTTTTATATTAAAAAATAAAAGTAGTCTTTATATATATTTCGACTATAGAGATTTAAGTAAAGTAATAATTTAAATCTGTTATTTTTTACCTTTTATTTCTAAAATTCTAGATCGATTATTAAAAGTAAATTATTTTTCTAAATAAAATATTAAAAATATCTACTATCGAATCCGGACTAAAAAAGGTAATAAATAAAGAATCGCGTTTTATATAAAATATAGATATTTTAAATATTTTATTATATCTTTCGGTTTTTGTTACGGTTGCTTATTGGCTGGATTTTTATCATATCAGCGGAAGCTAACCCAGAGTGGTTAGCGTTATAGAGCCAGCTCTATTGACTCTACTTCCTTTTTCATATATATAGTTTTCATAGATTATTTCAATATTATCACGATTCCATACATCTACTGTACAGTTGCTTCAATAGGTAGAACAGGTAGAGCAGAATTTACCTGTACCGGCGGCGCCGTTTCTGCCCGCTAAAGCTACGGCGGAACTATAATATCTTTTTCCGGAAGATCTATAATTAGAGTATTTTCTTTTATTTTTATTAGGTCGAGTACTTCTTTTATTCTCTATCTATATATTATTTATATTAATATAAAGTCTATTTTATAGCTTATACTATTAGAAAAAATAGTAGAAAGTCGAAGTAAAACTATTAACTATTAATTATAATTTTCTAGTATAGTAAAGAAATAGTATAAAATAATTTCGACTATTTAATTAGTATATTCTAATTATCTATCGGTAGATAGATATTATAAAGTAGTAAAAATTAAATAAATTTCTAGTTATTTAAATATTATATACTATAGTTTATTAATAAACTTATAGTTTCTATTAGATTTTATTACTTTTAGTATTCCCTATAGAATTAAATATAAATAATTAAATAAAACTATTATCTAATTATTTCCGGACTATATTATTTTACCTAAAATAATTATAATAACTTTTATAAACTTATCTATAACCGGTATAGTATAGTTAAATTTATCTAGTATCGAAGAAGGTAGAACTAGAATAAAATTAATTAATAGAATATTAAAAGGCTTTACCGGATATAAAATAGACTAGAATAGTCTAAATAGTCTATAGCAAGGTATTTACCTAATTTAATAATTAGAGTAGTAAGCGATATACTCTTTAAACCTCTTTACTATATTAAAAATATAGAATTTATCTATTAGCAATTTATATTTTTAAGCTATATAAAATAGCTTTTAGTCTAAAATACTAGGAATTAAGATATAATAATCTAATTTTTTATTATTAAAATAGATAAGACCTCGGCGGAATAAAAAAGATAGATAAATTCCGTTTTCTTTTAATATATTAATATTATAGAGCTCTTTAAATATTCTAGAGTAATTTTCGTCCTTTATATATACTTTCTTGATTTTCGTTTTAAACTCTTTTAACAGTTCCACCATCGCGATTATACGAGAGCATATATTAACGATATCGTCATCTTTTCTAAAACTTTCGACGAGTATATCGAGTATTTCTACGCTGTATTCCAAAAGCTCTCTGAATATAATATTAGCTTTAGCTCTAAAAAGTTATTCCTGGCGTACCCTTTAGTATAATTACTAAAATAGCGAGTAGACGTATTTAGCTTTATAATAGATACGGAAAAACTAGCCGTAATTATACGCCTAGCCTTTCTACGAATATTATAAGAACTAGACTACTATCTAGGCCTAACCGGCTATCTATATAACTACGTCCCTTTCTACTCCGGCGTCTATTAACCTCTAAAAGATTAAAAAATAAAGCTCTACTAGATCTTATACGAACGATAATTAACAGGTAATATATAAAAGAGGGAGGCGGCGAAGATAAAAGTTATAACTCTAATAAAGGAAAAAATAGAATCCTACCGGATAATATAGAAGTTATTTATACGGCCGGAAATACTAATCTACTTCGTAGTTATATAAACCCTTTATATCGATATCGATACTAGCCTACGAAGTATTAGGGCCTACGCCTACTACTCTAAATACAAAACCGACGGGGTACCTAGATAGAAATCTATTAAACCTATCCTATTCTTATCTAGAATACTTACGGCTGTAGAAATAAAATACTAGCTAACTAAGTTAGAGGTTATAGGGCTTATATAGGTAGTAAAGAAACTACGCTACTTTATCGAAGCTTCCTATTACGCTACTATAATTTATACTAACTATTAGGCGATTATAGATATAGCGAAGCAGAGCAGCCTAAATACTACTTCTATAATATAATTTAATTTCCGCTACGTATATTTATCTAAGTATCTGTCTAGATTTATACTAGATATTTATTATAAGCCCGGTAAGTTAAATATCGTCCCGGATATACTATCCCGGCTCCCTATTATAACGGAGATCTAGAAGTTCCTCGAGGTATACTATATAGGCAAAATAGATACTAGAAATACGGAAAATACTTATTTAATATAATACGGATATCTAATCGCTGTAGTAGAACTATTAAAAGAATTTAAAATAAAGATTAAGGAAGTATATATAGAAGACGAATATTATTCTAGGATATTCGAAAAGCTCTATAGTAATAATATATTAAAGAAAGATAGAATTTGCCTACTTTTTTTACTTTGCCGAAGTTTTATCTATTTTAATAATAAAGAATTAGGTTACCGTATCTTAATATCTAGTATTCTAAACTAAAAGCTATTTTATATAGTTTATAATAATACCGGATACCCTAGCTATACCCGAATATATAAATAGCTAATAGATAAATTCTATATCTTTAATATAGCGAAGAAGTTTAAAGAATATATTATTTACTATTCTAATTATTAAACGAGGCGAATATTTTATTATAGACTATTTAGACTACTCTAGTCTATTTTATATCCGGCGAAGCCCTTTAATATTTTATTAATCGATTTTATTCTAGTTCTACTAGTTTTAGTACTAGAAAAATTTAACTATACTATACTAGTTATAGATAAATTTATAAAAGCTATTATTATTATTTTAGATAAAATAATATAATCCGAAAAAAATTAGATAATAGTTTTATTTAACCGCCTATATTTAATTCTATAAAGAATACCGAAAGTAATAATATCTAATAAAAATTATAAATTTATTAGTAAACTATAGTCTATAATATTCGAATAACTAGAAATTTATTTAATTTTTACTACTTTATAATATCTATCTACCGATAGGTAATTAAAATATATTAATTAAATAGTCGAAATTATTTTATACTACTTCTTTACTATACTAGAAAATTATAATCGATAGCTAATAGTTTTATTTCGATTTTCCGCTATATTTTCTAAGAATATAAACTATAGAATAGGCTTTATACTAATATAAGTAATATATAGATATAAAATAAAAGAAATATTTAATTTAATAAAAGTAGAAAAAGATACTTTAATTATAGATTTTCCGGAAAAAGATACTATAGCTCCGCTGTAGCTTTAGCGGGTAGGAATAGTACCGCCGATACAGGTAAATTCTGCTCTACCTACTCTATCTACTAAAGTAAATACGCTAATACTCGTAGAATCTATAGCGTATATATATTCTACTATCGTAGAAAAACTATTACGACCCTACTAGCTAACGTATATCGATACTAGAAATACTATTAGTCTAGCAGCTATAGTAATAAAACGCTAGTACGATTTAAAGCACCTATAATAGTTCTTCCGCGGGGGTAATTAGGTTAGTCTATAGCTTTATCGAGAATATACGGTACCTGGTTTAAAGGATAGAAATTATAAGATCGAATAGTAGTTCGCTAGACCCTTTAAAGTTTTTAAAAAGATTAATCTACTAGCCTACCGCCTTCGTCTACTAAATTTAATAAACCGGCTATAGCCTATTATTTCGATCGTTTATCTAGAACCTACGAAACCGTTTTATAAAAATCTCTATTAGTAATAGTTAATAGAGCCGATCTTAATACTAGCTAATAAAATTAACTACCTAATCGAACGCCTACTCTACCGTCGTAATTAGAACCGCCGAGGTAGAGGAGTATTTACCGAATATCTAGTATAATACCAGGGTTTAGGCGCCGAGTATTAGTAATAGAAGCCTAGAAGGATCATTTTAGACTAGTTAAAAGCGGAGTTCGAAGCCGTAGCTAATTAGAACGAGTAGGAGCGCTAAATAGAGTACGAAATATAAAGATAGCGCTAATTAATACCGTTTTTATTTTTTTTTTAACTTTTTGGCTAGATTTATAATATATTTAGGCTAAGATATATTTATATTACGGAAGTTCCCTAGTATAGAAGCACGGTAAGGCCTATCTAACGTAATATTATAGATTAGTTGCGTTGGATAAAATCCGCTATCTAGATTCGAGTCCCGGCTATATATATTAGGATAAACCTACTTTTTTAACCTTTTATCTTTAACTTCGAGCCGTTTAAAGCTATTTAAATATTCGAATACCCTCTTTTAACGTATACTAATTAGAGGAGCAGAGGAACCCTTTTTAGAGGTAAAAGGCTTTTTATAAGGCCGGCAACTATTACGGTTACTTATTGGCTGGATTCTTATTATATTAGCGGAGGCTAACCTAGAGTGGTTAGTATTATAGAGCCAGTTCTACTGGCCCTACTTTCTTCTTTATATATATAGTTTTTATAGATCATTTCAATATTATTACGATTTCATATATCTACTATACAGTCGCTTCAGTTTTACTAATATATCTATAATATTTTAGATCTATATTAATCGAGTTTTAGAGTAATTAGTTAATATATACTATATAATCTATCTAGATAATATTCTAATTTCTTCTAATTCGGAAAAAAAATATTAGAAATATATTAAATAAATTAACTAAAAACTTCGGATAATAAAATTATATTTAAATTTTAATAAGTATATTTTTAATATTAAAAATATAGAATTTTTAGATTTTATTATATCTATAGAAAATATATTAATAGATCTAAAATAAATAGATTCTATTAAAAAATAGCCGGTTCCGAAAATTTATCGCGAAATATAGATTTTTTTAAAATTTATAAACTTTTACCGGTATTTTATTTACTAATATTTTTAAATTTTTGTCTTTTTAACGAGTTTATTTATAAATAATATAGCCGGAAAGAAATCGGAACCGTTTTACTAAACTATTAAAATTTAAAAAAATTTTAAAAAATTAAAGCGCGTTTTTAATATTACCGGAATATTATAATATTTTAATCTAAAAAAAGAATCTATATCGAAATTAATATTTCTAGAATAGAATTAGTTGAAATTATATCTTAATCTAATAAAAATAGTCGCTAGCGTCTAGATATATTTTAGTCGAAGAAAATAATTCCTATTAAATATAATTACGCGACCTATAATACGGAACTATTTACTATTATTAAAGTCTTTAAATAATAGAAATACTATCTCGAAAGCGAAAAGTTTATAGTTAAGATCTAAATAGATTATAATAACCTTTAAAATTTTATAAAAGTTAAAAAACTTAATATTTAATAATATCGCTAGGTTATTAAGTTAACTACTATAGATTTCGATATTTTCTATTATCTAGAAAGAACTAATCTAGCTAATCTGCTATCTAGAAGGCCGGATTATAAGTATATTAACTTTTGAATTAAAATAATATTATCTATATTTTAGCGAAAATTAAATTTTATTAATTTAAAATCCTTTCTGGAAAATTTCTATCTGAGATTATATTAAGTTTATATATATATATATATAACCTACCAACGTTATATATAGTAACGATTGTTATATTTTACGTATAAAGAAATTTTTACAGCTAGAAGTATACAGTTCGTCAGGCAAGATTTATAGCGTAATTAATTACTTCTATTTAACTATTTTTTTTATTCGCGATTACGAATCCTCTACTATATAAATCACGAATCCTTTACTATATAAATATAACTTCGTCACTCGTAGTCCTCGGTCTATTAATTCTTCTTCGACGTTATATATAATTATCAGCTTCTAATATTTTCGCTATATCTATCTACTATACTACGAAGCAATTGTCTACGTCCGTCGCCTCGGTTATATTTATTATATAACCTATATCTTAACGTTTCGCTAAGCTATTAAAATACTCTTTAATCTACTAGATTTTAAAAGAGTCGCTAGGCAGTACGCTAGCTACTACGGCTAGAAGCTTTACCCGGTCGATTAAATTAAATAGGAATAAAGAAGTCGGATAGCGCGTTTTAAAAACTATAAAAAGACTATTTTTATCGAAGTTAAAATAGATTACTCTAGCTATAACGAAGTAGTCGACGACCGCGCGGGTAGATATAATTATTACGGATATACTATCGTCTGGTTGAGCTTATTGTTATAGCTATTAGCGGGAGTATATACGTACGTAAAAGCTTTTAATAAACCGTAGTATTTACGAAGATATAGTATTATAGAGCTTATATTACTAGTAAAAGAAAAAGAAGCGATAACTACGAGGTATATTTATCTATAAAACTTTCTACGTTAAGTTATCGATAAAAGGATACGTTATATTACTAAGCAAATTTAAATTAAAATTCTATAAAAAGATCCGTTATTTACGTTAACTAAACTAGAATATAAATTCCAATACCGTATATTTAATACTCGTATACTAACGCTTAATTTACTTATCGAACCATTGATTTACCGGGTACTAAAACCAAAACCAAATTAACTAAATTAGTTTAAGATCCGGCAGCGAATTACCATCTATATAACGGGTTTAAATTAATTACATTTTATACGGACGTATAACTAAAGGGCTTAGAAAACCTTTAATAGAATCTAAAAACTCTGAAGATAATAGAAATAACTTTCTACTATTATAGAAGAGACGCGATATATTTTAAATATTAAAAGTACTTTTAGATATAATCGGCCGCCGACGTAGTAATAATAGATTAGTAATAATTATTTCTAATAAAGGACCTAATAATAAAATAAACTCTATTATTAAAAATATATACTACAGTTTAGATATCCTATATTAAACGGCCTAGAAAGCTGCAGTTAATAAAACGGTTTATAGTAAAGTAATTTCTAGTATACGCGATATATTTATCCAGCTTTAAAATTAAAATACCGATATTTAGAAGCGAATATAGACTATTAAATATAAATCGAAAAAGAAAGCCGGGCTATAAAATATAGAAATAAAGATTAGTTTTTTCTTTTATAAAAAATCTTTATATATATCCGAAATCGATATTCTATATATAGAATTTCTAGCGAAATACTAAAAAATTTCTATAGTTAAATATTTTAGATATTAGCGAGTTTTATTACTTATTCGTTATAGCTATAGCTAGTCGAATTTATCTAGGTATATTAGAAAGTATATAGAAATATATAATATCTATTAGCGAGGAAAAGTCTATAGATATAAACTATATAGAAAGTTTTAGAATCTTCTATATTCTATATAGCTATAGAAAGAAATAGTAAAAGATTTTATTACTAGATTACTATCTATTTATTATTTATAAAATATAGTGGATTTAGTATTAATAGCCGTCGATTAATTTACTAAAATAGCGAGGTATATTCTATATTATAAAATATTTAATACGAAAGATTTTATAGAATTTATAATTAATAAATTTTAGTATAAAGGATTTATTTCTAATGGGATTATTAGTAATAATAGCTTTCTTTTTATAAACGAATTCTAGTTAGAAATCTATTATTATTTAAAGATTAAATATCGTTCAAATATTATATTCTATTTTTAAAAAGATAGATAGATAGAAAAATAGAATTATTTCTAGAATATTATTTTAGAATATATATTTATAAAAAAAATAGAAAAACTAAACTAAAATTCTATTTTTATCTCAATTTATCTATAATAATAGCGAATATAACGTTATAAAAATATTTCTTTTTAAAATGTTAATAGACTATAATCTTAATATAATATTCGAAGGCGTTAAAAATAACGTTATAGAAAAAAAGATAGTAAATACGAAGGTATTAGTAGTAAAAAAAAATCGTAAATCTATAAAAGATATACGAATCGATATATATAAACTAGAAAGAAATTTAGATAAACTAGACTAAATAATATAATAAGAGATATTAATCGATAGAATATAAAATTAGCGATTTAGTATTATTATCTATAAAAAATCTAAAGTTTTAGTAATTATAAAAGATTATATCTAAATTTATAGGTTTATATCAGATTTCGAAGAATATAGATTTTTAGATTTATCGGTTAGTTTTTTTAATTAAATTAAAAATCTATAATACTTTTTATATATCTTTATTAAAAGAATTCTATCGCCGTTAAAATAGCGAATTACTAGAATATCTATTACCGAAATTTATCGATAATAAAAAAAAATAGGAAGTAGAAACTATTTTAAATAAAAAATTTATAAAATCTAAAAAAGGCGAGGATTTAAAAGCTAAATATCTATTTAAATAAATTAGATAGCTAAAGGAATATAATTTCTAGTAGCTATAAAAAGACTTCGAAAACGTTTAGAAATTTATCGAAGTATATAATTAAAATAACTTTCTAATAAAAAAACGTAAACTAGAACGTAAAAAAAACGGAATTGAATAAAAATAAACTATATTTATAGATATTAGACGTTTATAGAATATATATATAATATATATATTTGGAAATAGATTTATAATTAATAGAATTTATTAGAATTATTTTTTAGAATAAATAATACTGTATTTTTACTTACTATAATAAAGGTCCTATTTTTTTAACTTTAGATATCTATGACGATATAGATAATCTAGTTTTATAGTAAATTTCTATTCTTTACCATCTTTTTATTCTATAATAGGCGGAGGAAACTATATAGAAAAGATAATTCTTTTATATACTACTAATAGACTGGCCGGTTCGGGTCGAGTTTCCGTCGAACCGTCGGGTATCCGATCCGATTTTAGCAGGTCGAACCGGTTCGAATCGCTAAATAGTCGAATCCGGATTGAACCCGGATACCCGATAGAAATTCGCTAAATCGTTTAAATTAATTAAATAATAATTTAATAAATTATTTAATAAATTAATTAATTATATATAAAAGTAATATAAATAGATAATATAATTAATCTAACTAGAACCTTTCTAGCTAGCGTACGTAATTAATTAGAATTTTTTTAAATTATTCGTATAACTTTTATACTAGAATTTTATTTTAATACTAGAGCTTAGCGTTTTAATAGGTCGGATCGGATTAATTAACTCGAATTCGAAACCCGGTCGGATCGGATTACGTTTTTATCTAATCCGATTCGGATCGGGTCGGATTAGCTAACCTAGATTCGAAATCCGATCCGACGGCCAATTTAACTACTAAAAAGATAATCTAAAGGAATTTTTAAATAGAATTAAAAATATTAAAAAATATTAGACTATTTACTAAAAATATCGTCTAAAGAGCCTAGATACCAGTAGTTCTAATTTTTAAAAGTTAGAATCCGGATACTACCAGCGCCTTTAAAATTATATAGAATAAAGTTAGAAAAAACAAAATCAAACAACCGGAAATAAATATATATTCTCTTTTTATTTATTAATATATAGAAAGATAATATTCCGATATAAAATTATTATTATTATAGTTATTAAAAACGCGGAATGATTTACTAAAAGGCCGTATTATTTTTAGAGATAAATAGATAGATAAAGGAAATATTAATTTATACGAGAAAATTTTAATAATAGACGTCGATTATACTATTAATAGTATAGAATATCCGAAAGTAGACGTTCGCGTCTAAAAGGTTTTATTATCGAAATGGTTTTAAATAAAGCTAGTAGAACGAAAAAGATATTATTTATATCGATTTGTAACTAGGGGTACTTTAATCCGGAATATATTCGGCGATTCTATAGTAATACGTTAATAATTCGCGATTTAACGTAGAAAATTAATTATATCTGAAGGTTTTAAACCGTTAAAAGATAGATATAATATAGCGGTAGAGCGGGATATTATAATAGATATCTATACCGCTACCGGGTTACTAATAGTATCTACTTTAAAAGATAGAAATCTAGATACTACCGGCGGGGCGGAACTTTCGCGATAAAAAATAAATAGAGACGGCAAACGCGAAAAGAAGCCGAAATTTTAAAAAGAAAAGTTAGAAATATCAGTCTACTATATTTTATATTCGTAGAATTTATATTCTAAAATAGTTAATTTAGTTTAAATAATTTTATTTCTTCGAACTAGATTTTAATTACTATATTTATATATATCTAAATAATTAAAGATAGAATTTAATATAGCCGCGATATAGTTAAAAGTCGTAGATATCTATATAAAATTATATAATATCGTATTAAAAGCCGGAATATATTTAATAAAATTTATAATATTTATAACGAGCTTTTTTATAAATTTACGGTTATTAAAAAGGATTTTTATTTTATTTTAAACCGTAACCCGATAAATATTTATTTTTTACTTTATACTTAATTTAAAATAGTAAAATATCTATTATAGTTAATTTTAAATTAATATAATAGAAAAATTTTTACGGTTTTATAGATAGATAAATCCTTTCGATTCTTTTTATTTGAAATAGATATTTATAAAATAGTTTTTAGTATATTTAAAAACTAGGCGGAAACGATTTATATCGATATATTTACTAGTTATATAATATAAATATCTAATATATAATAGGAATGATGTTTTATATATATAAAAATAAAAAATTTATATAGATAATATAAAATTCCAAACTGATTTCCTATAATGCTAGAGGAATAAAATAATTATATATATAGATATTCCTATACTAGATCTATACCCGTTTTTATACCCGCTTTTACAATTAGCGACCGGATTAGTTAATATCTAAATTTATATACAAATATATAATCTAAATATATATTCTATAATTCTTTAAACCGTTTATATAGTTTAAAACTTTAACTACTATATTCTTTCTTTCCTAAATAAAATATAGAGGAAAATAAATATTTTCTAAAACTAAATAATATTAAACGTAAAACTATAAATAATAATAAAAAGTAAAATAAAATAGAAAGTAATAATTTATTTTTATATAATTTATATAAAAGTAAATAAATTTCTTAGTATAAACTCGCTATCGACTATTATAATCTCGAATTTTTTAATTTTCGAAGCTTTTCTTTTAATAATATTATCGATTATCTATTTTAAATATAGTAATAACTATTATTATAATATATCGTACTAGACCCGGCGGCAGCTAGAATTATTATAAAATCTTTATAAAATAATAGATAGCGAACTAATAAAATAGTAATTATTATTTATAGAAGTAACTACTGTCTTTATATAGTACTAGCAACTATAAGTTAGATGTATTTAATAGAAGTATTACTTATATTAGTAGTTTTATTAATTCATTTTAAAAAGTATAACTCTTTCTATTAATTTCCGACGTTAGAACGTCGAGATTCGTATAGGATTTTTTAGCTAATTTAGCCGATTTATCTAGTATATATACTTTTAAAAGTTTAATACTATTTTTATATAATTAAATTATTTTTTAGAAATATACGATTTACTTTTTTTTAAAAGATTAACTTTATTCTAACTATATAGGATTTAAATAAATAAATCTTATAGTTTTTATACCGATAATATTATCTATTCCTTTTTATATTATATAAATATATAATAGAAAATCGGAAGTATATATTGAAACTATCTATAGAAATATCGTTAAAATAAATATTCGTATTTATCTTTATAAAGATTATAATCTATAGTCGATATAGAATTTCTATTACAGGTATAGATTTCGTAATTTTCTAGAAACTGAACAGGTATAAAAACTAGAAGCTATATAGGCGATAATCTTCTACTATTTTTTTCTATTTTTCTATAATTATATCGAATTATTATTAAAGCGAATTATAGGCTATAATATTTTTCCGCCCGATTTTCTATAAAGTAATAAAAGTTTTAGTCTTTTAGCTTTACTTTCCTAGCCTACTATTAATAATTCTAATAGACCTAACTATAAAGATAAACTTTTTATAATCTAAACCGAAACTTTATTAGTAAATATAGTAAAAAGAAAAATGACTAGTAGTTATCTATTAATTAAATCTCTATTATATATATTGAAGGTTACGAATTCGTTCAATTATATACTTTTATTAGATACCGATTATATATAATTAGATTCTTAGTTTAGTTCAGAGTTTTTTTAAAAATTATTTCTTCTTTTTTTAATATTTTCGGATCTAGAGAATATATTACTTTTACCGGTTACTTTTATTAACGTTTATATAGTTTACCGCGAGGTATATTATATATATATCTTTAAATTATAATATATAGTACCTCGATATTAAAAAGATTAATTCTAGAATAAAAAAGAATATAAATACGGAAACTTTAACTTTACTAATAAAAATCGCTCTAGTTTTTAGCGGGAGCTTCGGCCTTGTTAAAGGCGGTAAATATATTAAATCTAAAGAGAAATAGATAGTTACTTAGATTTTAGTATAACTATATTTAAAGTACGATAGTTATATTATAAAAGGCAGCTCTATTATATTTTAACTTTATACTAGAATATAGAAAGATTTAAATCCCCGAACTTTTAATTTAAACTCTTTTATTTTAGCAAATATATATCGTATATATTTTAGAATAAAAGACCGTATCTAAAGTCGCTGTTAAATCTTTATTAAATATAACTTTGTAAGCTAGTAAAAATCTCCGCCTTTAACGTTATTTTAAGATTATTTATTTATTCTTTATTCTACGGAAAATCAACGAAAATAACTTTTTTTCGAAATAAATAAAAAGTAAAGATATTATATCCAAACTAGAATTCAATTATATTTTAATATATACGAATATATAAAATAATAAATAAAATTTAAAATTTAACTAATTTTTTTCTTTCCTAAAAGTTTATACTTTATCGTCGTCTTTTTTACGGAGATTATTTTTAGATATAGATTTAAATTTAGATAAATAATTATTATCTAGATTCTCCGCTGGCTTTAGTTTATAAGGTTTTTTTTATTTATATTTTTCGCCTAGTAGAAACTATTCTATAATAACTTTTCTTAATCTTCTATATCTATAAAGTATTTTCTATCTAATAGTAATATATTTTTCTATAAAGTATTTTTTTATATAATTTCTTGTAAAGTGGATATATTTCTAGGGCAGTATACGATTGTAGACCAGACGAAAGGTATATTATAGAACTAATTTATACTCTAGAAAGACCGGGATATAGTCTAGTAATAAGGGAAATGGAAAAAGCAGGAAAGGATCGAGATCCGACGCGTTAACGATACTCTAGCGACTAGACGGTAAGCTTTATTTCTAAACGTTCTAATTATATCTCCAGGGCCTATATAACGCGTCTGGCGCTTTATAATTATCTTCCTTTTAGCGATATCGTCTCTGATATTATACGATATCTGTCTATATATTTATAGTATTTATTAAATAAATCTATTAACTTTATAGTTAACTATAAAAATTAAAAAGGGTAAAAAAAGAGTTACTTTATAGCTATTATTATAACCAGTTCCTATCTATATATAATTATATTTTAGTTATATAGATATATACTAGAATAAAGCTAAAAGATAAAATTAAAAGGCGGTACTACTAGAATTCGAATCTAGATTCTCTATTTAGCGAGATATAATTGTAATTACGATTATAACTATTAGCCGCTATATTATAGTACCGGTTTAATTAACGCTATAACTTTATCTTAGTATAAATATTTAAAGGAATATACTATATTTATAGATATATACTATAGCCGCGTGCCTATAAATATACGGCTTATAAATAATATTAGATTAAAGTTCTAATAAATATAATCGAACTCGAACCTAATATAAATATTCGAGGATCCTAAATAGTAAATAATCGTTCGGAATAATATAGTTTCGACGCGTTAGTAATAATATAGTAATACTTTATTTAGTAGAAATTTTGATTTCCTATACTTTATTTATTTAAATAGTTTTTTACCGTTTATATAAGTTATTTACCTTTATATATATAGATATATCTTCCCTACTATATATTAGATATTTACGCTATACGACTAGCGATTATAGTAAAATAAATCGCTTACGCTCTATTTTTAAATATTCGAAAAACTACTTTATTAATACTTACTCTAAATATAAAAAAGATAGAAAAAGTTTATCCGACTATAAAATAGTATAGCTCCCTTTATTATATTAGTTTAAAGCTAACTATAATAGATATCTTATTCCTTCGACTCGGCTATAAAATAAGTAATAAATACTTATAGATTTACGGTTTAGAATAAAAAAAAACTATCTTTTAATAACCGTAAATTTATAAGGAAGCTCGTTTTAGATATTATAAATATTATTAAATATATCTCTATCTCTAATTCAATACTATATAATTTTATATAAGTATTTACGACATTTAATTATTTCGCGGTAATATTAAATTCTACCTTTAAACGCCTAGATATATATAAATATACTAACTAAAGTTTAGCTCGAAAAAATAAAGCTATATAGACTAAACTAGCTATTCTAGAATATAAGCTTTATAAATATAAGTCGTAGCGGGCCGCTATCGTCCCTGATTTTCTTTTATAAAACTTCGGCTTTCCTTCGTATTTACCGTTTCTATTTATTTTTTATCGCGAAAGCTCCGCCCCGCCGGCAGTATCTAGACTTCTATCTTTCGAAGTAGATACTACTAGTACCCCGATAGTAATATAGATATCTATTATAATACCCCGTTCTACTAATATATTATATCTGTCTTTCGGTCTAAAATTTTTAGATATAATTCGATAATCTTTTATATAAGATAGCTAATCGCTAACGTATTACTATAAAATCGGATAATACCCTGCGAATTATAGTATTTTCTATTATAGGAAAATACGAATTCTATCTGCTTCCGGCTAGTACCGCTCGTTAGATTTCGGATAATAGGTTAGATAGACCTATTTCGATATATATATCGACCTTAGAATATCTAATACCGATAATTAAATAATCTATACCTACTATTAAGATTTCTTCGCGTAAATCGATACCCTCTTTATTTTTCTAGTTATTTTTAAAGCCGATATAATCTTCTAATAGACTATTCCGTACGTTCGATAACTATAATAATAAAGAGCTATATCGAGTTATCTCTTTATATACTATTAAATAAAAGGAAGATATACGTTTATTTCCGGTAGTTCTATTATAGTTTCCGCTAACTCTTTTATCTATTGCTCTATTATAGTTTCCGTTAACTTTCCCGTATATAGCTTTAAAGGCGCCGGAGGTATCCGGATTCTAATTTCTAGGGGTTAGAATTACCGGTACCCCGGCCCTTTAGGCAGTCTCTTTACTAAATAGTCTAATATTTCTCGATACCTTCGATTCTATCTAAAAGTTTCTATAAATCTTCTTTTCGGTAGTATTAAAGTAGATTATTCCTCCGGCGCTATTTCCCCTATCTATTATAGAATAAGAAAATAGCTTAAAATAGAAATATACGGTAAAACTAGGTTAGTTATATAAGCGTAGATATCTAAAAACTAAAATATATAACTCGTATTATAGTAAATAAAGTCCCTAGTATTATAGGTTTTATAGGATAATTTAAAAGAATTTATTAACTATAAATCTATTTCTAGATATATATATTATATATATATTCTATAAACGTCTAACGTCTATAATTATAGTTTACTTCTATTAAATTCTATCTTTTTTACGTTTTTTTATTAGAGGGTTATCCTAATTATATACTTTGATAAACTTCTATATATTTTTAAGGTCTTTTTATAGCTACTAGGAATTATATATTTAATTAGATATTTAGTTTTTAGTTCCTCGCTCTTTTTAGATCTTATAAATCTTTTATCTAAGATAGTATCTATTTCCTATTCCTCTTTATTATTAATAAGATCCGATAATAGGTACTCTAGTAGTTCGCTGTTCTAACGGTAATAGAACTTTTCTAATAAAGATATATAAAAGATATTATAGATTTTTAATCTAATTAGAAGAATTAATCGATAAATCTAAAAGTCTATATACTTCGAAATACGATACGGTTCTACGAACTTAAAAGTAATCTTTTTTAATTATTTAAGTTTTAGATTCTTTATAGATAATTGTATTAAATTACTAACTTTATATTCTATCGGTTAATATTTCTTATTATAGTATTTAGTCTAATTTATCTAAACTTTATTCTAATTCGTACGTATCGATTTATATATCTTTCGTAAGTTTATAACTCTTTTCTTTACTACTAGTACTTTCGTATTTACTATTTCCCTCTCTACGGTATTATCTTTAACGCCTTCGAACGTTATATCTAGGTTATAGTCTATAGTCGCTTCGATAGAGAATATTTTTATAATATTATATTTACTATTATTATAGACAAATTTAGCTAAAGATAGAAATTTAGCTTAGTTTTTCTATTTTTTATAAGTATATACTTTTAGGTAATACTCTAATAATTAATTCTATCGCTTAGTCTATCTATCTATTTAAAAATAGAACGTAGTATTTAAACGACGTTTAATTTTTAGATAATAATAGACCTCCGACCAGAATTCGCTCGTAAATAGCGAGTTTCTATTACTAATAATCCTATTAGGAATAAATTCTTTATACTAAAGTTTATTAATAATAAACTCCGTAAAATCCTTCGTATTAATTATCTTATAATAAAGGATATACCTCGCTATTTTAGTAAATCTATCGATAGCTATAAGTACTAAGTCTACTACGCCTTAAAAGTATCGAATAGATAGTAATCTAGTAATAAAATCTATTACTATCTCCTTCTATAGCCGTATAGAATATAGAAGATTCTAAAGCTTTCTATACGGTTTATATCTATCGAATTTAATTTATTAATAGATATTATACGTTTCTATTTATTCCCGGATATATTTAGATAGTTTTAGCTAGCTATAGCTACGATAAATAAGCGATAAAGTTTACTAATACCCGAAATATCTACCTATAGGGTTATTATAGTATTTCGCTAGGAGCTCTATATATAGTACCTTATTTTCGGGTATATATAAGGATTTTTTATAAAAGAGAAGACTGGTCCCTATTTCTATATTCTATAGCCCGGTTTTTTTCTTTAATTTATACTAGATAGTCTATAAATACTTTTAAATATCGGCGTCTCGACTTTAAAACTAGATAAATATATCGCGTATACTAGGAGTTATTCTATTATAAACCGTTTTATTAACGGCAATCTTCTACGCCGTTTAATATAGGATACCTAGACTATAGTATATATTTCTAGCGATTAGGTTTATTCCGTTATTATATCCTTTATTAGAAATAGTCGTCGCTAATCTATTACTATCGCGTCGGCGGCCTGTTATACTCGAATATATTTTTAATATATAAAATAGATCGCGTCCTTTACTCGATAGTAGAAAGTTAATTCTATTATTTTTAGAGTTTTCAGGTTCTATAGAAGATTCTCTAGACCCTCTAGTTATACGCCCGCGTAAAGTATAATTAACTCGAACCCTTTATATAGTAAACGGTTCGCTATTAGGTTTATAGCTAGTAAAATTTAGCTTCTGCTAAAGTATAGGTAATATTATCTTGATTTAAAGATTAATATCTTTATAATCCGGCCTTCTAGAAGGCGGATTAGCTAGATTAGTTTTTTCTAGATAATAGAAGATATTAAAATCTATAGCAGCTAATTTAATAACCTAGTAATATTATCGAATATTAAGTTTCTTAACTTTTATAAAATTCTAAAGGTTATTATAATCTATCTAAACCTTTATTATATACTTCGCGCCTTCGAGATAATATTTCTATTATTCGAAAACCTTAATAATAGCGAAAAGTTCGGTATTATATATCTTATAGTTATATTCGGCAGGAAATTATCTTTTTCGACTAGAATATAACTAGACGCTAATAGCTATTTTTATTAGATTAAAATATAATCCTAGCTAATCCGACTCTAGAAATATTAGTTTTAATATAGATTTCTCTTTCTAGATTGAAGTACTATAATATCCTAGCGGTATTAAAAGTATATTTTAGTTTTTCGAAAGCCTTTTAGATTCTAATAATTTAGTAAAGCGGTTCCGACTTCTTTCCGGCTATACTTCCTACGAGTAAACTCGTTAGAGGCGCCGTAATCCGAAAATACTAGTAAATAAAGCGTCGATAGAAATTAATAAACTCTAAAAAAATCTATACCTCCCGGTAAATTTTTAGGACTAGCTATTCCTAAATAGTCTTTACTCGTTTCGGATCTATCGATATACCTTCTATAGATATAATAAAGTCTAAAAACTGTATACTTTTAATATTAAAAGTATATTTTTTAAAGTTAAAGTATAGCTATATATTATAGAGCTTTCGAGCGATCTATCTAATATATTTCTAATATTTTTCTTCCGAATTAGAAAAAATTAGAATATTATCCAAATAGACTATATAGTAAACGTTAACTAATTTTTCTAAAGCCCGATTAATAAATATTTAAAAAGTTACAGGTATATTAGTAAGATCGAAGGATATTATAAAATATTCGAAATATCTATACTTTATATAAAACGCGGTCTTCTATTTATTACCCTTTTTAATTCTAACTCGATAATAGGTATCTTTAATATTATATTTAGAAAAATACTTTACTCTAGATAATCGATCTAGAATCTTAGAAATAAAAGGTAAAGGATAACGGTTTTTAATTATTATCTTATTAAAGCCTCTATAGTCGACGTATATATAAAGACTATTATTTTTCTTCGATACGAAAAGAATTAGAGCTCCTATAGAAGATATTAAATAACGGATCTAGCCCTTTTTTAAAGTACTATCTAGATAACTCTATAGTTTATCGAGCTCGCGTTTAGATAGACTATAAATTAGGCTATATAGCGAATCTCTCCTATCTAATTCGATTATATAATCGGTATTTTTAAACGGCGATAAGGAATCTATTAGATATATATTATAAACTTCGATTTTCTTATATATAGGTTCCGGAATCGACGGTTCGGACCGCTATATATCTTCGTCGTCCTTATCTTTACCGGCGCCGTTAGTTCCCGTCTATACGGCGGTATTATTATTAGATTTCGTATATACGGCGGTATCGATATCAGATCTTATATATACAGATCAAGCTATCTACTTATTATAGCCGAAGTTTTTTAACTTCGCGCCCTAAGCGCGTATAGTACGATATAACTCCGGACGAATCTTAAAAAAAAAAAAGATCGAACGCTATTTTTCTAATAAAGAAGGCAGCTAGGCTTCTAATAATATAAAGAAATTAAAGAATTCTAAGATATTTTAGTCTTTATTCTAGATTATACGAAGATGTTTCGTCGCGGTATCTAACGAACGGGATTTAGGATCGGTAGTAAAATTTAAAAGAAAATCTATAAACTTATTTTTTAATATATTATTAAAAGTATTTTTATCGGTAAAAGATTCCTTTTTCTCGAGCTAACGGCTTAACTTCTAACTTTTAACGAAATTCTAGGCCTATCGAATTTAATCTGTATAGATAGATAAGGTATCGGATTTATAGAACTAATTCCTATAGAATTCGACCTATATCAGCATTTCCTAAAACCGGCTTGAAGCCGGTTTTAGCCGTTTTAGCTATTTTAGCCGGTTTTTAGCCGGTACGGCTAAAAGCGGCTTATAAACGGCTTATTAGCCGGTTTCGGATATACCCGAAGCTGCGTAGCTACGCGGCTAAGACAGCTAAAACAGCTAAGCGGCTAAAACGGCTAAAACCGGCTAAAAAGATTTAGAGATTCGATTTTAAATTCGTTTAGGTCTTTATTAGTTAGTAGGCCTATATACGCTTATATATACCGCTAGGCTAGCTTCGTCTAGATTAAAAATATTAGGTTTTTTTACTAGAATCTAACTAGAATAGGTCTAGCGTAGTTTATTAAATAGATATTCGACTTCCGTTATTCCCGCTTTTAGCGGCGGCCGCTAAACTTTATTTTCGAGTTAGATTATATAGGTTTATTTTTAATTTATATATATATTCTATTTTAGGCTACTTACTAAGTAGATATTCGTACTATAGATACTATTAGAGCTCTAATCTATCGAAAATCTACTTTTTGGATTTTTGGATTATTTAGATTTTTGGATTATTTGGATTAAGATAGCTGTCAGCCGGTCTAATTTAAAAATCCATTTTAGGATTCGCTGATGTATTTATAGTACTTTTTAAAGGTTATTTTATCGCCGTACTCCTTAGGCTCTTTAATTTTAAGCTTTAACGAAATTTACGGCGCTCGCGAAGGCCTAATAGCTGGCCTAAGAGAAAGTTAATCGTTATCTAGAATATAATTCGAATCTATTATACGGAAAGCTTCCATTTTATAATATATCTTTAAAAGGATTTTCTTTTTTACTACTACTTAAGCCTCTAAAGCTCGAAGCTCTTTATTATTATCGGAATCGTCGTTATTATTTCTATTATTATTTAGATTATTACTACTATGAGATAGCTAACTAGGATTAGAATTTCTAGAAGTAAAAGTTTCTAAAAAAGTATTTCTATTAGACTGCGACTAACTATTAGACGGCTACTATTAATAGATTTAGCTGCCGGAAATGATATAGTCTACCGACGCGCTAGCGATAAAGTTACTATAAAGTTTCGATTAGATTCCCTAAACTATTGAGAATAAACTAGAGTTTTTTTCGTCGGACGTCTTCGGTATAGGCGGGTTATACTCGTTAGGTTAATCTATAATATCTATAATCCGCGATTTAATAGCTTTAACGTTAGTTTAAAGTAGTCCTATCTAAAGTACTTTACTACGGCTATAAACTCTATAAATACTATACGTCGATATCGATATAGTTATACTATAAATAATATATACCGAGCTAACAACGTTTAAAATAATAAATTAGAACTATAAAATAGGTATATTCCTAGAATAGTATATAATTATAGACCAGACGAAAGGTATATTATAGAACTAACTTATATCCTAGAAAGACTAGGGTATAGTCTAGTAATAAAAGAAAAAAAGAAAGCGGGAAAGAATCGAGATCCGATACGCTAGCGACGTTCTAGCGACTAGGCGGCAAGCCTCGTTTCTAAGCGTTCTAATTATATTTCCAGGACCTATATAACGCGTCTGGCGCTTTATATCTCTACTAATTAGGTATTCATTAGCAGATTTACTAGAAGTTTTTAGAATATAGATATTTAAAATTTCGGTTTAAATAACTTTATATAGACTATACTAATTAATTTCGAATTTCTAAAATTATTTAGTTCTAACTAAAACTATATTTTCTTTAATAAAGATATTATCTTTTACTTTTATATTCTATACTTTTTTATTTATCTTTATTTCTACTATTATATTTTGAAATACATTAATTCGATTATATAAAAGAAACGGCGTAAAATCGATTCTTTTATTATATTCTTTCGGAAAAAGGCTAGAAATATTAGTTAATAGTATTAGATTAACGCTATAAAATAAATAAAAAGGTAAAAACCAAGTAGTTATATATATATAAATACGTATAATATATAAAATCTAGTTAAAATAAAGGTCCTAAACTTTTTACGGCTGTTTAATATAGTATTTAATAAATATTTTTCCGAAAATTCCGTTAAATCTTTTAATAGCGCTATTTATTCGTAAGTAATATAATATAGGACCTTAATATTTAACTTCTAGTAGGCGGTATACTTCGTCTATAGCTAGAATCTAAAGATTTATACCTCGATCTATAATAATTCCCTTCGGAAAACCGTAATCGGGATAGATTCGATAGATAATAAATTCGGCTAGTACTTCTACTATTATATTTAGAAACGTTTAAACTATAGACTATTAGGTAAAATAGTTAATCGTAGTTATAATTTATTTATTACTCTAGTTAATTTCTAGTAAAGGACTAATAAAATCGAATTCCTAGCGTTTAAAAGAATTTAATCTATCTTTCTAAATACTAGAGAGATATATTATATCCCGTATAATATTACGAAAAATAATAGTAAACTGATATTCGGAATAGTATTTAATATAATATTTAATATCTTTTTTTATTTTAGACTACTACTATTTAATATAAATAATATCTATTATTATTTCGTACGAATAGTAACTATATTATTTATAGCTATAGTCTAGGAAATTTATATAAGTTTATACTAGAATATAGATTATTTAACTATTCTATAGCGAGTTTCGGTACTATATTATATTATTTTTAACTCGGAAATAATATTTATATTTTTCTAAAATAATTTTTATTTCCGGATTATTAGATAGAGTTCTAGCTTCTATATAAATTTTAATAGCGTCGTTAAACGAAATTATATAATTATCGATTTTGCCGGTAAATAACTAGAAGTTTTCTTTTCGGTTTAAAATATTTACTACTATTATTTTACTATCCGGTTTATATTTAATATCGAATTTATACTTTTCGAATTTCGCGAACTAGTAAACGAGTTTTTTAGAAGATTTAATAGTAGTTTTAAAATATTATAAGGCTATATAATCAGTTTTAATAGATAAAATTACTCTATTTTTAATATAGTAGCGCTATCGCTATAGAGATTCTTTAATAGTAAGAAGTTTTTATTTATAGATAGCGTAATTACGTTCTATAGATATAAATACTTTGTGTTTAAAAGTAATAGACTATTTAATACTATTAGTATTAACCTAGTAGAAAATAACGTTCTATTTAAAATCGAAAGTATCAGTTTTAATAATAAAAGGTATAATTATATTAGATTAAATAAATATTTTATTATTTATTATAACGTTTTTCATTAGTTCGTATATATTTTAAATAGAGAAATTAATTTAAATTAGTTTATATTTTTTACCTTCTAAATTCTAGATTAATTTATAGAAAGGTTTATATATTAGCGCGAAATCTTTTATAAATTTCTAGTAATAAATATATAACTCTAAAAAGGATTATATATTATATACCGTTTATAGCGATAGCTAGTTTTTAATAGTTTTTACTTTTGCTATATTTATATAGACTTTTCTATTACCGATAATATATCTATAGAATTTAATATACTTTTAAAAAAATAGGTATTTTAAAGATTTTATAAATAGTTAATTTTTTTTAAATATTTCTATAATAGCTTTAATATATTATATATACTCCTCTTTATTTTTCAAATAGATTAAGATATTATCGAGGTAAATAACTATAAAATTGTCGAGAAACAACCTAAATATATTATTTATTATAGTCTAAAATATTATCGATATATTCGTTAATCTAAATAATATAACTAAAAGTTTATATTTACTAGCTTTAGTATTAAAAGCCGTCTTTATATAATTTTTATCGATTACGTTAATCTACTAGTAATTATTTATTAGATTAATTTTATTAAAGTACTTCGCTATTTTAATAGTATCTAGATAATTTTAAATTTTAGATAATAGATAATTATTTTTTAAAGTTATATTATTAATATTCCGGTAGTCGATATATATACGCTAGCTACTATCCTTTTTTTTAGTAAAAAAAATAGGCGCGTTTTAAAAAAATTAATTTAATTAAATTAAATCTTTTTTAGTAAAATATTTAATCTAGCGCTTCTATTTTTAATTCTATTTAAAATATAAACTATAGTAGGTTCGGTTATTAGGCCGAATATCGCCGGTTTTAATAGTATAATCTAATAGCTTCTCCGATAGTAGTTTTACTAGAAGGTTATTTTAGAAATGATCTAAAAATTTTAGATTAAAAACTCTATCTAATCCTATATAGCCTATCGTTTTCTAAACCGGGTTAAATTATTCCGGAAAATTAGATTCGCTTTATATAATATATAGGTAGGCCTATACGCCTTTTCTAATAAATCGTTTAAATCTTCTAAAGTTAATTTTAGAAAATTCGGTCGGGATATTTTTAAATAGTTATAAGTAATATATATTCGAAGTACTATATAATTAATATATAATTTTATCTTTCTAGATTTATATTTCTAGAGTATTATAGTTAGGTACTTAATTATACTACTTCTAGAAATCTTTTTTAAAAATTAGATTATAGTCTATATCTAATACTATATAAAGAATAGTAGTAGAAAAGATTCTATAAAACTATAAGAATTCTATTATTTCTAAAATATCTATAACCTTATTACTTTCGAGCTATATTCTATCTATTAACTATTAGTGTTTTAATTCTAGTAGGTTAATAATACGCCTAGCGATAAAGTAGTTAATAGTATCTAAATTAGTAAAGACTTTATAGCGATTCCTATTAATTTCTAGATTAAACTATATCTATCTATTAAGTCTTAGTATTCGATCTATATATAAAAGTTATTTAATATTCTATATAATTTTAAACGATAGTATTATATTACGGAAAGTAGTTAAAACCTTTTCTAATATTCTTTTAAAAGTTATTTCTAATTTTTCGATCCGTATTTTAACTGGGCTAAGCTATTCCTTTACTATTAAAGGCTTTATATCGGCGCTATATATATACTCGAATATATATAACGCTAGATTTTTCCCTATAATCTGTTATTAGTAGTTACTAATAGGCCTTTTTTTTTTTTAGAAAAAATCTAGTTTTTAGAAATATATTCTAAAATATAAATATTTTAGTAATTTCTTTCGCAATAGCTAGGCTTTCTATAATTATAGTATTTATTAGGGCTATTAAACCTCCTTTATCTATCTTTTCCTCCTCGACTACCTTAATTTTAGCTACGGCTACCTCGACTATCTCGATTAGTATCTATAGAATTAATCTCGGCGGTATTAGATTATTCGACTATTAAAAAAACTATAATATTCCGATTATTATAATATTTAGTAATAATCTTTTCGAATATTATTATAGCGTTTATAATATTTATAAAAATTACTAGTTATCTACTTTATTATTATAAAGTAAAATATCCTTTAGTAGCTATCTAAATATTAAATTTTAGATAATTAATAAAGTATTTTAAAGTAGTATACTCGCTATTTTTATTTTTAATTTCTATATATAATTTAATAAAAATAGAATAGTAGTTTTTAATATTATTAAATTTCTTATTCTAGACTAATCTACGCTAAGTAGCTAAAACGTTTTCTAGAAAGATTAATTTATTCTATCGTTTTAGAAAGACTTTTTTAAAGTATTTCTAGAAGCTTTTATCTAGATTAGAAATCTATTTAACGTACTATAGTTTAATATTATTAATAAAGTATTAATTATTATAGATAATAAAGTCTATAATAGTTATATTATAAAATTAATAGTAATATTTATAGCAGTAGAACTAGATATAAATAATATAGTAGTTACGTTTATAACCTTTAAAATTAAAAAGCTTTTTATTATAGATATCCTATACTATATAGGCTATAGAGACGTTAAAGGTATTAGGAAAAATAGACCTACGTAATAGTAGATAAAGATTTCTATTAGGAAGCTCTGGTAGTCTTTAGTTAAAACTACTATAGCCGGAATAATAATAATCTAAACCGGTATAATTATTTTTATAGTTTATATAAAGACGATTAAAGGATCGATTATATCTATTACAAAATCTACTTTTATTATTACTATTATAAAAAGAATTATTTCCGAAAATATTTAAAATACCTCCGAAACTAACGTCTTTTCTAGGAAGGCCGTTTTCTATAATAGATATAATTCTAAATTAGGCCGTAAGTAAATCGTTTAAAGGGATTCTATAATAGAATTTCTAGTTCGTATAAATTTTAGGAAAGGCTCTATTTTTATTACGTACTATTATTTATTTCATACTAGCGCCGAACTAAAAGTAGAAAGAGTATTTTAGTTAATAATTTATATTCGAGCTTAGAAAATCTCGTTTATAAAGATAGGTAAAACCGATTTAAAAAAGCTTTAATAATAAGATATAGAAAAATTATTTATAGGCTTAAAAAGTTATTACTACTAGTATAAAGTTCCAAACAAATTTCTTATAATTATAGAAAAGTAAAATATTTATATATATAGATATTTCTACGCTAGATCTATACCCGTTTCTATACCCGCTTTTATAATTAGCGATCGAATTAGTAAATATCCGAATTCGTATATAAATATATAATCTAAATATATATTCTATAATCTTTTAAACCGTTTATATTATTCAGAACACTGACTATTATAATAATAAATAACTATTCGAATAGATAAAATATAGAAAATCAAGATTTTTACTAAATAAAGTATTACTATATTGTCGCTAGTATATCGGAAATTTATCGTTCCGAACGTTTATTTACTATTTAGAATCCTAGAATATTTATATTAGGTTCGAATACGATTATATTTAAAAGAACCTTTATTTAGTATTATTTATAAACTATATATATTTAGATATACGGATATAGTATACATCTATAGATATGGTAATTTTCATTAAATATATATATTAAAGTAGACTTATAACTTTTATTTAATAATATTATAATATAACGGTAATACGTTCCGGGTTATTTAATAAATTTTAGAAAATCTATATTCACTGTAGTAGCGCTATCTTTTTTTAACATTATTCTAGTATATATCTATATAACTAAAATATAATTATATTATCTATAGAGAAATATTATAATAATAGCTAAAGAACAACTCTTTTTTTTTACTCTTTTTAATATTTATAGCTAATTATAAAATTAATAGAATTATTTAATAAATATAATAAATATATAAATAGATATAATATAGTTTCGAAAATAATATTATTAAAAGAAAAGTAATTATAAAACGCTAAACGCGTTATATAGGTTCTAGAAATATAATTAAAACGTTTAAAAATTAGATTTACCGTCTAATTACTAAAACGTTACTAGTATATCGAATCTCGATCTTTCCTCGCTTTTTTTTCTTTCTTTATTACAAGGTTATATCCTAGATTCTCTAGAGTATAAATTAGTTCTATAATAGAACTTTCGTCTAGTTTATAATTATATACTACTTTAGAAATATATCTATTTATTAATTATAATTCTATAATTTATATTCTATATTATCTAGTATATTATTAATTAAATATATACTATAATCAAATTCCGAATATTCTATATCTAGTAAATATATTAAATTCTTTTTTTTAAAATTAATATATAAAATTAATGTAAATATTTTTTTAAAACTATTTTTAAAATACTTGAAACCAAATTAGAAATTTATAGATATAGATAGTAATTAATAGATTCCAAAACTAAAATCCGGTAGAAAATACTATAGCTTTTTTATAATAAAAGTACTATTTTTTATTATTTTTAATAAAGTCGCGGGTAAAATTTTTATTGAAAGTTTTTATATATTTAGTTTTAATATATCTATAGATCTCCGAATATAGTTATTTAAAAAATATATCAAAATAGTATTTATAAAAAATAATATTTATCTATAAATGAATTATAATAAAAGATTTAGCTAATTAAAAAAATAATTATTATAGCTATTATTATTATATTTTAAAATATATATAAACTTTTATTAAATATTTTTAAATAAAATATTTTAGTTATTTAATACTAGCTATATTATATTTCTAATATATTTTCAAAAATAATTTATCTATAGTAATAATATTCTATAATTTCTTTTTCTTATTATATTTCTAAAAACTAACTAAATATATATTTAATAGATATAGATATAAATACTATATAGACGATTATTTCTAATATTTTCAGAAATTTAATAATTTATAGATTGCTATAAATAGATATATAGTTTAATTATTTATATAGTATTTAATTTTATAATTTTCAATTTTAATTCTAAACCGTTTAAACGCTAGTATATATTTTAATATTAATATAATAATCGTATATTATAGATAGATACGAGTTTTATAGTATTATCTATCGATTATCGAACTAAAAATCGGTTAAATTCTAGCTATTACGGATCTAAATATATCTATTATTAAAATTTCCAATAAATTAGATATCTATCCGAGCTAATAGTAATATAGGACTGAAACTATTTTAGAAATCCTTTATTAAATCGGATAGATATACTATTTCTTAATAGTTATATATAGAACGTATCAGGTTTTATTATATTATAAAAGCGATATATTATATTATTTTTTATAATTTCCGTTAATTAGCTAAACGGATTAAAACCGGGAAAAAAGTAATTCCGCTGCGATAATAGTATTAATATTATTATAATTACGGAAACATTAATTTTTTTTTATAAAAATAAAAGAAAATATATAGATAGAAAGTTTTATTTCTAATATTTAATTATTTAAACCGAACCTTTATATTTTCCGAATAAATCTTTTTTATATTCTTTTAATAATAACTACTATAAATAAAAAGATATTTATATCAATAAACTATTCCGATATTAGGCTTTATATTATAGCTATTTTATAATCAAAACCTCGGGCTATTTTAGATTTGCTAATAGAATAATAAGTAGAAATAGTTTACTATAGTATATAATTACTACTATCGAGTTATTAATAGATTTATATATAAAAGTATTATCTTTTATATATAATATATATAATATAATTCGATATCTGATATTTTATTAATGAATAGTTTTTTAAATTAATATAACTTTAATACTTTAATATAGATTTATTCGAAGTATTTTTTATTTCTATCGCTATTAATTAAATTTCTACAAAATATATATTATAAAAGTATTCAAATATAATTTACTAAAAGAAATATCTATTATAATAAAACGTATTAGATTCTATATTTCTTTTATAGAACTAATACGATAAGAAATTCGACTAATTTACTTTAGTTTAGCTATTTTTAAATTTTAAATTCTAATAAAATTTCGGATTATCGTTCGAAAATAATAATATATAATAGATCGATATATAATGAATATAACTCAGGTTAATATAATATACGTTTGACCATTTTAAATCTATTCTATCGCGTTTATAGATAATAGTATTTTAGAAATAGAAAATTATATATTTAGATAGAATTAATAATATAATACTATTACTAGTAGGTAAACTTTCGTATCGTTTATTAATATTCTACTTTATTATTAATTCTATACGGGTATTAAATCGAATATAAAACGGATTCCGATTTACTATCTATTAATATTCGCGAATAAATTTTTATATAGTTTTAAACGTACCGATAAATAGATTATATTTATAAATTATATATATTAACTTCCGTATTAATCTATAATCCAGGTTTCTATTTTCTTTCTATAGAAATTCTACTATCTAGCTAGGATTATAGATATAGGTTAAAACGTATTATAACTATATACCGTCTTTAGTATTTAAAAGGCTTTATATATAATATATTTTTTTTAAATCTAAAACGGAACTAGCGTATTTTAGAATAATCAAGGATTTTTAGTAGTTTAATAGAATATAAAAGTAAAAGACGCGTTAAATAAGCAGATATTTTTTAGATAATAAATACTATAATTAATTTCTTAGGTTAAAAAACTTTTTAGAAATTATAAAAACGGATTTAATAGTAGAAATTCCAACTTCTTTTATTTATAATAGGTTTAGTATTTGGTAGCGATTTTAGAAAATTTATAACTTTTTTATTAATCTAATATTTAGCGCTATAACTAATATTTACTATCCGATACAAGCTAGTAGAATTATTTTTATACGATCTAATATTTTAGAATACTATTTCCGAATACCGTAACTTATATATAGTAAAATAAAATCTTTTATAGCAGTATTAATAGTTTTAATTACTAAATTAGCTATTAATAGTTTTATATTATTTTATCGGATCTATTTTTTTACTAATATTTTACTATTTTTCTTTTTTTAAAATAGATATTACGAAGGATATAGCGGAGGTTTATTACTATTTTTAATATCTTCGCTTCATCAGCATTTCCCAAAACCGGCTTGAAGCCGGTTTCAGCCGTTTCAGCCGTCTTAGCTAGTTTTTAGCCGGTACGGCTGAGAGCGGCTTATAAGCGGCTTATTAGCCGGTCTTAGGTATACCCGAAGCTGCGTAGCTACGCGGCTAAGATAGCTAAGACGGCTAAGTAGCTAAAATAGCTAAGACCGGCTAAAAAGATTTAAAGATTCGATTTTAAATTCGTTTAAGTCCTTATTAGTTAGTAGGCCTATATACGCCTATATATATACTGCTAGGCTAGCTTCGTCTAGATTAAAAATATTAGGTTTTTTTACTAGAATCTAACTAGAATAGGTCTAGCGTAGTTTATTAAATAGATATTCGACTTCCGTTATTTCCGCTTTTAGCGGCGGCCGTTAAACCTTATTTTCGAGTTAGGTTATATAGGCTTATTTTTAGCTTATATATAGATTCTATTTTAGGCTGCTTACTAAGCAGATACTCGTACTATAGATACTATTAGAATTCTAATCTATCGAAAATCCACTTTTTAGATTTTTGGATTATTTAGATTATTTGGATTATTTGGATTATTTGGCTGTCAGCCGGTCTAATCTGAAAATCCATTTCAGGATTCGCTGATGTTTTAAAATTACTTTTTTTCTAATTAAGCTATTACGATTATTATTACTATTAATATATCTTTTACTATATTTAACGCGGTATTAAAAACGGATTAATATTAAATTCGGTATCGATTTTATTAGTAGTAGAAAAATCTAAAAAGAAATCGGAATAGAAATAATAACTATTATTATTATCGGTAACGGAATTAGAAATAGACTTAATATTAGTCTAGTTATTACTATTATAGTTATTATTATTATTTAGATTATTAGGCGATTAATAGATAGGATATAGTATATTATTTAATCGAAATAGAATATAGATCTAAAGTTATACTAATTTAGTATATTAAAAAATATAGATAATTTCGAGATTTTCTTTAGCTTCTATATAAAGAGATCGGTATATAGAATACGACGAGAATTAGCGAAATAGAAATTAAATCTAGAACTAGTAAACGCGTTATAGAATCGATACTAGCTACTATAGATTTAAAGGCGATAATTATAGAAATTATATATTAATAGATATAATTTTCTTATTATTAAATCTATTATATTATAGCCGGCTATTTATATCAATTTCTATTAATATAGATCGTTTCGGGATAGATAGATATTATTTTAAAAAAGAAATATATATTTAGAAATTAATGAAAATTAGTAGTTTAATAGAAAAAAGAATAGAATATAAAAGACCTTATTTCGAAAAAAACGATATATTTAGTAGATAAAAAAAGATTAATTCGGAAAATTTAGTTTCTAGAATACTATATAAAGGTATATATCTATATAATAGAAATAGATTTATTACGAAAATATTATAATTGTACTAGAATTAAGTAAAAAAAACTTATATAAAAGAATTAAAAAATCTAACGAAGAAGATATTAGAATTAAAATAGAAAAAACTAGTATTATTATAATAAAAAATGGATTCGAATAGATAATTTAAATAAATTAAAAATCGAAATAGAAAGTAAAATATTTTTTAAATAGATAATTCGTATAATATTATATAATTCTACTATATAGTTTAGTAGTCCGATATATTAAAATTTCTATTTAATTATAATAATTTTATTTCTAGATCGATTTATATTCTAAAAACAATATATAAATACGTTAAACGTATATTAATTCGGGATAAATTATTTTAAAATTAAAATATTAAACGCTAATAATACGATAACTATAACGGTCGTATAGTATCGAATCGAAAATTTAATATTCGGTTTTATTACTATAATTTAGATAAAGCGGATAGTTATTAATATTAAGATTTCCAATATATTAATTAATTAATATATAATTTTATTTATCTAGATTCGTATATTTAGAATATTATATTTATCTATTAAATTATATTATTTCTTGAAATCTTTTCGGAAAATTAAATTATAGTCTATATCTAGTACTATATTAAAAGTAGTAGTAGAAAAAACTCTATAAAACTATAAAAGTTCTATCGTTTCTAAAATATTTATAGTTTTACCGCTTTTAAACTTTATACTATATCCTATCTATTTATTATTATAGTTTTACTTCTCGTAAATTAATAATACGTCTAGCGATAAAATAGTAAGTAGTATCTAAATTAGTAAAGATTTTAATATAATTTCTACTAATTTCTAAATTAAACCGTATCTATTTATTAAATTCTGGTATTTAATCTATATATAAAAGTTATTTACGATCTTATACATCTTAAAATAATAGTATTATATTATAGAAAGTAGTTAAAATCTTTTCCGGTATTATTTTAAAAACTATTTCTAATTTCTCGATCTATACTTTATTTAGGCTAAGCTATTCTTTTACTATTAAAGGCTTTTTAATAACGTTATATATATATTCGGATACGTATAACGCTAGATATTTTCTAATAATCTATTAATAGCGGTCGCCGATAGGCTTTTTTTTTAGAAAAGATTTAATTTTCGGAAATATATTTTAGAATATAAATATTCTAGTTATAATTTCTATAATAGCTTAACTTTCTATAAATATAGTACTTATTACCCCTTTGGAGGGCTCCTGTCTGGGGTTATATTGAGGTTTTATACATATATATATGTTTTATCAACGTTATATACGGCAACGATTATTGCATTTTACGTACAAAGAAATTTTTATAGCTAAAGGTATACAATTTATCAGGCAAAGTTTACAGCGCAGTTAATTACTTCTATTTAACTATTTCCTTTTTCATTCGCGATCACGAATCCTCTACTATATTCAAATACTATATATTCCTTCCTCGACGTTATATATAATTATCAGCTTCTAATATTTCCGCTATATCTATCTACTATACTGCGAAGTATTTATCTATAGTTTTCGCCTCGGCTATATTTATCGTATAACCTATATCTAAACGTTCTACTAAGCTATTAAAGTACTCTTTAGCCTGCGTAGCTTTAAAAGGGTCGCTAGCCGTAAAACGGTCGCTAGCCAGTACGCTAGCTACTACGGCTAGAAGCTTTACCCGGTCGATTAGGTTAAAGGGGGGTAGAGAGGTCGGATAGCGCGTTTTAAGGGCGGTAAGAAGGGTATTTATATCGAAGTTAGAATAGTTTACTCTAGTTACTATAAGGTAGTCGACGTCCGCGCGGGTAGGTATAGTTATTACGGATAAAGGTACTACTGTCTAGTTTAGCTTATAGCTATAGCTATTACGGGAGTATATACGTACGTAAAGGGTTTTAGTAAGTCGTAGTACTTGCGAAAGATATTATAGGGCTTATATTACTAGTAAAAGAAGAAGAAGAAGCGATAACTGCGAGGTATATTTATCTATAAAAATTCGACGTTAAATTATCGGTAGAAGGATATATTATATTACTAAGTAAATTTAAATTAAAATTCTATAGGAAGGACCGTTATTTACGTTAACTAAACTGGGATATAAGTTCTGCTACCGTGTATTTAATACTGGTATACCAACGCTTGATTTGCTTACCGAACCACTGGTTCACCGGGTACTAAAACTAAAATAAATAACTAAATAGTATTTATTAGAGCTATTAGATATCCTTTATCTACTTTCTTTTTTTCGACTATTTCGGATTCGACTGCGGCCATTTTAATTACTTCGACTAGTATTTAAAGAATTAATTATAGTAAAATTAGATTTTTTAAATATTAAAAAAGCTATAATATTTCGATTATTATAGCGTTTAGTATCAATTTTTCCGAATATTATTTTAGTATTTATAATATTAATAATATTTTTTAGTAATCTACTTTATAATTATAAAACGAGATATTTTTTGGTAGCTATCTAAATATTAGATTTTTAATAATTAATAAAATATTTTAATATAGTAATTCCGCTAATTATACTTCTAATATATATATAAAATTTAATAATAATAGAATAATAATTTTTAATATTACTAAATTTTTTATTTTAAACTAATTTATACTAAATAGTTATAGCGTTTTCTATAAAGTTCGGCTTATTTTATTACTTTAAAAAGATTTCTTTAAAGTATTTCTAGAAGTTGTTATTAAGATTGGAATTCTATTTAATATACTATAGTTTAGTTTTATCAATAAAATATTTTATACTATATATAACGGGATCCGCGATAGTTATATTATAGAATGGATAGTAATATTTATAGCGGCGGAAAGAGATATAGACGATATAGTAATGATATTTATATTTATTTAAATTAAAAGGCTTTTTATTATAGGCGTTCTATATTATATAGTCTATAGAATCGTTAGAAATAATAAAAGGAATAGACCTACGTAATAGTATATAAAGATTTTCATTAGAAAATTTTAGTAATCTTTAGTTAAAACTACTATAGCCGGAATAATAATAATCTAAACTAATATAGCTATTTTTCTAGTTTATATATTAGATCTACTTTTATTATTATTATCGTAAAAAGAATTATTTTCGGAAATATCTAAAATAGCTCCGAAACTAATACTTTTTTTAGGAAGATTATTTTCTATAATAGAGACGATTCAAAATTAAACTATAAATAAATCGTTTTAAAAAATTATATAACGGGACTTCTAATTTATATAATCTTTAAAAAAAGCAATATTTTTATTATATATAATTATTCGCTCTATACTAGCGCCGAACTAAAAGTAAAAAGAATATTTTAATTAAAAATTTATATTTAAATTTAGAAAGTTTTATTTCTAAAAATAGATAAAACTAGTATAAAAAAGCTTTAATAATAGAGTAAAAATAGATTATATATAGCTTTAAAAAGTTATTACTAATAATATAAACTTCTAAACTAATTTTCTATAATTATAGAAAAATAAAGTATTTATATATATAAATATTCCTACGCTAGATCTATACTCGCTACTATATCTACTTCTACGATTAACGACCGGATTAACTAGTGTCCGAATTCGTATATAACTATATAATCCAAATATATATTTTACAATCTTTTAACCGTTTATATAGTTTAAAATCCTGACCATTATACAATTTATTTAATTTTACTAAAATTATTCTAGCTAGTATAAATAATTAAATATAATTTATTATAATAAGTAGATATAATTATTATAATAGAACTCTACTTTTAAATTAGTAACTAATATTTTAATAGTTTTCAATCGGGCCGGTTTAGATTATAAACTAAAAATCGAAAATCTTTCGATTTGGTATTTTAAAAAATCGGAACCGATTCGAATCGGATCGGTTTTTATTGATTCGGATTAAAAATCCGATCAGAAAATTATATTAAATAATAGATATATTTAATATAGATTTTGAATATTGTTACAATTTAGAACAGTATATAGCTATAATTATTATTTAAAATTATTTTTACGTTTATAATAGACTATAATATTTATACAAAGTATATATTATTAGTAAAAGAAAAAAAACGAATTCTATAAAGTATATTTGTTTATAAAATTTCTATATTAATTGAAATCTCGATAGAAAACTATATTGTTACGGTTGTTTATTGGCTGGGTTTTTATTATATTAGCGGACGTTAATCTAAAATGGTTAGCGTTATAGAACCAATTCTATTAACTCTACTTTCTTTTTTATATATATAGTTTTTATAGATTACTTTAATATTATTACGATTCTATATATCTATTATACAGTAGCTTTAATTAGTAGTAATAAATAGTTACTTTTTTTAGCTGTTTTAATACCTTTAAATCCTTTATTAGGCTTTTCAATAACCGTTAGATAAAGCGCCTAAATAGATAAATAAATATAATCTAAAGCTTTTCTATCGACTAGCTTTATTAGAAATTTATTATATATTTATAATGTAAAATAATACTACTTCTGTCTTAATTATAGATTAATTACTAAATTGGAACTTTATTTAGTAATAGAAAAAGCGAGTAAAAAGGCTAAATATACGAGTATCGCCTTCTAGCTATAAAATTTCAACGAGGTAGTACTAGAATATAGATACTAGTCGATTATTAAATTACCGACTAGATATAAAATCTAGTACTTTACTAGAATATCGTTTAGATCTTTAATAAAAACGGATACTATATTCTATTCTATAAAGTAGCTCGAAAAGAAAACTACTTTTAAAATAGTAGTTAGAAAATTCGAATAGTAAATCGAAGACTATAAAGTCGACGGCCTTATATATCTAATTATTATCGAACCTCGAACCTCTATAATTAACTAAAAACGTTTAACTAGAGAGTACGATAAATACGATCTCTAGAATTTGTTAGACCGTCGAGATATCTTTGAATTAATACTTCCGTTAGAATTTATCCTATCTTTTTTACTACTAATAACCTTTTAATAGATTTAATAGGTTTAACTCTAGAATTTAGACGCTAAAAAAGACCAAGATAATATAGTTAACTTTGGTAACAAATAGTTCTAGAAACTTATAGCGGGATTAAAAATAATTTAATTAACGTTTTAAAAAGAACGTAATACTAACGACCGTTTCCGACCTATTAATATTAGATACTTTAACTCTAATAGTAGTACTTCGGAACTATTAGAAACTAAAAATAGTAAGACGGTCTACTATAATATTTTCTTATTTACTACCCGAGTTCGTATTAAGGTAAAAGGCGAGAATATAGCTATTATTGTAAAAAATTTTAATTAATATTTTCTAGATAAAGCCGAACGATAGTATACTAGTAATATTAATAAGATTTTACGTAATAGACTTTATATACGTATCGAGAATTAATATAATAGGTTTAAAATACGTTTCTAAAAATTACCGGGCGAAGTATTCTATAAATTTAAATAATACCGGTATATCTTTAAAGACGTACGTATTTATAAAGATTTTAAAAACTATATCTAACGTATTATTATTAATAGTAAAAACGCGGGTATTATAACTACCGAGTAAATTTAAATAATATTAGTAATAAACTATATAGATAGTAAATTACGCCTAATATTATTTCCTATTAATTTAGATATTACTATAGCCGTTATAATCGCGTATATATAATACCGAAAGCCCGATTAATTTAATAACTATAAATCATATACTAACTAAAATTCTAGTAAACTTTAATAAAATTCCAGTCGAACGTAGAACCGACCGCTACCCTATAATAATAATTAGAATAAGCGAAGATATAGTTCGAACTATAATAACCCTTGCAGCCGCGATAATAAGCCTATAAATAAACTAATTAAGGAAAAGGAACGCGTTATTATAAAATAATACTAAAATAAACCACGCTATAATAATAGAAAACTACGCTATAGTAATAATAATAAAGGAAAAAGTAAATAGATCTACTATAATAATTAAAAGTAAAACTATAGATTCTAATCCGGTAATAAATTTTAGAAAGATAATAACTAGAAATATTATAAATAAACTCTATATAGTAATAATAGCGACGAGCCTAGCGGTTATAAAAACGCGTAGGATATAGATTTTACTATTTAATAGATAGGTTTTATAGTATCGTCTACTGCTTTACCGCTAGTAGATAAAAGATAGACCTATTCTAGAAAGTATAAATACTACTATTAGAAATTCGCTTTATAGACTAAATATTATAAATATAAAAAGACCGGTTATTTATCGGAATCTAAAACTATTAAATTATCTATTAATAAAAATAAAATCCTTCCGATTAGAAAGATATAGTTTAAAGTTTAGTTTAAAACTTAGTTTAAAAAGCCTGCTAGTAACCGATCTATTATTATTTCTTCGTAAACTAATTTAAATAAATAAACGCCTAGCTATATCTTTAAAGGTTTCTAGTATATAAAGATATAAACGTATATCGGTAGTCCGGTAAATAATAAAACTACTATATATATAGATTCCGGATATAGAATATTATTAATTAACCGAAAGTATTTTAGAAAATACTATCTAATAGTAGAAGTTAAAATAATATCTTTTTTAATAACGGTACGAGGTATTAGAACGAAGATATATTAGGCGAACTAATACGTAGTAGTAGATTTCTACTTTCTAACTATAAATAAACTAATCGTATATATCTACCGTAAAATATATATTATCGACGATCTATAAACTAACGTATTAATTAGAATAGATATCCTATTTTCTAAAAAATAGGTACTCGATTATCCTAACTAAAAGCCGATTTTTACTAAATACTAAAACTTTAAAATTAAATTCTAAATCTTTAACGAAGCTAAAGTTCGACGAATAATCTTTAATAAAAAGAAGATTATTATTCTATCTAGAAAGCGCGCTATTATCCTAATTATAGATATTAAAAGAAAAAATCTTAACTTTTTTAATTAAAACCTCTTATTCGAGCTCTTTAACTAATTATTTATACTATTTATATCGATAGTAAATAAAGATACGAACTATATTACCGCTGAGAATCCTATTAATATAACTATAACGGTAGTACGCTATACGAATCTAGACTATATTACCGATAGCGATAATATTAGAAATTAATTTTTAATATTCTAAAATAATAAAATACTTATAACTAGAGGTAAAAATAAAAGTAACTAGAAGAAAACTATAATAAAAGGACTTTTAGCTACCGCTATAGTAGTCCGTATCGGCTAGAATCTTACTAGTATAATAGTATAAATAGTTAATTTTACTATACCGGCTATACTACCGGTAGTATCTAAAGTCTACCTATTTAACGGCGTTACTATATACGGAATACTTTAAAAGGCGAATAAATTCTAAGAAATTATTAATAAGTTTCTGCCGCTATAGATTAATTCCGGCTAGTAAATAAAGGTACTCGAAGATAAATAGATAGAAATCCTTTTAATTAATAATTAGGAATAATAGTATAAACCGGGGTAGATACGAGTCTATATTTTAGAACGTTATAGTTAAAAAATTATTAATAAAATCTTTAATAAACTATATAAATAAAGCCGTTTAGAATAGATTAAATACTATACTAAATTTAATTTTTTCTACTTCGTAGTCTAGAAGCCTTCTACCGTTAACTAACCTACTAAAGGCCGAGTAGTAGTTAATATTCGAATATTTAATAAAATTACTATCTTAGATACGTATTCTATTTTAATATAATCTAATATTCTAGTACTGCTATAAAGATATAAATATATTACTACGGTCGACGTAGTATCGTTTTTCTACTAGTTCCTAGTTAAATAGTTATATCGATACCGCTTTACTATAGCGATTTATCGAAGATAGAAAATATTTAACTACGCGCTAATAGGATACTATAACTCGCTATTATATATATAATAGATAATAGACCGAATTTTATAGAACTATCGCGATTATATAAAAATATATATTAATAATATTATTATTTATTCTAAAATCTTTAATATATATATCGAGTATTTTTATACCGTATTCTAAAAGCTTTCTAAATATAATATTAGTTTTAGCTCTAAGAGATTATTTCTAGTATATTCTTTAATATAATTACTAGAATAGCGAATAGATATATTTAATCTCGTAATAAATACGGAAAAACTAGTTATAATTATATATTTAACATTCCTATAAATATTATAAAAACTAGATTACTATCTAGATCTAACCGGCTATTTATATAATTACGTCCTTTTCTATTCCGGTATCTATTAACTTTTAAAAAATTCAAAAATAAAGTTCTACTAGATTTTACGAGAGCGATAATTAACAGGTAATATATAAAAAAAGGAAATAACGAAAGTAAAAGTTATAATTCTAATAAAAAAAAATTCTACCGGATAATATAAAAATTATTTATTTAGCCGGAAATACTAATCTATTTTATAGTTATACGAACTTTTTATATTAATATCGATACTAGTCTATAAAGTATTAAAGTCTACGTCTATTATTCTAAATACGAAACTAATAGAGTATCTAAATAGAAATTTATTAAAATTATTCTATTTTTATCTAGAATATTTATAGCCGTAGAAATAAAATACTAGCTAACCGAATTAGAGGTTATAGAATTTATATAGATAGTAAAAAAACTATACTATTTTATTAAAACTTTCTATTACGCTATTATCATTTATATTAACTATTAGACGATTATAAATTTTAGTAAAATAGAATAATTTAAATACTATTTCTATAATACGACCTAACTTCCGCTCTATATATTTATCTAAATACCTATTTAAATTTATATTAGATATTTATTATAAATCCGATAAATTAAATATTTTTCCGGATATACTATCCTGGCTTTCTATTATAATAGAAATCCAGAAGTTCTTCGAAGTACGCTATATAAATAAAATAGATACTAGAAACGCGGAATATATTTATTAAATATAATATAAATATCTAATCGCTATAGTAAAACTATTAAAAGAATTTAAAACGAAGATTAAAAAAGTATATATAGAAGATAAAAGTTATTTTAAAATATTCGAAGAGTTTCGTAGTAATTATATATTAGGGGAAGATAGAATTCGTTTACTTTTTTTACTCTATCGAGATTTTATCTATTTTAATAATAAAGAATTAGATCGCCGTATCGTAATATCTAACGTCCTAAAATAAAAACTATTTTATATATTTTATAATAATACCGGATATCCTAGCTACGCCCGAATATATAAATAGCTAATAGATAAATTCTATATTTTTAATATAGTAAAAAAGTTTAAAAAATATATTATTTACTATTCCGATTATTAAGCGAGGTAAATATTTTACTATAAACTATTTAGACTATTCTAGTTTTTTTTATATCCGGCGAAACCCTTTAATATTCTATTAATCGATTTTATTCTAGCTTTACTAGTTTTAATACTAGATAAATTTAACTATACTATACCGGTTATAGATAAGTTTACGAAAGCTATTATAATTATTTTAGGTAAAATAATATAATCCGGAAAGGATTAGATTATAGCTTTATTTAACCGTCTATATTTAATTTTATAAAAAATATCGAAGGTAATAATATCCGATAGAAGCTATAAATTTATCGGCGAGCTATAGTCTATAATATTCGAATAACTAGGAATTTATTTAATTTTTTCTACTTTATAGTATCTATCCGCTAATAGATAATTAAAGATTATTAATTAGATAGTAGAAATTATTTTATACTATCTTTTTACTTTACTAGAAGATTATAATCGATAGCTAACAGTCTTATTTTAATTTTCTATTATACTTTCTAATAGTATAAGCCGTAGAATAGACTTTATACCGATATAAATAATATACGGATAGAAAATAAAGGAAAAATTCGACCTAATAAAAGTAAAAGAAAATACCTTAATTATAAATCTTCCGGAAAAAGATACTATATTTAGATAATATATTTTATATAAAAAATAGAAATAGATTTTTATTATAAATAATATTGATTTATTTAACTATAGACAAAGTGTAAATATTCGTTGATATAGAAAAAGATATTATAGAAAACAGATAATAATATAATCTAACAAATTTAAACTATAATTATTATTTGAAAATAAATTTATTTGAAAAATTTTGATTGAATAAAGTATTTATTATAATTTAAATTACTAGTAAAATAATAAAACGTTTTCTACTAAATATATTCACTTATAAAGTTTTCTATATTAGATATATTATTTATCTATAAATGAATACTATTTTTTATTAATTAAACGTTAATTGAAATTTCAAAAAACATTTATTTATATTATTTAAACTAGTATACTAACATTCAATTTTCTCACCGAACTACTAGTTTATCAGATATTAAAATCAAAACCAAGATTATCTAATATAATCTTTTACAAAAGATAAAATATATCGAATCGTATCTAGTAATTACAATGGTTTATTTATAATTTAGCTACTCTATAAATTTCGATATTTTATCATTTATTCACTTTATAACCTCCGCCTACCTGCTGCCTACATGCTCTCAATATGTGACCGCGAGAGGCTACTGAAATGGTGAAATGGGGCATGGTGCCAGAGGGGCAGTACGGCAAGCCGGCCTGGAAGCTGTGGGGTCGTGGGGATCATGGTGGAAAGTCGTGTGTTCATGTGAAATGCGCTGTAAAAGGGCGAGAAGGTACATTCGTTTGGCGAGCTGGTCATGGTTGGGAAATTGAAAGTCCAGTTGCCTCGCTACTGAATTTTCGTGCAATGTCATCCGACCCGAGTTTTCAAGACGGTTTTCCGCTTTCGGCAATTACGAAATCGAATGTTAAAAGGTTCGAGGCCATTTCTAGAGGCAGCTTCCGTATTCAGTTTAGGTAGCTTATCCATTGCATACCACCAGTGGATTAACCTCACCATTCCTTGATGACGTCGCCCTTCTTTGTGGGTGTCGCATGGCGGTGAGTTCTAAACGAGTGTGTCTATATCCAAATCCCGTTCGATATTTCTGATTGAATACTACCTAGCGTTCTTCCTTGACCTCTCCTGCCTCTGCTTCTTCACCAATGACTTAAGGCTCGTCATCGGTCTGCTGCGTAATTTTCTTGCAGCAGATACGTCGGTCTTGTTCAATTCAAAGATTTTCGGGTCCATGCAGAATAGCTGCGAACGGGCAAGGGGCTAAAAATAGTCCATATTTCAATCAGAAGAAGAGATATATACAATGTAGAGTTTTACGACTCAAATCCAAAATCGAAAGCAGCATTTAACACTATGTTATTGTCATTGTTTTCTCGGGCTACCAGTCGGTTCAATTGGTAACATGGATCTTCACTAAAGATCTGGACTACTCGTACATGATGTATCTACCTACTCCTTAGAGGATGTCTCCGTTCATATCCCGACCATCGCCCATCGCCCATTCTCTCTTTCGATACGACATGGTAGTAGTCGAAGAATATGCTGGCGCACATGATAGCTCACACTCCAAAAGTACTCTTCAGACCCCGAATCTAGCGCCTCCCAAAGATCAGGAAGAGCTTTATCCAACAGGCAAGACACTGGGGATAATCCTTTTCTTCGTCAATGCGCTTCTTCAGATCTAGCCAGTCGACCTGATCTTCGGTAAGGGTGAGAGGTGTAGTGTTCCCCATGAGAAGTGTTATCATCGGTGGAAGTATGCGTCACATTGCTGAGCAAATTTGAATTGAAATTCTAAGGACCCGTTATTTGCGTCAATTGAACTGGGGTACAAGTTCTGCTACCGTGTATTCGATGCTGGTATACCAACGCTTAATTTGCTCACCGAACCACTGGTTCACCGGGTACCAAAACCAAAACAAATTAACAAAATAACGGGATCGAATAAAGCAGCAAAGGAGATGCAGAGAGGTTCCTGGCATTATTGATAAGGGTGGATTGAGAGTTGAATGTACCCTCGCTTGTCGTCACTTAGATCTCGCGGAAAGCGAGTTAGATAGCTGAAAGCAATATTCGACCATCGCTGTGCGGGCGGTTTGGCTGTGGCGACAATCTGTAGTTTGCCCTTGAAGCGAAGCTGGTTGAAAGGAACAATGGATCTTGATGAAAGCGTCATGGATGTCTTCAATTTCTTGGCGGTCGTAGTGACAACGACCATTGATCCTCGGGCAACTGCAAGAAATTAAGCTATTCTCAATATATTTATAAAGGCAAGGAATACTAAGCTTAAGTGTTTTAAGGTCCGGTGTCTTTGCAAGCTCTGAACAAGCGGAGAAGACTGCATCGTGGAACCGGGCATCAGGTCTATCCACCAAGCGCATGTGGCGGGGCCAAAGTGCGATCTGCCAATTCTCGATGAATGGGAGTGATGGTTTTGTTGGGAATGGCAGGAAATTCTGTGTGTCGAACGAGCCCAACAGTAAGGTCCTCGCTTCCGAGATTATCATGGTGAAAGTGTTCAGTCCGTACAGCAGTCTATATCCTCTTCTCTTTGCTCGAACATTTGTCTCAGCTTTGTTTGCCGCTATGGACACGCTACCGCCGCAGATATCGCGCAATTTGCCTGGCCACTTCTCTCTCCATCCCACAAGCAGCAACGAGTCCGACCGCCAATTGCGCCTCTGCGCAGCATCCCCTCGGAGCTCCGAGCCCTTTGTTGGGATCCAATTCCGCAACATTCTGCCAATTTTGAAGGAGTCGGATTGGCTGTGGTAGTGCTCCGAGATTGAGGGTCCGAAAAGGGTATACCGACGTACAAACCGGGCATTTGCGCTTGTATTGAAGGGTGTTCCCTTGGAAAGCCTGGGCAACGAACTTTGTCATATACACTTGTTGGAGCGTCGATGGCATTAAACTCCAGAATTTATTGTTGACCCTGGTGAGTGCTTCTCTTCGCATCCGTGGTACCCATGACTTTAGAGTCCGGTATGCTGGTCGGCTGGATGTAAGTACCTGCTCCGAGAGTGTCTCAGTTTCTGTCCATCCGGTCATCTCTACGTAGTCGTTTCTATTGCCTTCTGCTCTTCTCCTCTGTACGATTAGTCGGATCTCCCGCTTCGTGATCTCTATGAATTCCTTGTCGTATTCTTGGGCGAAGAAGTCCACTATAAAATCCAAATGGAATGCCTGGTCTGGTGTGTATCTCATCTAATGATAATATGACAATCAGTCACTGATCGAATACAGTGTATTGCAGTCTAGACTGGCCAAGACGTATGATTCACTGTTGACACCGAACACTTACCTGTCTCACGTCGCGGAACCATACATGCAAAGAAGGGCCGCTTGACTCCAGGACCTTTAACGAACCCAAACCTTTTCCCCATTGGATCAGCGTCGAGCCCGTAATCCAGTCAATATTTTCACCTCCTATTTCAAGTTACAAATCAGCCAGTTTACACACAGTCAAGCATATAAGAGGAAGTGATGGTGTTTATAGCTTCTAGCCCGGAGCTGTACTCTACTTAGTATTGGAGAAATCGGTACTTACGTCCACCAGTTAGTGTATTGACATGGCCAGGACGAACCGCCCTGTCTGCCAAGTTCACACCGAGATTTTCCAGGTGCTGACTATGGATAAGCCTCGAGTCCCAGATCTCCGGGCAGTTGTTTCTTGGCGCGTGCTGATCGAGCGTAGTTAGGCCATCTATTAGGATACAGAATTCAGTAAGTCCACTCTCATCAGCTATTTTAATGAGTCTACAAAGATAGAGGAGGACTGACGTAGTACAGCCTCAGCATGTGCCCTCGTTGTATTACCCGGCTCAGTGGCAGTCCAAAGTTGCGATTCGAGTAGAATTTCGCTTACGGGGCGACGTGACATATCGCTACCTTCTTGAATCCCATGTCTAACGAATCGGCTGCTCCAGTTTCTAACCTTCATGGATACTACCATCACGGAATGACGCAGTTGGTCCCGCAGTATTTCGAGTGTTACGGGTACTGTACGAGTTTGCCGACTGGGCGGAAGTGTATGAGCTTGAATAAGGCCTGTATCTAAAAGCCGTAGCACTGATACAACGACAGGTTTCAAAAATTTGAGCATAGCCTTGACGGTTGCAAGCCCTTCGATCCAAAGACGTTCGCTATGATTCTGTCAGGGCCAATCCCCAAAATCTTGCCAATCCGCAAGACAACGTAACAGCATCGCTAAGGAAACACTACGAGGTGAGTGAACCTACAGGATGGGGCTACGAGGATCTGTCTGACAAATGAAATTCGCAATTTGATCATCGAGCGTCATATAAATGCCATTCAGATCGGAAATTACCAATGCAACCTCTTCTCGAGTCAATTGTGCTAAACTCTGCAGGTCAATGACCGGTAAGTTCGGGATGATAGAGTACGCCATCCTGGCACTATAAGCTGAGGTAACGATTCAAGAGTGGAAAGGTTCGGGCTGTCAAGAACAAATACTGTGTTCCGGAACCAGATGGATCCTCAACGTCAAATCTCGGTGTGTTCATCAGACCCACACTTCATTCACACACACTGATGTTGACTATCCAGCCCCTATCCAGCTGGCCAACTCCGTAGGTCTCGCTTTCTGCGTATGCCTACGGTCTCGGCCGCCACAAATACTATCTCTCGGATTACGACTACAGAATGTTCCTCAAATGGGACTACCTTGACTGGATACAAACGTTCATGACGCTCGCAATCTCCAAGATATCCATCTGTCTGCTTCTGCTGCGGCTGTCGCAATTCAGCAGGTTGAAGAAGTGTTTATATTGGCTGATTTCGTTCATTGTGGCTACGCATCTTCCATTTCTTTTGTTGATGATCGTTGAATGTCGACCTGTGGAGAAGACGTGGGATACCGCTAGCAATGGAAGTGCTTCTCAAAGAATGTGATTGGCAACATTCTGATCGCTCAAGGATGTATGTCTTTGCCTCTTACGGACTGTTGGCATGGGTACTGAAACCATCGGGTAGTCTTCTCCATCCTGACCGATTTCATTGGCGCCGGCTTCTCTATCCTGCTGCTCTGGAACGTCAAGATCAAGATTGGGAGTAAAGTTGCCATCTGGCTGCTAATGGGATTTGGCGTCATGTAAGTCTTCTTTACATTCAATATCCTATGCACTGGTGAGCTCTCCTACTGGGCTGGCCGTCGAGGTTGTATAGTCCGCACATCATTAACCTACCAAATCAAATCAAAAGACCTATCATGTACGTCCTTCCCCCAAACCCCTCTCTACCCAGCAAGCTAAACCGCAAATCCAGGGGACGGAGTAGGTATCTCCATCGCAAAAATGTACCTGGTCCCCTCCCCTTCCTCCCCCCTTTCACCACCATTCCCCTAACACCCCCACCCCGAAATCACAGGCTCGAAGTAAACTTCGGTAGAATCGCCGCCTGTCTCCCAATCATGAAACCCCTCTACACCTACATCCGCTCCCTCTACACCGGCATCCCCTTCGAACATCGCCGTCCCAGTGACAACCAAACACCCCATGCCTTCCCCTCTTCACGAACTCATCGCACCTGGTACCGTTTTCGAAGTACGCTCGCTCCTCCTACCACGCAAACCCTCAAAGCACAACCACGGTGATACCAACGGCCCAGTAGCCGGTGCCAAAGAAGGATCGTCATTCGGGGAACCCTCGAAGAGGCAGTATACATGGCGGCATCCACTACCCGAGATGTCGTGGCGTGCATTTACGGGATGCCATAGTAGCGAGGTAGAGCTACCGATGCAGGGGATCGAGAAGAGGGTTGGTTTCAGCCTCGATGCTACTTCCGGGAGGAAAGATTCGAGAGATAACGGTTCGAAGGCAGATGTGGCGTTGGATGAGATATTGTAGTGAAGGAAATTTTCATAGGCTTATTGTGGAATGGGTGTATATTGGACTTGGAACGGTCAATTGTACTTTATCGCTCACTTCTTTGCTCGCGATATGCAGTCTACTTGACGCTCCCTATCTGCTGAAATGGAAGGCAAGTCATGCCAGAAGTCAGGGCGCTGGATAGCAGAGAAGACTGCTTTCCTGGGCATGTCACACATTTCCTATGAGAGGCAATATCTCGTGTGCTGGTAGGGTCTTCGATATGGTTGATAGTCGAGATATCGGGTGCACACCCTGCCAATCGAAAGGGAGAGGACAAATCAAATGTATATACAACACGCATATGTCCAAGAGGAGGGTATCTCATCAGCCGTTAACCTTTTCATCTCTACAGCAGTAGTAGTGTCAAACTCCTTAATCCCTTTCCTGCTTTAAGAAAACCTTCTCCCATAAAAACCAGCAAGCGCCATCACAACGGATTCAACGTCCCACTCGTCTACGTCCTTGTCGTCAACGACTTCAAATTCTCCGCATCCCTTCTATCCTCCTTACTCATCAAAAGTCCCCTCTCAAGTTCCAATGCGCTCTGACTAGGCGGCGTCCCCTCCTGCACCTCGCCATGCCTCATCTTCTCCCTACTCATATCCACTCTCCTCAAATCATACGGTCTGGCCAAAACGCCCCAAGTTCTCAAATTCCACGGCGTGCGATGCGCTACACGGCATTGCTTACAAAAACATGCCCTTGCAACTCTACTTGCAATTTCCGGATTTCCGTTTCTTCCGGATCTTCTTTATCCTCGGTGCCGTATTCATCGCATGAGTGGCCTCGAGGGTTTGGTAACACAGCCTGTCGTCTCATGTGACTGGATACACACGCCCCGATTTATAAACTCATTGATCTGAAAACGGTTCTGGAAATTGCCGACGTATTTATCCGGTTTGACAGCGCAAAACTTTCCCTTCCGGTGAATCCTTCTCGGCCGCATATGCTATGGCACTGAGTGTTGCTAGTGAGAACGAAAGGACCAAACACCTGGGCCTGGAAGGACATCTGGGATATTCTGAATGTCATTTTCCTTCGACGGCTGGACTACGTACTTCGATACCAGAGGTGTCATATAGAAATCGTCGCGGGACCGATCATATACTGCTTCGCGGTCTGGCTGGGGACCGAGTAGTACTATTAATGCCCCCAGGGTGGGTCCGTGGTGCTCGCCGCCACCTAAAGCACAGGTGGGAGCAGTGAGCCCAATTTTTATGAGGGGAAACCACGATACAGATTATATTGAGGCTGAGACCGAGTATGGGGACCTTGGGGGATAGATAAAGTTCTAATCGTGATTGGTGGAGTGTTATGTATTTGTTATCCTTCCGTCTTTCTTAGAAGGAACGATTCGTCCATGGGCTCGGCAGGCTGTGAGAAGACATAGCGAACTGAAAGTTAACGGCGTCGCTCGCTCACGAAGATCTTCACCTCTGGTCCATGATCATATCAAGCAAGACGGACCAGAGAACCCATCTTCCACGGCTGAAAAACTCCCAGCAAACCACCAAGATGACGCTCTGCTATCCTGGGACGAAATCCTGCCATGGCAACAGGACAACAGATTCATAACGTCCCATTACCGTCCAGCATCTTTCTCCTTCTTCCGGTCTTTGAAGAGTCCAGAATGGCTGCACAACCAGAGCGTCAACATCTACACGCACCTAATTGGGGCCATTTTTTTCGTCGCGTCCACCTTATGGTTCCATCGAGAGCTTGCCACACGATACCAATCGGCGTCAAAGACCGACATTTTTGTATTTGACTGTTTTTTCCTCGGGTCGACCTTGTGCCTTGCTTTTTCCGCGAGCTTTCATACGCTCACGAACCACTCCGCCGAAGTGGCTAGATCATGGCTGCTGTTCGACATGATCGGTATTCTGTGCTTGACAATCAGCAGCTTCTTTCCGGGGGTGTATTATGGGTTCTACTGCGAGCCTGAGGTCATTCGCAATTATTGGTCCATTGTAAGAATCTTGAGCGAGTTCCCATGGCCTTTTGTATCATACTGAATCAGTTTATCAAGATTGTCCTTCTCGGGACTGGCTGTGCCGCTGTGGTCGCCATCCCTCGCTTCCAAACGATCAAATGGAAGCATTTCAGGACTGCCATGTTCGTCGCTGTAGGCTTGTCTGGCGTTCTGCCTATGAGCCATGCCGTGAGACTCTTTGGCATCCCCCAAGCAAATTTGCAGATGGGTTGGTCTTATTTCGTCATGGAGGCTGTTTGCTATATAAGTGGAGCCATCGTCTATGCAGTAGGCCCCAATCACCTCTGCCTTATAGTGGAGGCAATACTGAACCTCGGTCCAGACGAAGATGCCAGAGAGATGGTGGCCAGGGCGGTTCGATGTATGGGGAAGCTCACATCAGTTCTTTCACGTTCTGGTCGTCCTAGGGGCCTTGGCTCATTTTGCTGGGATCACCACGGCCTTCCACTACAACCATGACCCCACTACGCGAAGATGCTAGCAGTCGACCTCTCGAGGGTGCCGACAGTCGACCTCTTGATTTGGAGCTCATGCAGCAATCGAACCCAACCTATGAAAGCACTGCCAGATCCTAGAGCTTCAAGAAGTCCCCTACCGTAGGCCTCAGATAAGCATCATCCGGACAGTGCAAATGACCATCGATGATGGTAAAAACATACGCCATCCTACCCTTCTCGCTCCTGTTGGCCCCACTCGCATGCATCAGATTCCCATGGCATAGGATCAGCGTCCCTTTCTTGACCTCGAGCGGAACATAGTCATACTCTCTCCCAAAATGAACGTCGAATTTTATATCAATACCATTCTTCGCCCACACTGGCTTCCGCAGTTGAATGAATTCGGGCCTCCCGTCCTGCACATCTTTCGCCAAACGCTGTTTCAAGGGTTCCGTCAAGTGAGATCCGGGTGCTGCCAGGAGACAACCGTTGTCGATAAAAGCATCTTCGAGGGCGTACCAGAATGTCAAGGCGCTCGGTGGATCTGTGAAGCTGCTGCATCCGTCCTGATGAGGGTTGATACGGCTGCCGACGTGTGCAGGTTTGGTGATGAGTTGGCTTTGTGTGACGAGAGGATTGGTGTAGTCTAAGGCCTTGGCGATGGAGCGGTGGAATGCTGAGTGGGTTATCGTGCGGAAGGATGGCAGGTGTTGGTGGATGCTGCAGCCCAAGCGGGCGATAGGTGCATCTGTTGGTACGAAGACTGTACTGTTGGCTGGAGTATTGAGGACATGTAAGTAACAATATTGCTGGACATACAATGCAGATATTTGACTACTGACCCGTTTCGTATCTTGCCAAGACTCGGCCAACGGGTGATGGTGTGGCCAATTCGCCACCAGAAGCATCGTATTGAGGGTATCCTTCACCGCTTTTGCTGATGTCTGCTATGACTCGATGTGCCTCGTCCAGTAGTTCAGATACTTCGTTGACAGCGAGGGCATTTGGCAGAATGACGTATCCGTTCCTAGCGTAGAACTCGTATTGATCGTGTGTCAATGCCTGAAGATGCGGATCCTCCGTGCCCGAACGTTGCATGATAGAACAAGAAGACCCCATCAATGACTTCGGATGCTGTTTTCATCACTGGCCAGACATTGTGGTATGACGGGCGCAACACATATCACAAGCGTGGAGGTGGTGGCCAGATGTTTGCTGTGGTCTGAAATCGTATGATAGGCCATCGATGATGATGAAGCCTGCTTTCCAATCAACAGGTTCAATAGTCCCAGTAGCAAGGCACATCAGATCGACAGAGTAATGAAGTACCAAGCCCCGCTTTACCCCGCAAATCCTGGCTGTAGGATCAATGCACGGGCTCTAGCTGACAAAAGAGCAATGGCTTGGTGAACCCGTTTCTTAAGTATACTGGATTGTCGGCGACACCACACTTTTGCTGCTGCGATATCGAGTAAAGACAACCATACAAGTAGTGACATTGCCATAGATGAAGTGCTCTCTTGAATGAAGATCTCTCTTGCAATGCAATGAAGCCACACAGCATTTCCCAGAGTTTCATCTGGAAGCAGGTGATATACCTTATTGTCCTTCCATTCCTTTCAAAACAACATCATAATTCCAGTCATCACCTAGCATGTATTCAAACACCCATTCCATTCCTCAAACTTACATTCAACCCACTGATCAGCGGCCTAAACGGCCACCATATCCCCTCGTAATGGGCAATTGGATTAGAAGGTCCAAGTTCAGAGTCCCATTCTTTTTAATCTGCACCTTGCCCGTACCACCCTTTCCGGTCTTGGCAGCCACCGTGCTATTGTAAGCCCCTTCAAACAATCAGTTCAGATTTCACCAAATCACGATCCACAATCGCATTTGTGAGCTCCCCAATCGTTCGCGTTGTTCTTTTGCTTGCTCTGTCAATTGTCCAGCCGCACCTGGTAGGATAATTCGGCCGTCCAGCGCGGTCCACAATGTCACTGCAGTCGCCCCCTGTAGATTGTTGCAGACGCCAGGCCAAATGTCTAGTCCGGACCTATAAAGAATTTTTCCTGTGCTATGCCGATTGTTATGAGAACTAGAAGTCACCGAAAGAGTCAAAACAGCTCCAACATCATAACAATGAATGCCTCACACCTAACCATGAGGGAGTGTTCACGCGCAGAGTAAGGAAAGTTTCCTTGACCAGACGAAGAAAGCAATAGACAAGACAAAGTACGGTAGGATATGAAAGTACAAGCCCCAAAGAGTAAGGACCATACATACTTTCAAAGGCATAGACATTGTTACGCGAATTCGACGAGATATTTCATGGATATAATTTCAAATCGAGATGGAAGCGGAGGAAACATGGCACCGTGCCGTGGTTGATGTGTTCGGTCGATGCGCATTTGCTATAAGACGCTGCTTATATGAGATGGGATGACCTTGAGCACGCGTGTACCAATCGATCTCCAGTACCTCGGAGAACGTAAGGTTGGCAAAACTGTGGAAAGAGAGAGGCAACAAATAAGCAGAGGCGCTTGCTTAGCGCGAAACCTGAAGCCCTACGTCATTGTCTTGGCAAACGCGGCTCACGTCAATCGACAAACTCCCCAAGGCCTCAACGTCACTCCAAATCTCTACACATTCAAAATCATGTTACCTGTCATTTGAACATGTTTACATGATGGAACAAAAATAGTTCCCTTGACCACACCAGGAAGGAATAGGATCGTGAGTGCCATGTCAATCAGGTAAAGCGCCCTCGACCTTGGCGTACCCTGCCCAACTCTGCCTGACAATGCAACATGCATGGAAGTGGACACAATCAGAACTTGCACCCCCTCTAATACTTTCTGCTCCTCGGGATACCCCGCCTCTCATCCTAAAGAGAATCCAGTATACAACTGGAAGAAGGGTCCCAAACTCCCAGGAACAAAAGAGATCTCACAAAGTAAGATCCCCATTCTCCAAAATGCTCGCCTTCCGATCCACATGGCTAGCTAGAGACGCTCTGTTCTGGCAGGGTGTATGGGATCAACGGGCAGAGAAAAGTCACAGTGATGATCGAAATTTCCTATCCACCGGCTGTGATTAGCACTTCGTTGACCCTCATGTACGACAGTTGATTCAGTATGTTTCGTCTCCTTGTCGCCATCGTTATAGCTGCAGTCTCGTTCTACACGGCGCGGAAATCCTACATCGCGATCACCAACCTGCGAAGATACGAAGAACGTAGCGAACAAGCTGCGAGGTATTCTGAGACGGCCGCACATGAGCTGCATAAAACGAGGACTACGCAAGGGAGCTCGGCCGGCGCTGTGAGTTCTGTCTGAATCAGTCATTAGCATCGCCCCTCTCCACTGCCTTATCCGTCAAGACTTATGGATTTGATCGTGTCTTGCACATGACTGACCCCTTGGTACATTTTCACAGATTGCTCTCAGCCTCCTATCATCCATCGCCATCATTCTTCACAGTGTACTTGGATCCTCAAACCCAACAGCGTGGGAACATATCTTGCCACTAATAAACATATTAACCATCTTCGCCGCCTTCATGCACAACCAGAATTTCTGGAAGGCCAAAGCCAAGGTGCCATTCGTCGGTGGTTTCAACGAGGGCATCCAGAAAAGCAAAGAGATTCGACAATTGCTTTCTGGGCTAGGGATAGCTTGGGGTGCTCTTGGTGCGATAGGGTGGATCTCGAATTGTGAGTGCCTTCCGGGTGCAAGATGAAGTCGATTATTGTTGATGTAAAGCAGGAGCCCCATGCTACGATTGATGAACAGGAAAAGAGCACGTTGCAAAGATAAAGTCGAAGTACTGCGTTGTACCCGAATGGAAGTTACCGATTGCCAGAGTCCTATGGTAGCTGAACACCCTGGGCTTCAATACAGTCAAGTTTTATTGAGATAAATGGCACAACAGCTGTCTCTCTAATTGGCTCGGTGAAATTGAAACCATTGTGCAAGATACATTTGGCCAAGCTAGATAAAAACCTCTGATACAGCTTCACGGTTGCTAATTACCATTCATGTCAATGACTGACCCGTAATATTCCATCATGCACTTTGCACATTTCTTCTAAGCCTCCACGCCTGTGGCCGTTGAGCCCTAAGCCCCATCACAACATTTCTATTCAACTGATGAAACCCTGGGCCATTCAAGCGACGCTGCAAGTTTTCCGGCGATGACCATATTCCATTGCATCCCAGGCACAGTCGGGTCCCCAGTTGGCTGAAAGTCGAGGTGTCGAAGACCCACCTCGTCAGTAAAAGGGATACTTTGACTGTAGTCCAGGATTAAGAAAGTATAAAGTCTTTTGCACGTGCAACACTTCTTAATGGAACACCGCCGGTTGCGTCAAACCGAGCTCGATATCCCGACCGTCTTCTTCCCGAAGCGTCTGTATCTGCACGGTCTGTGTCTTGAGGATCCCCTGCTCAGATACTACCGCCTCTTGCCCAAGATCATCCTTGCTTGGATGGCCATCCCCCCTTCTCGAGAGGCCGCTCACAGCTCTGGTGGTTTTGCAGCTTCCCTTTTCGTGACTGGGAGCGGGCTGTTGAAGCATTTGATCGTTTAAAGGCAGGTATTCTTCGTTGAGGAGGGATGCTGCACTGAGTGGATGCGGTCTGGCGCGGGGGAATCGGGGCGCTGGGGCAGGAGTTCGTTTGAGGTAGTCTTCATGCGTAGAGCTTCGTTTCTTATTCCGGAGTAATTTCAGGAAGTTGGGGAGCATGGGGAGGCTTCCACATAGGATGACAGTTGTTATTTCCGTGAGACTTTGAGAAAATAGTTAGCTACTGACTGAAATATGCGTCGAAATGAATACCCACCTCCACAGCGCCTGTGGGACGATGTGGTAGGTTAGGTCGGTCGTCTTCTCGTATTGTACGTTGCAGACCAGGCGAACGACGCTCGAGGTACAAGCACTTGCTGCCGGTCAGTTATACCCTCGTAATATCAGTGCTTTGCCCTGCTGAACTTACAACACACCGGTACTGAAGACAGCGTATATGCCAAGTTTCTTGCGGGGCGACATCTTCAATTGCCATATCGGCACAATCGGGAGAACCAAGATGGTCAAATCAGAAATCACGTTCCACGACCCGGTCAGGAGGAAGATAGCTTTGATGTTGATGCATTTTGCCAGCGATCGTGGTGTCCCAGATTTTCTCACGGGGTGTACATTCAAATATCATGGCAAAGGAGGTGGCGACGTAGAACGATAAGTTGGTCCAGATCAAGGTCTGCGAAGCCCAATAGATGAACCCTTGCCGCGCCGGCATGAGGATTCGGATGTATTGTAATAAGATTGGAAGCTTGGCGAGCAGTATAACCACACAGTATCCGATGTCGGCTGCGTTGAGTAGCTGAGCTTCATGTTAACATCGTTCAGGGTTGCCTCAGGGATACGTGTTACCCGGTTGACTTGCATGTAATTCAACAATGACACATCCCACTGATGTCGACCAGCGCCAGCCTTACCCATAGCGTAGAACACGCCTGTAAATCCAACGAAGCCGATCTGATTAATGTCAGGAATCAAGTGGGTGGTGGAGGCAGAGATTGTCTGAGTACCCATGCGCTCGCGGACAAATCTTGCACGGAATAAGCACTTGACTTTATGTTCACGGAAAAGACTACTTACAGTCTTCCAACAGAAACTCCTGGGTTGCAAGAAATTTTGTGACAAACCGGATGCTGATCATGATGGTAACCAAGACGAGACATAATGTACTGACGCCAATGATGACTGGATTCAGAGAATCGGGATCCAAGAGATTAGAACGGACTCCTGGAGGAGGCTGTAGAGCCGGCGTCGTTGCCAGATTTACCCCGTCCATGGTGCGTGGGATTACACATCGGAGAAAGACACTGAGGCTTTAGGTACATCGGATCAAAACGAAGGACCATCGAGGGAATCCATTTTTGTGATGGTTCCCAGCTGTAGACATTGGGGTTGGAAGGGGGACCATGATCCTGTAGTCATTCGGCGTTCAGAGAAGGCGATGCAGTGATGTCCTGGTAGAACAAAGACCACGTATACAGTTACAGCCAGTGAGGCGTGCTGGCGAGGCTGACTGCTGTTTCGTCCCCTGCAGAGTGGGCAATCTGTGTTCAAATTACACAGACAGGACCGGTATCACGACATACTACGGCTCTTCCGAAAGACTTCAGCGATGATTAGATTGGTCGACGTCTTCCAGTGAGCAGGGTATGGGGATCTCCCGCGGCTGAAAATTCATGTACAACATAGTGACGCAAAATTCGCCGAACAATTTCCGCACTTACGCTGCATGTAAGCACATGCATTCTTCCGCCTCGGCCAATCATGTATCTCAGGCAGATTGAGGGAGCCTATTCATAGGGAATAAGGCTTGCGGTGAATCCGCTCTGCCATAGGTTGTTGTGGATCAATCAGAAGGAATTCGTTCTTTACAGCTGCTCGCATATCGCCTCTCAAGTCTGGATCAATTCGCGGTCTGCCAACTTAAAGGCCTTTCGAGGATCAGATTGTTCGAAAAGCTTAGGGAGTCCTTAGCGCCAAGTCTACCCCTATCCACGTGACTGTATCGTTGGAGGGCATAACGCTAGTGTTAGGGCTAGGGCTAGGGCTATCGCTTTGGAGTCCATGCCAACATCACCCGTTGCGTTTTCAGCAAGCATCCTCATTATGACAAGGCATCTCACGAGGCAAGAATCCATCCGTTATTTGGCTCTGCTCCTCTTCAATCTCAGACCCTCACTGTAACAGAGCGCTAGAATACATCAGCATTAAGGTGTTTGTCCACCTATAACCCAACCTTCCAACAATACCGACATGCGTACCCCACACCAACAATACCGACATGCGTACCCCGTGCGGCCACTAAAGTCTAGGCGCCATCCAGAGGTCAAACCGAAGATGTCATCGTCCACCAGTCTCACAGTGCGTGGGATGATCGGCGAGGACTAGGCCCAGAGAATTGACTCAACGCGCGTGGACTGCATGCTTTCCTCGTCTGCAGTCCGATATGAACCCCAGTATCCGTCCATTCTGAGCATCCAACGTTATCGGAGTACCTTCCCAATTTCCATGTCTGCGATCTCGAAGATGCTACAACATTTGTAGTCGATGGCGCCTTGTGCAGGCCAGTCTGTCGGCCGCTTTTTCGTCTCGTTTGGTGCAGACAATCTTGAGTAGGCACTCACTAATGCCACTCTGACCATGAATGTCTCCTCAATACTTTCCCGCTTTTGAGTTCCGTACTTCAGCCAAGTTGCTTCACGGTAGGCGTACTCAGTGCGTAGACTTGCATAAATCCGCGCCGATGGGAATGTCAATTGCGAAGTTTTTACGATACAAACCTGATCAAGTCTCTCGAGAGTTAGGTGAAACCCGCAAAGGCAAGCTTTACGAGGTACTAATTCATTTGCCATCTCACTAATAGCCCTACCTTAGATCGTGGCCGCCATAGAATAAATAGGTGAACACCTTGCCGATTTCCAACCTCAGGGACTCAGTCACATGGAATTCCCCTTGACTTATGCACCCATATACTATGAGGAAACTAGGCCGTGTGCGTTTGAGTGAAGCACTCGATCTGCATGCGAGTCTACTGGCGCTTATCGAGCATCTCCGAGCCATTCAGGGAGTCTGAACAGAGGACCCTGATAGCGTGCTGCAGAACCTCCTCAATTGATGATGTCCCTGCAGCGTAGTGGGCGGTACTACAAGAGGGTTTGATACTGCTTTCTAGGGTGTCATCATCCTCGGTGCGCCTGCGTAAAGAGGACTTTCTCCCGCTACGAAGTTGCCTTGACTACTTCGCCATTGGAAAAAATCATATTCCAGCCGACCTTTGATCCAGTTACAAAAGTCAAGAAGTCAAACGCACAACAATACTACGATCCGTGTTCGATCGAAGGGACATGGTGAAGACTGCCCGAATCGCTGGAGCTTTGGCTCTCACAGCGTCTGTTGTATCGCAGGCTGTCCATGTGGACTTAGCCATTAATGAGGACCAAGTCGCTATGTAATAGATCCCTCTCCTCTCATTGTCTCGATCCTTTCATACACAATCAAATATCCGACTCAAGGAGGACTTCGGACTCCACGATCGATCACCCGGAACACCAAACTCAATCAACGTCTTCGGAAAGGATTTTCCCCTTTGCGGACCAGTCGACTACGAATTGCTGTGGTCCTGACCCGGCAAAGAGTCAATGCCCCAGCCTCAATAGTAAGGAAGCCTTTCCATTGTGACCATCTTAACTCAACACTGTGACCCAGATCAAACAAAAATCTATGGCGGATACCCGGCAACTTTCTACTGCGCTAGCGTTATCGAGGCCACTCTTCTCACATCGGGAGAGAAGCCGACCCTCGAAGCCTGTGCAGCCTGGTGTGGTCCCTATGATGTGAGCCTCCAGACTATGCTCTCACCAATCCCATACGCCAACTCACGCCTCTACAGCACTGCTATAGTATCGAATGCGATCAGGAGCGGAGGAAATGTTGGTTATACAAGGAGGAAAAGGCGCCGACGAGATTTAATACCAAGTACGACAGCGCTGTCTTGCGCAAAAGAGATCATACAGATTGTCCCGAGATTGATGGTCTGAGCATTCAACCCCACATTTGCTACCGTATTTTCTAACGTCGAGTTTCTGTGTCAGGCGTGACCCACACCGTCGAAGGCAGAGCCGCGACATTTTCTTGCTCCACCGCCATCGATGGTGACTGGTCGATTATGACGAAAGCAGACTCACTGCTGGCTTGCTCCATCAAGTGGTAAGCACTCATCCATACTAAATTGTCTGCCAGAGATATCCTGATTCATTTCTATCAAACGCTCGATCGGATGAGTGCCGCGCTGGGGACTTCGACGGTGTAAATAAGACGTGCAATTTGATTACCGGTGGAGGTTCAATACCGGGCAAGGCAAACGATCAAGGACTTGATAGCTTTGTTCTCGGCAGCAGCAAATGCGAAAGTATGTACCGATACTGATGGAGTGGGCATCAAGTGGAAAAGCGAGGATTCAACTCTATGATGGATGATGAAGACTTGTAGCGTACACGCATTCAACAGGCGACCTAGAGTATGGAGAGAATCTATGACACAGTGAGCCTCAATGCTGCAGAACCAAACTTCAACAAGAGGGAGACGGGGATGAAGTATGCGGACCCGACATGGGGCACAATGGTTACATGACAAAATGTCGAGGACCAAGGCCCAAGTACGTCTCCGGGGTAGGGTCAGTGTAAAGCTACCATACAGGCAACAGATGGTACCAACGCAGGTAAATCGATCTCATTCGGAGGGGCACATCAAATCGACATGTTCATCATGATATTTTCGATATCTCAACCAGGAATCCTGACGAGGCATCCGCATCACCTCAATCACGGCTGCTACTGAGCTGTTTTCGAGGGCGATGGAGCTCACAGTTGCCAACAGAACACCGATCCATCTCGAGCTTCCCATGGATATGGCTCGCTACCCCATATTCCTCGAACCTAGAAAGCAGAGAGGGAAGTCATAGCCTCTGATTGAATCTGATTGAGACGCGAGAAAAGCAAATCAACTCAAACAATTCCTCATCTCTTCACCCAGATTTTCAGGAAACTTGTGGCTTGATGTCAACAGTCAAGACCATCTCAATCCCCTCAAGTACCCACGAAGACCTAATCCGCCTTCGCCCGTCTTTGGTCTGACACTTGACCCCCTCTACGAATCGCAAGTTGAACACACTATCTCGACTGGATACCCATCAGCAACACTTGCACTCGCAAGAGGTCTTGCGGGAAGACGGCTTTATTTCGTAAGCAGAAGCACATAGTCTCGACAAGCTTGAAAGGCCCCGTCTGAGCTTCTTCGATCGGACCCTGACACAAGCTTGCATCATGGACGTCGTCATCCCCATGTCAGGCCCGGGGGCTGGTTTCCTCACTAAATCGGCAACGATGTCGCGGGACTATGCAAATCCACACAACATGAATCTGTACAAGGATATTAGTCCTGGCAGGATCCTGCAAATACATCTGCCGGACAAGACCTCTACGAAGGTAGCCCCACCAGAGCTGATGAATATACTCAACGCCCTTGGATTTAGATCAGAGAGACTGCCATGTCTGTGGAGCGTTCTGATTTGTATGCAGAGTACGAGTTCACTAATAGGCTGGAGACAACCATCCATGCGTTTCTATGCCCGCTTTTGGAGTATAAAAGGGCGTTCCAACCTAAGAGGCGATGGTCTCATCAGGGGATCAATTCCCGTAATGGTTCGAGGGGTGTAGGACGCAATATGGAAGGCTTCAACAGGGCCTCGCCAACTCCTGAATGCTTTTCCCTGGACCATACAGCAACGCTTTTTCATCCCATACACTGGTGGAGTCGCCGATTTGGCTGGCAGCCGAGATATTTGGTACCTACCCTAGCAGTTGCAGCGATACACACTGTCCAAGGTCAGCCGGGGAGCAACTCCTACATGAAGCTTTATCAAGGACTGGGCAATTAGACTCTCCCGGCCTACCCTTTTCGATCTTGATTTTATGAAAGGCCAATGATGGAGCGTACCAGGCACGGAAGCATGACGGGCTATTTAACATTTCTTGCGATAACTTTGCAGCAGTCCACTCTGTGCCTGAATATTCTCTTTGAGATCAGTCACACCAAGTTTGACTCCAGAAAGAATACTTGCACCCAGCTGGTGCGCTTCCCAACCAGGGCGTCTCTAGCCATGCTTGCGAATCCCACAAACTATGGAATGGTAAACAAGAGAACATCCCTGCAACATTCCAGGGGTTTTCCATTCCATCAGATCAGAGCGTATCCTCCTAGTATCGAACCTCATATCCATCACCATCCTAAGACGTCCCAACCCCGGGTCGTGTCGACGCTTCTCGAGAGTCAGCTCGTCGACGCCCCGTGATTCCTTGTTGTGATCTGCCCAACGCCCAACGAACCCTCGACTCCCTGAATGAAAATCGCGAATTGATAATCCTTTGCGACATTTGAACAAACCACCACCCCACCGAAAACACCTTCCCCGAGCATGCGCCACGTCATTTGCGGTCCTGGATTGACCACCAAGTCCACCCAAACATCTCCACTCCTTAGAGGCCAGTGCATGCTCTGTCTACCAATCGGCACGTCAACTTGTCCGCTGTTCATTCTTTGAAACACGTCTAGATTCAGTTCAAGCCAGGCTCTCTGGCAGGCTGCCGGGTTCAGCGACCCTCGATACCCGTAATACTCCCACGTGGTGATCATGCCGGCATCGTGGCGAACATAAGGATCACGGATCGCGGTCCTGCAACATGTAAGTCATCAGAAAGAAGTACATGGACGCGGTGACCTACACATTCACGCGAGAAGCGTTGACTTTCACCTCCGCTACCGCTGTAAGTGTTGCAGCCAGATCAGTCGGCCGAGGCACGTTCGACTCCGTATCGTTCCTTGAACCAGCTATGTTCCCAGGCGTCGACCCCCTTCTCATCATCCGTCCATATCCCACCGCCTGTCCCGCACCGTCCAATGAAACCGAGAATCGAAATTCTTTCCCTTCGTAAACCACCATCTGTGCACCGGTGATACCTTCTGCCAGCATCCTCCAGGTCATAATCCGACGTGAAATCAGCACGAAATCTACCGGTTCAGCATCACGGTAGACGCCCGTCCAGGTTCTTGTGCCTGCACCTATCAGACTGTCAGGAGGATGACGATTCTTCGCCTCGTTATAAGCACCATGGGCAGCCATGGCCGCGGCATTATAGTCCAGATGTCCGGAAAAGCCGAGAAATACCCAAGTGGAGACCATGCCATCGTGCTGCCAAATAAAAGGGTCGGTGACTGCCGTGAGGGCAGTACTGTAGGACACAAGTCAGTAGCGCACCCCTTCTCCAACACCACCAATCCATCACGAAAAACCAACATACCTATTAGCACCTGCGAACTCCACCACCTCAGCCGGCGGCAACCTCACCCCAGCCTTCTCACTCCTCCCCTCCACCCTCCCCCTCCTCCTCCCTCCATCGACACCCCCCCTCCTAACCTTCGTATCCCCAATCCCCACCTCCCCCTCCACCCCCTGCGTCATGACCAAAAACTGAAACTCCCTCCCATCCAAACAAATCAGCGCCTTCACAGCTCGCCACACCTCCCACACCATCCGCCACGTCATCTCCTCCCTCGGCATAATCACAACATCCACCGTCACCCCGCTCTCCTCATCGTATCCCACCCAATGCCGCGTCTGCGTCCCCATCCGCTGATCCGCCTGCCCGGCGCGGAGTTTGGTTTCTGCTTCCGTGTAGGCTTGGGACCAGGCTTGCAGGGCGGGGTGTTGCGGGAGGTGGCTGTGGAGGCCGTAGAATTCCCAGCATGAGATGTGGCCCGGGGATTGGGTGACCCAGGGGTCAGGGAAGTAGCCGTTGGGGGTGATTCTATTTCTGTTGTTGGGTATGTGGATTAGGTTACATGTGCTTTACGGACTGCCTTTGCGGCTTGGGGGTTGAATTCGGAGGTTTCTGTACTTACGGGGTCGAGAGATCATTGTTCGGGAGTGGACATGATGGGTCCTTGTTGGAGAGGGAGAAGGGTCTATTTATCGAACTGTGAGGGTCTATAGCGAGGGCTGCGACATACGCCGACGACGCTGCTAGTAGTAGGAATCGCATCATCATCATCATCATCAGAGATATGGTACAACCTTCGATCACAGTCACTATTTGTAGTTTCCCGTCACAGAACAGAAGCGACCGGGTTATATTTGGCTTCTTGTCTTATCTCGTGGCTGTCGCAACTCATATTACGCATTATCCGCATGCACCGACAGCTGTCAGGTCGGGAAAAATCACCGGCGGAAACGGATATACCGTTCTATCCGCAGCTGAAGGGGGAAGTGATTTGAAGGGTGTCGCTAGCATGCACGTCGTATATGCGGATACTGTATCTCCTTGTCTTCGACATTCTTCAATGTATTAAAATAGTATGCTGGCGTCGACCTTCAGAGAGTCTAATTGCTGCGATTTTTGACTCAGATCTGATGAGAATAATGAAAATAACTTACGGGAGTACAATGATTGAGTATTCCGCAACGGGAACGCATTCTTGGAAGACGCATTGAAACGGCATTGAATATTGTGCACTTACGGTATGTCATCTTCTCCTTTTCTTAGCCCGCCGAAAGCTCTTGGCAATGGTCATTCTATCATCAGATACAGACCGTCAGTACTTTGATTTTCTATTCTATTCTCTCACAACCCAAGTATCCAGATGCTCGATCCTGGGACATTGGATTCGACCGGCAGTCAAGGTATCGGATGCCCACCTTACCAGACGAAGTGATAGTCCGTCCTTGATATCAACACGCCCATGGTCCTCCCCATCACCGGATCTATCAAAAGATCAATCTATATCCATCTTCGCCGCATCATCGAACCCCAACCAATATCTCACCGACTTCTTCTTGAGCTCGGTCTTAAGCGCCTCCGGGTCGCCATCAATATTAAGCAGGCGTATTGATGGTAGTTGCTGTCGTTCCAGGATAGGCTTCCAAAGCCTCTCATTCAGCTCTTTGAAACAAGTGTTGTACTCCGGAACCATCTCCAAAATCTCGCCCACGAAATCCCGTAAGTGGTCCGGCTTCATATACTCGTTCAGACTATTCCCCAAGAAACGATAAGCCAATCGTCCTCTGCCACAGGACACCTTGTGAGCTCAAGAACGACTTACTCGTGCGTCTTTCCTCCCCTCATCGCCCCCACCAGCAACCATATTGCCCCCGTACACATCTCACTCAACACGTCCAAATTCCCACCCAACCGGCACATTCTTCCAAACCGTGCTCTTTGTTGTCTCCATTCCTTAACGTCCTCTTGTTGTCTCACCTGGCCGCCTGATGCTTGGCTCATAATGAAGCTGTTCAACTCGTTCATCCACGGAACACGCGAGCTGGGAACCCGTTTGCCGGCTTCGACGACCCATTTTTTCAAAAACGTCGAGACCTCGCTCTCTCTGTCCATTATCTGGTCGTGCGCGATCGTCAATTTGTGTGCGAAAAGGGTTTGTTGGTGGTAATTCATGGCATTTCCGATAACGACACCGCAAACTTTGTCATCTACTTGAATGTTGAGATAGATGTTCACTAACTCCTTGACCTCTTCCGGAGCCCCGCTCATCGTTGCTGACTCGGTCACTTGGATCTGGTTTACCGGGATTCTTTCGGTGGGCGATAGCGAGGCCATGATCGTGTTATACCTTCGACAGCCGTTCGTCAGATTTTCCATCGTGTCGAAGCTGAAGAGCCTAGCAAAGAAGGCAGCGTAAGAAGTAGGCATATTCACCCCCTTGACCTTCGCCCTCTGCTCAACCATCTTGATGGCCCTCTCTGAAGATATGCCATGGTGCGGATTGTCTTTTGGACCGATAGACATCATGGCGGCGGGCCATTGTGGTAGATGGGTGGTTTTATGGTCGCGTCTTTTGTATGGCTGGAATTGTCTCGGTTTGCCGTTATTTTCGATGCGCTTCCTACGCTTGGAAGGATATGTTATACGGCCATTGTGACCGATGGTAGTGGCGGGCCAATACTCTTTGTCAACAGGCGTCCTCGAGCCTCGAGAATTTAGAATCTCGGAGTCAGTATCAGATCCATCTTCAGAATTTGCTGACGAATTAGTCAGGTGGCTTTGACCCAGTTGTAGCTCCAGTTGCGCCTGATCGCTGTCGTAGAATTTCTGACGTTTAGTCTCCCTCGTGGTTCCCTAAGGTTTCCTGTCAATGTTGTCTTCAAAATCGCAACGGTGAATGTGAGACGTACGATTTCATGGCCAGGATCTGGATCATCATCGTTGTCATCCAGTGACGAAACAGCACTGCGCGCTTTCGTGGCCCTGGATTCTCTGACGGGCATCTTTCGACGTTTGGCAGTTTTCGCAACCTGCTGAATTCATGCATCAGCAACACTAACGTAAGTTAGTGAGTGTCGCGTTGAGGGCTTACTGTCTCAATTGCAGCGTGGCCATCCACTTCATCTTCCACATCACCCACTGGTTCAGTCGCCTGATTTCTCCGAGGATGGATCTCAACAGTGACTCCAACACTTCGATCAGCCTTCTCTCGTTTGATCTCCTCTCGTCCACGGCGATCGCCATCAACACCATCCACCTCATCCTCGAGGTCTTCACCAACAAACCCATCCAGGTATTTCTCCACGCTCCCAATTCGTTTTTCTAGATCCGTTGTGTCTTGACCTCCAACACAGCACATCACAAAGCGCCATTGCAGCTGATGCCCATATGGATCCGTCAGATTAACATTGAAAGCGGAGCGAGGTGTCATGGGTGATTTGATATGAACAGTTGATGGGAGGGCAGGAAGGTGGGGACACAAACATTCGGATTCAAAAACTTTGAAAGACTTTCATGAAGTGTACTAGGAATCCTATACGTTCCCTTCAAGCCCGGCTTTTGTGGGTCGGACGGACTGGTGATGGGGATGAGAGTGAGGGTTTTCTGCGCAGGATATGTTAGTCAGGTCATAAACGCGGCTTGGAATTCCAGAAGAACGTATGGAATGGAACATGTACATACTTCGTGGACACTCTGTTTGTCTTCTGAGACTGACGCTGCTACCGCTGCTGTCGATGGAGGGGCGGTTGAGGATGATTTTTCAGCGTTTCTGGTGTGCACCATGGTCGCTTGTTTGATGTTTGATAATGATGCGAGGCGATTTGTAGTGTACGAGCTGGGGGAATTGAGAGCAGTATACGGATACGGATATGACAGTGAGGACTGACGTTGCTGGCGGAGGGGGAATTGGTCCTCGTGGGGAGACTCATGATTGTCGGTAATGCTGGGTCAGGATGTGGAGGTGAATGAGACTGTGATTCATATCTGTGTCAATGAAACCCTGTGGATGTCCTTCAAAGGTGTGAATGACACTTCTTCCCAAGTTTAGTAGGTTTGGTGGACGATTCTGATATTCTGTCCAAGAAAACGGTCATTGCTTCTTCGTAGATTTGTTTGCGGACAACAAAGATACGAACGTCGATCAGTCCCATCTCCTCATCACTACCATCTCCTCATCACTACCATCTCCTCATCACTACCTTCTTCGATGTATTGGGGTCTCGATTGGTCCGGCTCCATCTGCACCACCATGTAGGGCCTGCGGAGGATGAGATGGTGAATCTCCGTTCTCAACTCCAGCAACAGATCCAGGAACCGAAAAGGTGGTTTGGGAATAGGAGTGATTTGGGAAAAGGAGTGACAGCTCCACCACAAGTTTCCAGGTGGTCCTAACGACACCGATTCCACAACTGAGTTGCCACTCTGTTGACGCGTTGCCCCTGGCTCGGTCGGTGTTCATAACATTCGCCATAGCCACCAATCTCTCTGCAAGCAGGAGAACTACCACCGGCATCAAAGCCACTGGAGTCGGATTCGGAGTCGACTGATTCGGGCCAGGGCTTGCGGCTGGGACAGCCTACATCTACCAATGGGGACAATGGTATTCGGGCATTGATGGCCTGCAGCTCGATACGGTATCGACCGTTGTCAGCCTCAAGCTGGGTTACAAAGGGTAAACGTTCATCCGGTGTCATATTCCTCCAGGCATCATTGGTGCTGAAGGAAGGGTCCTTCTCTTCGTGGAGAAGGGTCAACTGCCGTTGCGGTACGTGCTTGCACTTGGTGGAATATTGACTCACTTAGAGACTCGCCTGCAAAGACCATGGAGAGAGATGATTTTGGATATCTCTCTGGTGCAGCCCATAATGCGGCATCTTTGCGTCGTGCATCAAGTCTGAGCTGCTTGGCTGGGGAAGATTTCTTGACTTCGCGGACATTAGATCCGGACCCGAGTGCTTGTACTGCAAATGTCTGCATCGTTGTTGAGGGACATCGTTGCTCCAAGAGGGAACCAAGGCATAGCGAGAAGAAAGAAATTGCCTCGCTGAGTAGTCGTCCTCCGGCCCCCAGGGCTAGACGGCAAGAGAACAGGAAGATCACGGCGGTTAGCTAACAGAACGAATCGGAAGACACTTAGAAAAGCCAAGGAGGTTGGCATAGCGGGCAATCTCTAATTTTATAGGGCTATACGGCGGATTTGAGCGTTTGCTCCTGATACAAGACCGAGATAGCGTAGAACGTTTTAACGAACTAGGCAGTCGAGTGGATCGGACAATCAGCGATACTGTATCGAGCTCTACTACGGCGGGGCTGAATTGGGAGGAGAAAACTTGGCGGTCAAAACCGCCGCGAGTGATCCCGCAAAGAAATTGTACAAAGCAGAACATCAAGCCTCAAATACAGTGGGATGTACCTTTCAAGGAGAAAAGCTTTGGTAACCTTCGGAAGTGTCAGTGGTACATTTCGCCAATGGGTGTAAAAGCGCTGCAGCACGAGAAGAATCATTGGCAAGCGATAAATCGCGCTGGCTCGCAGCTGCAGCAGATTGAATGAAGTGCGAAAGGTTCAATTTGGGGAGCAGGTGAAGCATGGACCGCAGGATGTCCTGCATTCCTATCCATATGACTACTGCAGGACATGATGTAGTGACGTGTCACAAAAGTGCCGGGGTCTCCGGAGAGCGGTATAATTACACGAGATAAGGGTGGGGGCGGAAAATGGGGGTCTTACCTCATACACGGACTACTGCCTGTGATGGAGTGTCGCTGCCTTTCTGTATCGCAACGTTTGAATTGTATACATAACGGTTGTTGAAATTGCTTGGTTCTGTGCGGGGATACTGCACCATACCCGACCGTATTGAATCAGTTTAGGGCTAGGGCTAGCTCTGGCCTGGCGCCATCAGCGCCACCAGCGCCGGTGGCGCTCGCGTGCGACATCCCGCGACAATCCCGCGACATCCTTGCCTCTTTAGCGGCGTTTGACCCTAGCTCCACGCTTGCCTTTTTTAGATTTAGTATGGCGGCGTCGCGTTCCACCAGGACGACATCCCGCAGCTCTCGTCATGTAGGGAGACCTTACGCCTCCTTTATCGAAGACAGATTCGCTGATGACGAGTCATTCGCGGGCCTTCCGTAGGTAGCAATTCGAGAGCTCAATTGCACGTTCGAATCCGGATCCTTCGCACGGATACCAGCGGCATATGCCTTGATCCATATTAGAAGCGAGGCAATCTCAAGCGACTTATCAGTGAAGTGATCGCCTTCGTCCGATGCACGAGGCCCAACATGATCATTCATCGGACTTTAATCTACTATATCCTTCACTGATCCTGCGTCAACAGAGTCATGCATTCCCACCTTTTGTACTTAAGCATCTTCTGCGGCCGCTTGTGGAGTGACAGGTCAAACTCTATTCCCAACTTTCCCGTGACTGTACCTTTGTCCAACTGTCCACACCACCTAGGAAGGTCTCTATCATCATGCATTCCAACCCACTCCCAAATGGTCATTCGACAGCTGTGCAGACTACCTACTCTACCCTTGTATATCATGCATACCAGACTTTGAACAGCATCAAAGAGCTTCAGCAGGTGAAGCTCGATGGTGAAAGTCTCGATATACCCTCCGTTGTTGCTGTCTCAAGGTATCATTTCTCCCATCCCACAACCCTGATCCTGGCCTATACCAATCATAAATAATGTTCGACTCGCAGGTACAATGTCGAACCTCGACTCGCTAATGACGATGACTTCCGTCGTCGAATTGATGCCAGTGTGGCCGCACTGAAGAAAGTCCTGGAAGATGGTAATACGGTGTACGGTATGTTGGCTTGTCTAACATGCCTTTCCACGTTGGCGTCCCTTGCAAAGTCGCTCTTTCCCAAGACATGGGTCCAGAAAATTTGTCTTACTCCAAGAGTTCCTTCTACCAAACACTTCGTCTGGTGGGATGGACATCCAATGCCTTGACTCTTAGCCAGGCCGGATGCCCCACCAGTGCATTAGATGGAGGATATTGTCCAAAGTTGTAGCCTAATAACTCCCTTCTGACTGATGCTAGGTGTTACCACTGGATTTGGAGGGAGTGCAGATACACGCACTAATCGAATCGAAGCTTTGCAATCGGCCTTGCTTCAGCATCAGCAATCCGGTATACTGTCAGCTATCGACAAGAGTAATGGAATTCAATCGCCAGGCACGTACGCACGATCCCAAGCAATGCCATTGGAATGGGTCAAGGGTACCATGCTCGTTAGGGCCAACACCATTGCGCGTGGTCATTCAGCAGTATCACTCCATGTCATCGAAACAATCATCGCACTCCTCCAACACGACCTGACGCCTGTCATACCTTTGAGGGGCAGTATCTCTGCATCCGGAGATCTCTCGCCACTATCCTATGTTGCTGGTGTCGTTACAGGCAATCCCGACATCTACGTGCAAAGTGCAGCTGGCATTGTCACCGCCGAGCAAGCACTTCGGAAGATCAACATTGCACCGGTCACACTCGGCCCCAAAGAAGGTCTGGGCTTGATAAACGGCACTGCTACATCCGCTGCAGTTGCGAGTCTAGCGATTTATGAAGCTCACCATATTACCATTCTAGCGCAAGTGCTCACTGCCATGGCTCTCGAGGCGCTGCTCGGCACACCGGGAAACTATGACCCGTTCATAGCTGCCATCCGACCACACAGAGGACAGGTGGAATCCGGAATCATTATCCGACAGTTTCTCAAAGGCTCGATGTTGGCCCCAGATTTTGAGCACGACAAAGAAATCCGTCAATCTAGCGGCCTTCTCTACCAGGATCGGTATGCTCTGCGAACAGCATCGCAGTGGATAGGACCTCAGCTGGAAGACCTACTCCTTGCCCATGAGCAAGTCACGACCGAGCTCAACTCCACCACCGACAACCCAATGATCGACATAGAAGGCCAGACGACGCATCACGGCGGCAACTTCCAAGCTGCTTCGGTCACCACCGCCATGGAAAAGACACGTCTGTCGCTCCAGATGATCGGTAAACTGCTGTTCGCCCAGTGCTCGGAGCTGATCAACCCAATGCTCAACAATGGTCTACCTCCAAACCTGGCAGCAGACGGACCAAGTACGTCTTTCACGATGAAGGGTGTCGACATCTGTATGGCCTCTTACATGTCGGAATTGGCATATCTCGCCAACCCAGTCAGCAGCCACGTTCAATCCGCGGAGATGCATAACCAAGCCGTCAACTCCCTGGCATTCATCTCCACCCGCTACACGCTCGAAAGTGCAGACCTGGTGTCGCTGATGAGCGCTTCTTACCTGTATGCCGTTTGTCAAGCCTTGGACCTACGTGTGCTCCAGAAGATATTCTTCCTCCATGTCGAACCCGCACTCTTTGCGATCAACCTCGAGGTCCTCGGCGAATACCTCTCCCCAGCCGCAATTAAGGAACTTCATATTAAACTCTGGACTTATGTCCAGGTGACGTGGCTTCTGACTTCGAACAAAGACACCCAAGATCGTGCAACCTACATCATCGACATGGCCCTGGCAATTCTAACCAAACCCCTTCTCGAAAACCCACAGGGCTCGCTGTCCGAAGCCTCCAAGATTGCACAAAGCTGGAAATCAAAGGCCAACTCTCTGCTCGTGGAGACTTACATCAAGATCCGCACAGAGTTCTTCACCTGCCAGAATACCTCCGACTACCTGGGCTGCGCCTCCAAACGAATGTATCTCTTCGTGCGCAAAACCCTGGGAGTACCATTCAACAAGGGTCTTGAGGACCATCCCACACCCCAAGAGCCCATGGCAGCAGACGGCAGCCGCAAGCAAACAATCGGATCTTGGATCGGTATCATCTATGAGAGCCTCCGCAACGGCCAAATGCACGAGCCGCTGATGGAATGCCTTGCCGAAGCGGGACTGGTAGCAGGAGCTTCACCCGTCCACAAGCCTGTGACCAACGAAGTTATCTCTGACAGCAACGGCAGTGTAGCAGCTCATACCAACGACTCTGTCCACCAGCAATCCACCAACGATGCCGTCCGGCGTCTCTCCATCTCCGAGTCCCCTCGCAAAGACTCCATCGAAGATGCAGTCCGGAAACACTCTATCGATGTCGCCACCATAGCGGAAGATGGAGAGCAGCGCGCAAGTTTGAGTCTTGCACATGGCTCTTTGACGAACTTGTGATTTCATCTGCGATGTCATGAGGCTAGCGATGATGGAATACTTGAACAGTGAGATTAATAGGTACGTGCAAACACAGATGGACAGGTAAAGAGCACACATAGCTACATAGCTACATAGCTACATATAATGCTAGCAATCGACCACCCTTGGCACCTCTGAATGACGGCGGCCGCGCAGTATGCACCTTCCACACCCTTCCCAACCCACCCGCCTCTCCAATCTCTTCATCGCTACCATATCCCAAACTATCCCAAAGCCATATTTCATTACCTCCCTCCTCACATCCCCTCCGCCACCATCCTCCATCCAATCGCTTCCCCTTCCAGCCCCCCTTCCACCCGTCTATACCAACCACGTACCTCTACCCATCAAACCACCATCTCATATTACATCCAATCACCAAACACCGCAAAACAACATAAGGGACCTGCATGCAGAAATCGGTACCTCGAAAGAAACCGTTCTTACGATTGTCCGATCGTCGCGGTGGAAATTAGCAGCTCCATCCAATAGAATTAACCATAGACACGATTAATTAAGGTTGGGGAGTCTCTCCTATGTACAGGCCCCTGGCTTCACTCTCCAATCCCTCAACCCCAACCCCAACCCATTCACTTCCCTACCCACCCAATCACCGCAAACATACCCCCAAACTCCCAAAGCCATACAGATGCTCTCCTCTCGCATCATCCTCCCCCTATTACCCCTCTCCCTCTCCAGCCCGTCTTACCCCATCTTACCCTTTCCCCCTCCCCAGCCCGCTGTATACCAACCACGTACCTCTACCCATCAGACCCTCAGATTTAGGGACAGTGATGGATGATATTTCGGCGTAATCTGTAATGAATTCAATATCTGCAGCGATGCGTCTGGAGGTTGTTTTTGTGGTAGGGGATAGCGGGATAGGTAGGTATGGGAGGAGCTGGGGCGAGCGAGTATGATGCTCCCACTATCTGGGGTCAGAGCTTTCTGTAGTATGTATCCGACCTTAGGGTTGGGGAATATGGTTTGTTGGGGTGAAATGAAATGTGTTGGTATTTAGAGCAGCTGGTATCGATACTGGCGGGTTGCAGCTTGATGGATGAGTATGAGGACGCGGGCGGGCTTGAGATGTTAATGTAGTTGTAGTGCTGAGCGAGTCTGGAAGTTATCGGTGATACGTATTTTGATGACCTCTGTTTTGGGTCATGAGAGCGGGTGAGTTATAGAGCCTGCCGCAGCGTTTTTCTCCGAATGAATAATGTTGGACGACCTCGAAGCTATTGTTTATAGCTATGGGTTTTCTTTCTATGCATGTTTAGCTCGGCGAAAGATCTGATGTGCATGCTTCGAATTTTCACCGTCGGTGGCTCACTGTCAAAATTGTTGTGATATTCTGGAATACACAAGCAGGCATTTTGGGCTAAATATGACGAAGTAATACGTTGTGGGACAGAAGTAAAAGATCGCTAAAGTCAGACTGAGCAGGACGGTGCTGACATATTGTATATTACATGCCTTGTGCAGTCACGATATTCTGTACCATGCCTATCGCTGATATAAATCTCAACTGACTTTACGTTAGCCTCACTCCGATAGCGGAAGCAAATTGCCATCGGGCTCAGAACCCTCACCATGCCGATCACGGCCAAGGCATCCGGCGGGGATGGCAGTCACAGTATGGGCCTACCACCTTCCATCCCGTTATCCGTCATCTGGTCCTCAAAAGGGGCAATGAGAGAAAGGCTAATATTCCTCGCCAATTCCATGGTGTTGCCCTCAGTCGTCTCCTTCAGTCCCAGCGAATGCAGGTACTCAAATGCTTGGTTCTTGGGCGTCGCAGAAGCGGTGAATTTGTTCTTGAGACTACTAGTAGGAGTCCTTCACAGTCAGCTCTCAACATCTCAGGGACAGTCTGGAGAGAAGTGGAATTCACTTGCAAATCCTCTGATAGGAGATGCCCTACACAGAACAGTTCACCTGGTCCAAATTCATTCCACATCAAGTCGAGTTTTGATCCGTGAAGGCTCCCTCTGCTCAATTGTTTCCAAATCTTCTTCGGAGGGACATCGAGATCCAGAGGTCCAAAGAGCTCATGTAACCGTTTCTTCCTTAGATGACCGGGTCCAGATGATATGTGACATACTTTCAGCGAAATCGTGTTGAGGAACACATACTTCCTCCTGGATCCAGCTAGCCTGATCAGCGCGATAAGGTCCTGATACATAAGCATTCTGAAAAGCCATCGGAGCTGACATTGAGCAAGAACTCGTTCAAGCGCTACTGTGGATCGATAGCTTGATACAAAGGTACTGGCGAGATTATCTCTGCTGGATGAGGAGTCTGTATTCGCTCGCGTTATTGGGTCTAGAGCCTGCGGAAGGTCTGTCAAAAATGGCCTCTCAAGAATGGCGTAGGCTGCGTTCGGTACATCTGGAAATGCCGTATGGTAGCTGGGGCAAGATCGATACTTTCCCAGCGTATGAAGCGACTCCATGATGATGATGATGTCGGCCTGCAAAAGACTGCCTCAATCCTTCCTTGCCCCTTCCCAGCTCTGTGAAGACCATCCGCCCTCTCGTTGTTGGCGATGCCACTTGGGCACATTCTCCCGTTCGGTCGAGCGTACCAACAAGTTGAGATTTGTCGTGAGCCTGCATAGTCCGATCTAGTGAGGGGTTAATGTTACGCTTGGGACTGGTACTCCGTTGAGAATTGACGGTCGGCTGACGACGACGCTGTCGTTTCTTGCATTGCAGGATGATGCTGTCCTCGTCCGATTCGACGCCAGTGTCATACGAAGAGTCGTATGACTGTCCGTCGTTGGATAGCTGGCCGGTAGTTGAAACTATACCATCCGCCCCTTCTTCTTCGATCTCGTCCTCCACCGCACGTCCTTCTGCTTCCTCCTGGTCTCTGGCTTCTGACAGATGTGCCCCATTTCAGTGGTGTCCCTGAGCCTTCCTCTTCCGAGCAGATATTCGAGCTCGGAATGGTTGGTGACTGTTTGATGGTTGGTTAGACTTTAAAACTACTGCATCAGCTTGGTGGAATTCCTGAAGCTTGTATTGGGCATGATTCAACTCCTCAGCAGAATACCACCGATGGGCTTCTTCGCGCCCGACCCGCTGGACTTTGTATTCAACACGATGATGAGACGCGACGATGCGCTCTATGGGCCATTGGCTGTTGATGAGGTCATTTACTGTAGACATGTCATGCCTGCTTTGGGGGAGAATGGTAGCATATCCAGTCTTTCCAGTGGCCATGAGCACGAGCTGCTATGAAAGGCCGACAAATCGCTGTCCAGGTTGAGCTGCACAGGTATATTAGGGGATGTGTAGCAAACATGCTGGCGCGGGTGTGCCAAGCTTCAAGTACCCGAAATGAGCTCGAATATCGTAAGGAAACCATGGCAGATCACAAATGAGACACCATCCGCTTTCCATCCGCTGAAGGCTCGGAATATAAGTCAATCATTGGTGGGATCAAGACTCAGTCGTGACTTGATGCGGAGCCGATATTTGTCATCGCTATGAGATGGCATTCCAGGAGCTTCACGAAAAAATTGATGGCGTTATGGTGACAGGCCGAGTTGACTGAAAGTTACCCCATGATCCAAATGATACCCACTGCCATCAACGGCGGGGAGTTACTGGGAGAAATAAACATCGTCCATCGCCTTCTGTGTCAAGTAACGATATGTCGGTAATTCGCACACCGCGTGCTTGCATAGACCAGAGGAACCTTCAAAAGAAAACGGAGCCCGCCATCATCCGAATCAGGAAATGATATTCCAATCCCTCATCTTCAATAGACGCAGATTTCATTCATCCAAGACCCTTCAAAGAAAGACTCTGCGAATGATAGGCAAAAGTCTACCGAACCACTTTCCAAGACAACCTAGCATTCTAGAAGATTGAACATACCTGTAATGTAGTGAACTCGTACGGGCATTGACTGGCTAACTGAATGATGGTTGATATCATACGCCGACCCAGGCTTTTGGTTTACACGTGGAAACGTGTGCCTGCCTAAGCAAGCCGGGGGGCGCGGGTAGACTTTACAGTTTTCAGCGTGCTATAGTAGACAACCCTTAATATTACTCCATTTGTCTGAAATATGCCGCACTCGATGAAGCGAGTGCACAGTGATTATGGTCTCTGCCAAGCCAGACGGGTCTAACCAGAATCAACTAGCCTCGCCAGATCTACCATCGTTCTGCCGAAGATGTGGCCACTCACAATAATCCTTGGCATAACTTACGTCATTATCGATTGGAAATATCATTGCACGCTGCCGAAATCCATATACCGATGCCATGCATGGAGGGTAGAACAACAGAAGCAGATGGTAGCTCAGAGTGCTGAGTAGAGTTAAATATACCATGACTAGCGAAAGGCGTATCTCTGGTCCTACGATTTCTCCGAGTCGCAATCGCAACCGCAGTCAAAAGAAACCAATCTCGAGACCTCAACCCCGGCACAAATGGGCGATGCTCTAATAGCAGCCGCCGTAGCCTGTCTCTCGTCCTCCGGAGCCAGAATACGCAAATTAAGTTATGTTGCGAAATCACCGGGACACAAGACTGGCCAAGTGTGCCAGGCTGGGAAGGACTTGATCTGAGTAAACTCGAAAACGTGACGTACAGGCCCGACCCGGACTGCAGCGCCAATCAAGTCACGACCGAGCATGCGGAAGCGCAAGCCGCTGCGGACCTCTGTGTCATGTTCCACAAATGTCATGGCTGGATCCGGAAGCTTAAAATCTACGGCGATTGCGTGCTGCTTTGGCCGGGCGAGGAAATCGTCAATTTACCAGAATTACGGTATCTCAAGCTCGAATACTGCGGCGTCCACGTCCGCAACCTCGGATCTTCGTTGCGTAATATGCCTTCGCTCCAACACTTTGAGGTGGAGGGCAGCCACGATACGGAACGCGACTTGACGACCTGGTTGCACGTTTTCAACGCCATACGGGATCATCCTCGGAACAAGAGCGGAATCAGGGTTGTATTCCATCAGGCTGCCCCCATCACCGGGGCGCAAATCTCGTTGGATTACGTTACTAATCAATACGAGGAGACGCTATCGTGGTATGATGATGTTCTACGGGGCCAAGTAAAAGATGATCCTTGGATAGATGCCCACAAGTACATAATGCTGTACATGGTTGGCGAAGTTGGATATAACGACAGCTTACGGATGTGGCTGGAAGATGATGATTGATTTTGCTGCTTGTACTCCCCAGGCGAATTCCGCCTGACAATGGGTTTTTTTGGGGCATTGGCTTAGTGTAAGAACCAGAAAACTCGTGAAGTTGTAAGTTGAGCACCGGGGGATGCCTGTGAGGCTCGCAGCATATTTTCTATAGCCTTTCCCAATGCTGGATCGCCACCGTTGCGGATTGCTTCGAGAATGGGAAGCAGAACGCAGAGAATCTTCCCATGATAGGAATTTGGCCCAGATATATCCTCTCGAATGCTTGACTACTTGCATGGGCGCATGTAGTACTTCATGACCGGTTGAAGTGATCATGGCCGGAGCAACCATGAGCCTGGCTGGATCCTGGGGATATTGCAACTACCCAGAAAATGCTACCCTCGAGAGAAGAAGGTTAGACGGAGCCGTATTGAATTTGCACACCACTTGTCGTGAGCCTTGATTGTCCATTCCGAAGAATCATGGGAAGTCGCTTTGCCATCGAACGCTTTGTTGGGCGCTACGTGTGGCACGCATAGTAAATGAGTCAATATTTGTGATGCTTTTGCCAGCGCGGTGCCTGCTCAACGGAAACGAGGTGGAGCGCCTACTCCTCGATTTCGAAGGTTAACGGTCGTCCTGGTGGGGAGGATGATGCAGCAGTAGCACCGCGTAAGGCCATGCCAACAGCTGAGATAGCAAAGACGACAGACGCTGCAGTGATAAACTGAAAGGTGACCTGTACGAAGGCCAACAAACCCCGCTCGACAGCGTTCCCCATTTTCCTAGCGAGATCGGCGACAAAGTCCCAGGAGATGACTTGACCGCGACGATAGAAGGACAGCCTCAGGGCGCCGTAGCTGACTTGAAATGTCTCTCGTGGTGGCTGACGTGACCAGTTGTCGAGCGCGGTGTTGTAAAGCCATGCAAACAGTGTGCTGAGGGCATGGGCCGCGACAATGGAGGGAGTGATGGCCGCGAAGGCATCCCACGTCATGTGCCCGCCGCCAGGAAGGTTTGCAAACGGGTTGTACCGCCGCCGGAGGGCAGAACGGGCAATCCTCATGGGGGTAAGCGAGTGCGAACTTGGTGAGGTTGGAGTAAGGTCCAAGCGCACAGTAGTCATATCGGACAATTGTAAAGGCCCATCTCTTTCGGTGGTTTTCCGATCATTGTGGTCGACTGTACTTGAGGAGGAAGAGACATAGGCCAATGTCTGCGAGCCTTGGTCGTTTGAGAGGTCTCCATTGGGAAGGGTTCTTGCATCGAGAACGACAATCAGGTAGCACGAAGCCAGGCATACTAGGAAATAGAGGGATCTGTCAGCCTGCATGTTCGAGAGGGGATGTGAAGGTAGTCTATACTGCAGATTGAGGTTCTCGGACCTCCAAGCTTCGTAGGAGGCTGCAGAGAGATGGCCTGTCTGATGCCGCGGATAAAGTGGCGGATGCATTACTCTGACGACGGCACACCGCGGATGCTTGAGCACCAATCATGAACAGGCCAGCTGGTACACGAATGGTCCGGATGGAAGCATCTCCCTCTGCGACGACTGAGACAGGCTTGAAGTTCACAACAGTTGACAGCACTATGATGCCTGCATTTTGCTAGACTGGACGATTGCCAAGCCAAGGCTTACGTCATCGACATGCCCCCTCACAGTTCCCTTCCTTGTTGTGGAAAGAACCAAGCGCATTACATAAGAAGTAACAACGGTCGATACGTCGATATTGGATTTCGATGTAACGATTGCCTATAACTTGCTGCGTAGCTGCTAAAGACAATTGCTCGACAAGGCGTAGATGTCTCACTTGGCACGGGACTTGGTTCTGAGGGACGGCCCCTATTGCGGTCAATTTTTTACACGACGAGCCTTCCTGCAATCACTCCAACGCATACTGTATTTGGCTGCAGGCAATCAAAGCTCTATCATCGCCGAGGAATAAGCCTCATGGAGAACGAGCTACAAACACTGACGGCCTTGGTAGCTGCGATTTGTCTTGCTTTCGAAGCGCATCACGACCTTGATTCCTGGCGAGCAAGGAATTTGCCAAAGAGGGCGAAATTTTGATGATTCATCTTCTCTTTCTTTCATCTTTTTCCCAGTGAATATTCTGGGGCTCCATAAGTGGGAGTCTTCTACTTGTCTTCTAGGGGATAAGCCTGATTCTGCTTTTTAGGTCATTCGACGCAATTATCATCCTTTTGATACACAGCAGTATATATACAAACACTTGGCCTTCTCCTCATTTTTCTATATCTCTCTAAAGCCAGGCTATGGCGAGTGTTTACACCGACATGTAGCCGCCAATTCTCCCAATCAGATGGCGTTTACTGCGCCATGCTAATGCATGGCAGCAAGGCTGTCAGCCTCGTTCCCTCCAGACGCTTTCATATTTTCTTCTCGAATCTCTGCCTTGATAGCAGCGACCTTTCCTTGACTCTTCAAAGACATGGCATAGCAGCACAAAGGAGACGCTTGGACTTGGGTTGCTTAAGAAATGGACTACGCAGATCCACAAGATTCGGTGAGTCCTCCTGGAGTTTCATCTCCAGCCTTGTCACGCACAGCAGCTTTTGCATGCATCCCACGGTCAAGTCTGCCTTCTCGGGTTCGACAAGTGGGGGCATGCATGAATCCGTTCTTACGACAGTCTACTTGACCAAAAGTTTGGCCCCGGCTTAAGGGACAGTTGACTTGGACACGGCTGAACAGCTGTTTGTCGTCAGCCTGCGATGGCCTTAGCTAATCTAAGTATCTCTAGGGCTATGGCGACGATGATTCAACTCCGTCGTCATTACATCCCGATAGATTTGATCACGATCACATTAGCAAACTTGAGGTTTTCTCTCAAGATCTCCAGAAAGCCATCGCCAATTCGTTTCCCCGACCGAATACTTCGTACACTTCTGTTCACGTGTTACTGCTCCGGTGGGCTGAAGATGACCTCAACGTCCAAGACGAGCTCACGTCATTGAAGGACGTCTTCGAAAATCAATATCAGTTTGTTACTGAGCAGTGGGATATCCCTAGCCAAAACCCGACAAGGGCACTGCAAACCAAGTTATATGACTTCCAGAATTGCCATCAAAGTGAAGATGAGCTACTGATCGTTTATTATGGCGGTCATGGGGACGCTGATCGAAGGCGAGGTCGCAGCATCTGGGCAGCGTACAAAGCAATCCCTATCAAATGTTGCCTTCAGTACTGACAAATTGCAGTAACAGGAAGCCAGACAGCCCGACGCTCACCTGGTCTTCCTTACAACATCTACTAGAGACCGCAATCCCACACGTACTCATCATTCTGGACTGTTGCTACGCGGCGAATGCTGCACGAGATACATCTGAAGGCACGACCAAGGAACTACTCGCTGCTTGTGGGCGTGAGAATCCCACCTTGGGCGTCGGAATTCGCTCGTTCACCTCAGCAATCGTGGAAGAGTTGCAAGCCTTCGGAAGAAGTCCCTTTACTGTTGCCATGCTACATAGTCGCTTGATCACCATGCGTTGGAGGCTCGCATACACCCCGGTCTATGCTCTGCTTTCTGAACATGGAGGGCATAGTATTGAGCTTGCCCCTCTGTCTGCTTTGACACAAACCGGAAAATCCTCTGATGAGGGTGATTCGGGCTTCGACGAGGACATGATGGATATCTCTACCCCTGAAGCACGGGTCGCTGCAGATACACGGGTACTGCTTTCTGTATCCATATCCGATGACGCCGCCTGTGACATTGCCGAGTGGAAGAAATGGCTTGTTACTCAGGCCCCAGTCGAGATCACCAAAGTCGCAGTAAAAGTTGAGGCAGTCTTCAAGAGTCATTCAACGATGCTGATAATTTCGTTGCCCATCATGGCCTGGAACTGTCTTCCCAATAAAGCTGCATATCGATTCGTTGGCTTTGTCAAATCAGGAAACCTGGATCAAACGCACTTGGACGTAGAAAGAGACAATGGGCGACTGGCAGCGACTGTCAGCAGTCATCAAGGTGAAAAACGATTAGTAAAAAAACAGTTGCAACTCCTCGAAAGTAGGACACTATCAACGTCGGAAGAACTATCCAAAGAACGAGACGCTGCAAGGGACAGCCTGTCAGAGATTCAACAAAGTATGAAAGCCACGAAGAGCAACCTCCTTGCACAGCAAGAAGTAGCTGCGCAGAGACAAGTACTATTGGAGCGAAAAGAACAGGAGTGGGCCAATGAAAAACGAACTATGGAAGACAAAGCCCGTGTTGCCGAAGAGCGTCTTGCAGCTCTGCTAGAACACCAGTCTACCGAAGGCAAGACAAGCGCCCTAGCGCCAAAAGATATGAAAGAATTTCCGATCGATTCACGTCCCATGAATGTTTCCAAGTTTCATCCCAAACCCGAAAGTCCAAAACATACAAGCATTCAAGCCAGGACGTTGAATTTCTTCGAGCCATTGCCACCAACCACTAATATCATTCCACCAGACATAAAGGCCTTCCCAAAGTCCGGTCTTTTACAGAGCTCTCGCCATGGTGACTCAGCCTTGCAATATTTCCAGAATGCCGAATCAACGGCCCAAGCCGGTTCGGCCATGGCCAGCACTCTTCAAACTGCCGGCTGGGCACCGCCCGGCTCTGAGGGTGATTTTCCAATAAAGACTGAAAGGACATGTTCGCCTCTTCACGATACCTCAGGTATTCATGATGAAGCCACCGCCGGAAATAGTCCAATAGAAGCTAAAACCACGACGCCACGACCATCCATCATTTTCAAAGAGGAGCAATGGACTAGTGCTAAGCCCCTGCAGGGCGAAGAATTCAGTCACATGAATGAGACCAAAAACGATGATATCTGGTTTGACAAAGTCGTGAAAGAGGAAGCTGCAACTTCACCAGCAAAACAGCTCAATTACTCCCCCTGGTCTAAAGAGCATGTGCCTAATTCCCTTGAAATCTCGCAAAAAGAGAAATCGACCTCAGGCACATTCGACTTTGCTAGTTCACCTCAGTCAACTCAATGGACCAATGAGATGGATCTCCAGCTGCAACAGGCGCGGCAGCAAGGTCAAAACTGGGCTACGATAGCCGAAAGCTACTTCCCTTCGAGTACTGCGAATGCTTGTCGCAAACGGCATGAGAAAGTAATGGAAAACAGAAGAAACGAATACACCAAGTTCGAACTATTAGCAACCCTTTACGCTCAGCTGCGTGAGTATACATGGAGCAAGTTGGCACTTGCAGCTGGGGAGCACTGGTCGGTAGTAGAAGCCAAGGCAAGCCACGATTTATGCAGACCCCATATAGTTTCTTGCTGACGATAATCACACAGTGCATGGGGAACGGCCTCCAAATTCTACTAAGCACCGCCCGGGTCAGACAGCATTCAGCCCCTCCTTCCAAGGCTGATGCGAGCAGCTACGACGACTTCGGTGACAGTGCCATTTGGCTAGATGATGAGTCTACTGAGCTGAGCGGGCAGAGAAACGTGACATCGTCAACCGGCGAAGTCGGCTCATTAGATATACCAAATAAGTTTGAAGTCGAGCAAGACTTTTGTTCCAAGGAGGAATGGCACATTGTGAACAGCAACCCCAGCAATCTAGGACCAGAGCCGTCGTCCTTGTCTGGGCCTCGGAGTATGCCTTTGCAGAGCGTCAACCAGACCAGGAAGAAACGTCAGCGGACAACATTCGAAGACACTACCCACGAATGTCTTATCTGTGGAAAACTCTTCAAGCGTAGTTACAATTGGAAGGCTCACATGGAGACGCACAATCCCAACAGAAAATACCCTTATCCATGCACAGCTATAATTGATGATGTACCATGTTCAAAAAGGTTTCAGCGCAAGACGGACCTTGATCGACACTATGATAGCGTGAGTTCCGGCTTCGAATCTCGATACAGAATGAGGCTAAGAGCATACATACAGGTACATCTCAAAGCTCGTAATCATGAGTGTGAGCTCTGCGGCAATCGTTTTGCCAAGAAAGACACACTTAGAAGGCATAATGAAGATGGGTGTCCCAAGCGATTCGAAATCGGTATGTCTGGCCGGGATCTCACTCTCCTCCCGCCGCAGCGTACCCTGGATCCCATGGCTCCGCACCCCTTAAATCCCCACTTAGCTTCGTGGCCCTCGACTTCCACCTTATATCCGCACCCATCGACTTCCACCTTATATCCGTCCCCATTGCCTATTGAAATAGATCCGTACCTATTGACTTCCACATCGGCTCGGAAGCCATTGACACATTACAACTTATATCCGTCCCCATCGACTTCCACATTAGCTTCGTACCTCTCCAGACAGCCGCCCGGTCAAAGACATGACGAACAAAAGGACACCGAAGATAATTTGGGATCAACCGGTATCAGGAGACACTTCTTGTAACCCTAGGCCTACGTTTGGTGAAGACATGGCACAATGGAATCTGGAACACCAATCTGTACCTACGCCGGCATGATTACTTCCCTCAACTCAGGGCGGCGGCTGGAGGAGTCTCCTGATTGAACCACATACTTCCCCTCGTCTCCTCTTGGAACATAGGATCTCGTCTTTGTGGGACCTCATTTGATACATATCTTGCTTTATCTCACACTTGAGGTACTCATGTGCTTGTGGTAATTTACTATCGATTGATCGAAATGGCGTTCGGTCGCGGATGATTAGAATCTCTTAGACGCTGATTCCTTTGTGGTAGACACGGAGACTTCGCCAAGCGGAGTTCTTTCTTAGGCTTGAATTCAAAAAACTGGCAGGAAAGACTCTCCGAGGACCGCAAAATTTTCGATCTACTTCTTCGCTAACGTACATTCTCGAAATCTGAACTGAAGCCGGGTACATGCTAAACCACATGCCAACAGAGGAAACCGGTGTGCATTACCAAGACCAATATCGGCAGTATAGAGAAACCTCTGAGGGTCCCTTCCCATCTTTCTCTCATGCACCACCAGCTATGTTCAGAAGCAAGCTACAGAAGAATGAAACATGGCCGGCGTTATGTATTAAATCTCTCTGATGATGTATCGGCCCAGAGTGGTTTCGACAAAGATCGTTTACATAGCATGAAATATATCACGGGTACATAGAGATTTCATGTCAACCACAAAGCAGTAACACACTTTGATACACAACAACACTTCGAAGAAGACCTAACAAGCAAAATCAGCAAGACGTTGGAAAACCCCTTCAATTGGCGGCTAGAGAATAGTACGACACTGCAGACAGATCTTCGTTCCACTTGCAAGATTGCAGGTAATTCACTTGGCTGATATCTTCTGCGGAACGTTGAACATTGCTTGTATTGTAATCCATACCATGCCCGTTTGGCATATCCTGGTCCTGGCGATCGAAGGACCTGAACAGGGAGTTTCCAAAAACACAGTGAAGTATTCGACTGGGAATCGCCATAATTTCCGTGGTTGGTCAAGACCTCAAGAAGGTGTATTCTGGCAATCCTTAAGCCCCTACTATCACAGCGGTCAAAGAGGAATTTATACAGTGAAGTCGATGGTGTTGAAAGACGGACATGGTTCCCTGAGCCGAAGTCTAGGAAATAGCAAGGACTAAAAGCTTGTGAGAGGCAGAAATCCGTTGGTGTTGTCCCCCTTTCCACTATAGGCGATCATGGGATATTACGTACCCCAGGGGAAATAAAGAGTGATAAAAACGTGATTTTCCCTGTACTACCTACCTAAATTTTACAGCGAAATCCTAAGACCTCTACTATCTATATTTTAACCTCTACTACCTTATTAGCGTACGTTTATTTTTTCTAATCCGGCTAAATTAAAGTTATATATATTCTTTACTTTATTTAATATACCTCCTTTCTATAAAATTTATAATTCTACTACCGCTACTACCGCTACTACTACTAAAGTTTTTTAAATTTCTTTTTCTAATTCTACTTTAACTATATAGGTAGTACCTAATCTATCGAAAAGATAAATCGATACGATAAAGGAAAAGATAGCTAGAAAAGCTAAAGCCGCTAAAAAAAAAGTCGCGAAATAGTAAACTACTAATAAAAAAACCGCTAAAAAAACTAGAAAGAAAAAGGTCGCTAATAATAAAAAAGCCGCTAATATTATTGTATTCGAATAAAAATTAGTTAAAACTAAAGTATAAAATATATAACGTCTTTATATATTAGAGGGTATTACGCTCGAATCTAGCTATAGCCGTAGACGTAGTCCGAGCTACTAAATAGTAAAGGAATTCTAGTATAGATTATTATAATTAATTTTATATAGCCGTAGAAGTACGATTATAATATTACGAAGTATTTTTATTATAAAGTAATTAAAAAGAAAATAGTAGAGACGTATTTAATAATTATATTAATAACTAATAAGAGAAACTATTTATAGGAATAATAAGTAATATATATAATAAAAGTAGCTATAAAGGCCGATAGGTAGCTATCTACTAAAAGTCCTATTAAAAAAGGCGGCTATAGTAGCTATAGGCGGCTATAGATAATTAGATTCGTTTATCTAACTAATTTTTCTAGAGAACCTCTATAGAATTATAGATATAATACGGTTCCTTCTATATCTATTTTTATCTAGTATAAAAACCGTCTACGGGGTATAAAAAGGGGTTTTTTTTTTTTTTTTTCCTTTCTTAATATTTTTATTATATTTAGTTAAAAGAAATTATAATATCTTTTTTTTATTTTTTATATATCTATAATCTTTTAAAAGAGTATAAAGTCGAAGTTAGTAGTAATATTTATAGTAAATATACTCGGATTTAGAAATTATATAATCTTTTAATATCTAATACTATCTATATATTAATTCTTTTATTTTTTTATTCTACTAATTTTTATAGAAAAGCGTTTTAAAAATAAAAAGAATAAACTTTATTCTAATATTATAGATATTTTTAATAAATATTCCGAAATTTACTATCGGATCGAATCTTTTTTTAATTTTAAAAAGGAAATTTATAATAAATATTTAGCCTAGGAATTAGATCTTTATCGATTCTTTAATAAATAAAAGCGTTTTATTATCTATTATCGCGTTTTAAATAAATATAAAAGTAATTTTATTATTTATGAATAGCGTATATTTTTTTATTTTAATAAATTTAATAATCCGGTTACGTTCTACTTTTCTATTAATTTTATACTAGCCGCGTAAAAGGTGTTTATTAAATTAATATCTAGGTTTAGTTTAGATAATCTAAATTAAATTTTAAGAGATTTTAATTTTTCTTAGCCTATAGAAAATATAGGATTTTAAAAAAAATCTAATAAGAAATTTTTTCTTTATTAGTTTTATATATTCCGAGTTATATATCTATATTATAAATTATTTTCGGTTCTTCTACTAGTCCTACTAAGTTTTATTCTTTAGCTACTATTTCGTCCTATAATAATAAGAACGGATATTAATTAAATTCTTTATTTCTAAATTAAATACTAAATATTAAGTCTAGTATTCTATCGTTCTAGTCTATTTAATTAGGTTTATAGTATTCGATTTTATTTATAGCTTTAACTATACTTTAGTATTTTTTTCTAATATAGTTTATCTAAAGCTATTAAATTATTTTTTTACTTTTATTATATTTTTTAGTAAGTTATTAGAAGAAGTAATAATATTCTTTTTAAATTTTTATCTTTTAAACTTTTCCGCCTTCTTTAAATTTTTTATCTAAGTTTTTAATTTCTTTATAGTTTATTATCGAAGCTACGTCTAGCTTTTTATATAAAAAGTTTTTATAGGCTAGAAGATATATTATTTATAGTTCTATTTTTTTATTAATAGTATTTTTTTCTATTAGTTTTTTTAAAATCGATTCTTTCTATTTATTTTCTAAGATAATATAACTTTTTTAACTTTCGATTATAATAAAATTTATTATTCCGATTAATCTATATTTTATTTTAACTTCGATATTAAGGATTCTATTATTATTTATTATTTATCTATAGAGATATCTTTTAATTTTATTATAGAATTCTTTTATAACTTTATTATATTCCTTTCTATTTACGAGAGCTATTATTTATTAATTTCTAATTTTAATTTTAAATACTATTATAAAGGGTTTTTCGGTTTTATATAATTTAAAATCGATTATTAGCTTTATTTTCTATTTTTTTTTTAATTTTTTAGAATAGTATCCTGTCCCTTTTTTATCTAATAGATAGATAGAGTAAATATTATTATAGTAGGTTAATTAGTTTTTTACTATATATTTATTAGATAATTTCTCTATTACTTTAAAAAAATATTTAATTACTTTAATTATCTTTTTAATTAAGTAATTTCTTTTAAAGTATCCTATTTTTCTATATAAATAATAAGCTTTAGTTTTTAATTTTCTAGTTTCGGTAGTATTAAGTTTTATTAGATTTCTTCTAGGTTTTTTTTTAATAGGTTTTATTTTATTCAATATCTATTTATCTAAATATATTTTATACTATTTAATATTAATTTTTATTATTAATTTAATAAAATCTACTAATAAATCTGGTTCTTTAATTACTACTATAGTTTTTTTAACTTTTATCTAGAATCCTTTATAAAAGTAAACTTTTAAAAATTATATCTTCTTAGTCTATTTTATAAGCTAATATTTTAAACTAAATAGCGTAGATAGCTACCGACTTCTACTATTTTAGAATTATTAGTTTTTTATCTATTACTTTATTTTTATTATTATTTCCGAAGGTTTTTTTTATAGCTATAATAAGATTACCGAAAGTATAGAAGATCTATAATATTTTATCTTCTTTCTATCTTTCCGGGTTATTAAAGTAATCTTCTATTCGAAGCTATATCTAATTAAAGGTAGCCTTTTCTAGATATAATATTATAAATAGAATTTTAACTATTTTATTTAGAAACTAGTTTATATATAATATAAAGTAGATATTCATTTATATTACCTATAATTTTAAAGATCCTTTATTATCTTTATAGATATTAAATATTACTACTTTAATAGTATCGCTTCGATCTATAGGTTAGGATAACAAGACTAATATAATAAATTATTAAAATATAATATTCCTATATATTAGAAGGCGTTATACTCGAGTCTAGCTATAGCTATAGATATAGTCCGAGCTATTAAATAGTAAAAAAGTTCTAGTATAAAGTATTATAACTAATTCTATATAGCCGTAGAAGTACGGTTATAATATTATAAGGTATCTTTATTACGAAGTAATTAAGAAGAGAATAGTAGAGATATATTTAATATTTATATTAATAACTAATAAAAGAAACTATTTATAGAAATAATAAGCGATATATATAGTAAAAATAGCTATAAAAATCGATAGATAGCTGTTTATTAAAAGTCCTATTAGGAAGGGCGGCTATAGCGGCTATAGGCGGCTATAGATAATTAGGCTCGCTTATTTAACTAATCCTTCCAGAGAACCTCTATAGAATCGTAAACGTAACAAGATATTATTAAAAAAAAAGAAGTATTTAAAAAGGAAGTAGTAAAGAAAAAGGCTATTAAAGAAACTATTAAAAAGTAGATCTAGTAGATAGCGAATCTTTTTAGAAATAATTTCTAGGTTATTTAGAAAAAAGATATTCGTATTTTTCTATCGGTAATATATACTATAAGCTAGTATTTATACTAGAAGGAAGATACTATCGATAATACTATTACTAAAAGCTTCGATATATCTAATAACTTTAGCTTCGATATCTTTACTAGTAATATTATTAAAAAGATTAGAATTAAAATTTCTATTTCTAACGATTTCTACTTTATATAGTTATTTATAAACCTTTATTTATTAAATTGAGTAGGAGATTCCGAAAATTAATACGAAGATTTAAATAATTAGTTAAAAATTAATAGGATTATTTAGTATTAGATTAATATTAATAAAAAGAAAAATATTAGCGTTTATATTAAATAGAAATATAAGCTTTCGGCTAGTTCTTCCGGCTATTATATAGATAAACCAGATAAAAATACTAGAAAAAAGGATTTTAAAAAAAATAGGAAGCGAAAGATCTCGCGTATTAATTTTAATTCTAACTTTTCTAATTTAAAAAATAAAAATAAAGACTTTAGTAAATATATATCTATATCTTCCGATACTAATATATTAATATCTTCTTTCGAAAGAAAGAAAAAAACGATATCTATTACTAAAAAATAGAGGCTTAATACTATCTATAATAAATCGATAAAAAAGAAATATAGATAATTTAACTATAATTTTATTAAGATAAATAGATATAAGCGAGTCGAGTATCTAGACGAAAATAAATATAGTTACTAGTAACTATAGGGCGAAAAGACTTATTATCTTCTGATTTTAAATGTTATAACGAGGTCAAATATAGATAATAATTGGGTGGTAGAAGGATTTTATTAAGGTTGATGTTCTATAGAAGAGGCCTGCGGGTATAAAAGATGCGTACCAAGGCCGCTATCTAATCTAGCGAGCCGTACTAAACCTAATCGGGTAATTTATTATATACCTCTCGGCCTTATAAAAGCTTGCTCTATAATAAATACCCTAAAAAGAGAAAAAGGCATCGCCCTCGATACTATAACGAGCGCTAGCGAGAGGGCAGACGGTTATACTATACAGGAGCTATAGTAACCGTGTCGGAGCTCTCCTAGCAGCTGGACCAATGCCTCTATGATAATTCCAAGCCAATGACTATATGCTATGTTCTCCAAGCTGTTTCTCGATAACTATAACGCTATTAGCGGCGGCGGCGAGCTTGCTAGCCAATAGGATGATATAAATTGGCGCTGACGAGGTGGTTTAGAGGGCAGAGAGGAAGGTGGAGTAGAGAAGGCGGAGCCTGCGGAGGTGGCGGCGGAGGCGCTTGCGCAGTTTGATTTGGAGGCAGCTGATTGGCTGGCTTTTGTTACGTTTAATAGAAGCCAAATTAGAGCTTTTGGATCGAGCCTTCTGATTGGCCGGTTTGATTTTGAACAGGGTCCAGGCTATATGGAGCCGAATTTGTTGAACAGCTGCGAAGTCGTTATATAGGCGCGTTTTTGAGGTGGCAGATAGATTCGTACAGGAGAACTCTCATGTTGAACAGTGATTTTGGTAGGGGTAAAAGGTGCTGGGGCAGAGATTTCTCGATAATATGAGGGGGCAGGCGTTCGCGGAGGCGTCATAGGAGGCGCTAGAGGTGCGATCTCGATAGTTTGTACAGGTGATGATGGTTTCTCAGGTGCTGGAGCTGTTTTGGGTGTAGAAAGTGGAGTACTGGGTGGAGATAGTGATGATTTGGGCTTGAACGATGGAGAAGGAGGTGTAGAAGGAGCGGAATGAGACGTCCCGGTCGTTTTCTTTGCATGAGAGGCTTCGATATGCCTATAAAGTTGGCTGTTAGAGGAGAATCTCTCCGGGTAACGCTTGTATTCGTAGGGATACTGGAAACGGAAGGCGGCCTGTACTTCTATTTAATCGCTGTAGTAGAATATTATATAATAAATAAAGGATATAAAAGAGTTTATCTAGATATTTAGATATTAATAGGAAAGTAATAATTCCGAAATTAGTTTTCTACTATAAAAGAAGCTTATATTTTATCTTTCTACCGCCGAAAGAAGGCCTAATAGACTAGAAAATAATAATCCCCTACTATAAAGTAGTTCTATTCGAGTTAAAAGCGACTAAAAATATTTAAGATATAAATATATCGACTAGTAAATCTAGAATAACCTTTCGGAATATAAAAAGCTTAAAGTAATACTAAAAAGATTAGATAAAGGAAGCTATAATCTTAAATAAATATACCGGTTTAAAGCCGAGAAATAGGAAAAGCTAGATATAAATAAAGGATTCGGCTCGCGTTTTAGTAATAAATTTAAAAAATAGGCGAAATAGCGCCGCTTTTAAAATAGGATTAGAATAATACTTAATATAGTAATTCTCGCTACTAAAGCGAGCCTATAAGTTAAAAAAATAAAAAGTTTCTCTACGAATTTTTAGTAGTAAAAATATTTTCTAGTATCGAGGTAGATTTATATTATAGAATAATAACTCGATATATATTAGTTCTATATTCTAGTTATTTTTATTTTTCAATCTTTAGATATAGAGCTCTAAAATATAATTTTAATAGTTTTAAACTTTTACGTTAAAGATGTTTAATATTTAATTATTATAGTAGTATCGAAAATCGGGATCTCGTTAAAGTTTTAGAAAAAGATATTTAAAATACGAAATAAGAATACTAAACCCGCCCGAGCGTAATACTATAATATTTTTAATAATTTACTACTAATATAAAAATCGCTCGATTTTTATAATTTTTAAATCTATTAAAAGCGTTTAATAAATTCTATAATTAAATTATATAAAGTTTTCTAATTAAATTAATATATAGCTTTTATAAAATCTTATATAAATTCTAGCGCTTTTAGTAAAGTAATCCTATATAAAGCTCTATAGCCGATCTACCGCGCCTAATAGTTTAAACTAGCTAATCAAGCTTTTATAGGCCGCGTTTAACGGCGTTTATTTAGAATATAATTACCGTAGAACTTTAGATTATTAAAAACCGTTAATTCTCTATATCTAATATATAAAGCCAAATTTACTAATTTAGATAGAATAATATATAATAAAATTATATAGAATTCCAAGCTGATTTCCTATAATTATAGAAGAGTAAAGCATTTATATATACAAATATCTCCACGCTAGACCTATATCCGATTTTATACCCGCTTTTATAATTAGCGACCGGATTAGTTAATATCCGAATTTATATATAATTATATAATCCAAATATATATTCTATAATCTTTTAAATTATTCGAATAGTTAAAAATTCTAACTACTATATTCTCCCCTTCCTATATAAAATATAAGGGGAAATAAATATTCCCTAAAGCTAAATAGTAATAGAAATAAAATTATAACTAGTAATAATAAGTAAAGTAAAGCGAAGAATATAAATTTACTTTTATATAATTTAAATAGAAGTAAATAAATATATTAACGGGAGCTCGCTATCGACTACTATAACTTTAAACTTTTTAATTTTCGGAACTTTTCCTTTTAATAATATTATTAATTATCTGCTCTAATAATAGTAATAGTAACTATTATAGTATATTATATCTAACCCGGCAGCGATTAGAATTATTATAAGATTTTTATAAAGTAATAGATAGTAAATTAATAAAATAGTAATTATTATTTATAGAAGTAATTACTATTTTTATATAGTAATAGATATTATAAATTAAACTATTCGATAGAAATATCGCTTATATTAGTTATTTTATTAACTTGTTTCGGAAAGCGTTATCCTTCCTAATAATTTCCGGCGCTAAAATATCGAAGTTTATATAGAATATTTCGGTAAACTTAGCCGATTTATCTAGATTATATATCTATAAAAGTTTAATACTATTTTTATATAAATAAGTCGTTTCTTAGATATATACGACCTACTTCCTTTTAAACGACTAATTTTATTCTAGCTATATAGAATTTAAGCGAATAAACTTTATAGTCTTTATACTAGCTATATTACCCGTCCTTTTATATACTATATAAATATACGATAGGAATTCGGAAGTATATATAGTAATTATCTATAGAAATACCGCTAAAATAAATATTCGTATTTATCTTTATATAGATCGTAATCTATAGTCGGTATAGAGCTTCTATTATAGATATAAATCCCGTAATTTCCTAGAAAATAAGCAGGTATAAAAGCTAGAAGCCGTATAGACGATAATTCTATATCGCTTCTTTCTATTCTACTATAGCTACGTCGATTATTATCGAAGCGAATTATAGACTATAATATTTTCCCGCCCGATTTCCTATAAGATAATAGGGGCTTTAGTTCTCTAGCTTTATTTTTCTAGCCTACTATTAATAACTCTAATAGACCTAGATATAAAGATAAACTTTCTATAATCTAAACCGAAACCTTATTAATAAATATAGTTAAAAAAGAAAAAGCTAGTAGTTATCTATTAGCTAGATTTCCGTCGTATATATTAAAAGCAATAAACTCGTTTAGCTATATACTTTTATCGGATACCGATTATATAAAATTAGAATCTTAGTTCGGCTCCGGGCTTTTTTAGGGATTATTTCCTCTTTCTTCTATACCTTCGGATCTAGAGAGTATACTACCTTTACCGGCCGTTCCTATTAACGCCTATACGGCTCGCCGTAAAACTTACTATATATATACCTTTAAGGTATACTATATAGTAATTTAATATTAAATAGATTAGTTCTAGAGCGAAAGGGAACGTAAACGTGAAGACTTCGACTTTACTAATAAGGATCGCTCTAGTCCTAAATAGGTACTTCGGCTTCGTTAAAAATAGTAAATATATTAAGACTAAAAAATAGTAGATAGTTATTTAGACTTCGGTATAGTTATATTTAAGGTACGATAGTTATATTATAAAGGGCGGCCCTATTATTTTTTAGCTTTATACTAAAATATAGAAGGTTTAATTTTTTAAACTTTTGATTTAAATTCTTCCGGTTTAATAAATATATATCGTATATATTTTAGAATAAATAACCGTACCTAAAGTTACTATTAAATTTTTATTAAATATAATTCTATAAATAAGTAAAAAGCTCCGCTTTTAGTATCGTCTTAGAATTATTTATATATTTATTTACTCTTTATTCTATAAAAAATTAACGAGTAAATCTTTTATTAAAATAAATAAAAGGTAAAGATATTATATCTAAACTAGAATTAACTTATATTTTAATATTTACGAATATATAGAATTATAAATAAAAGTAAAAATCTAATTAATTTTTCCTTTTTCTAGAAGTTTATATTTTATCGTCGTCTTTTTTACGGAGATTATTTTTAGGTATAGACCTAAACTTAGATAAACAATTATTATCTAGATTCTCCGCTAGCTTTAATTTATAAAGTTTTCTTCGTTTACGCTTTTTATTTAGCGAAGGCTATTTTATAGTAACTTTCTTTAGTCTTCTACGCCTATAAGGTATTTTCTATCTAATAGTAATATTTTCTTTTATAAAATATTTCTTTATATAATTTCTACTAATTAGATATTTATTAGTATATTTACTAGAAAATATTAGAATATAAGTATCTAAGATTTTAGTTTAAATAATCTTATATAAACTATACTAGTTAACTTTAAACTTTTAAAATTATTTAGTTCTAATTAAAACTATATCTCCTTTAAAAAAGGTATTACCTTTTATTTTCGTATTCTATATTTTTTCGTTTATCTTTACTTATATTATTATATCTTTATATACCTTAATTTAATCGTATAAAAGGAACGGCGTAGAATTAATTCTCTTATTATATCTTTTCGGAAAAGAGCTAGAAATATTAGTTAATAGTATCGGGTTAATACTATAAAGTAAATGGAAGGATAAAAATCTAGTAGTTATATACGTATAAATATATATAGTAAATAGAGCCTAGTCTAAATAGAAATTCTAAATCTTTCTCGGCTATCCGATATAGTATTTAGTAAATATTTTCCCGAGAACTCCGTTAAATCTTTTAATAGCGCTATTCGTTTATAGATAATAAGGCGTTATATCTCGATACTTGACTTCTAATAGACGGTATACCTTATCTATAGCTAGAGCCTAAAAGTTTATATCTCGATTAGTAATAATTTTTTTCGGAAAGCCGTAATTACGATAGATTCGATAGATAATAAATTCGGCTAGTATTTTTACTATTATATTTAGAAACGATAAAACTATAGGCTTTCTAGTAGCGTAGTTAATTATAGTTATAATCTATTTATTATTCTAGTTAGTTTCTAGTAAAGAACCGTTAAAATTAAATCTCTAGCGTTTAAAAGAATTTAATCTATCTTTCTAGATATTAAAAAGATATATTATATTCTATTTAATATTATAAAAGATAATAGTAAGCTAATATTCGGAATAGTATTTAATATAATATTTAATATTTTTTTTTATCTCGGGTTACTACTATCTTATATAAATAATATCTATTATTATTTCGTACGAATAGTAACTATATTATTTATAGATATAGTCTAGGAAATTCGTATAAGCCTATACTAGAATATAGGGTACCTAACTATTTTAAAGCGAATCCCGGTACTATACTATATTATTTTTAACTCGGAGATTATATTTATATTTTTCTAAAGTAGCTTTTATTTCCGGATTATTAGATAGGGTTCCGGATTCGGTATAAACTCTAATAGCGTCGTTAAATAAAATTATATAATTATCGACTTTACCGGTAGATAGCTAGAAGTTTTCTTTTTAATTTAGTATATCTACTACTATTATTTTACTATCTAGCTTATATTTAATATCGGGTTTATATTCTCTAAATTCTATAAGCTAGCGAATAAGCTTTCTAGAAGGTTTAGTAATAGTTTTAAAGTATTATAAATTTATATAATTCGTCCTAATAGTTATAGTTATTCTATTTTCGATATAGCAGCGCTATCGCTATAGAGATTCCTTAATAGTAAAAAGCTTTTATTCGTAGGTAACGTAGTTACGCTCTATAGATATAAATACCTTATTTTCGAAAATAATAGACTATTTAATACTATTAGTATTAATCTAGTAAAGAACGGCGCCCTATCTAAAATTAGAAGTATCCGTTTCGATAATAAAAGATAGAATTATATCGAATTAAATAAGTATTTTATTATTTATTATAATATTTTTAATTAGTTTATATATATTTCGAGCTTAAAAATTTATTTAGATTAGTTTATACTTTTTACCTTCTAAATTCTAGATTAATTTATAGAAAGGCCTGTATATTAGAACGAAATTTTCTATAAATCTCCGGTAATAGATATATAATTCTAAAAAGGACCGTATACTATATACTATTTATAGCGGTAGCTAGTTTCTAATAGCTTTTACTTTCGCTATATCTATACGGATTTCTCTATTACTAATATTATACCCGCAGAATTTAATATATTTTTAAAAAAATAGATACTTCGAAGGTTTTATAAATAGTTAGTTTTTTTCGAGTACTTCTATAATAGCTTTAATATATTATAGATATTCCTCCTTATTCTTTAAGTAGATTAAGATATTATCGAGGTAAATAACTATAAAATCGTCGAGAAACGGCCTAAATATATTATTTATTATAGTTTAGAACGTTATAGATATATTCGTTAATCTAAATAGTATAATTAAGAACTTATATTTACTAGCTTTAGTATTAAAAACTATTTTCGTACGATCTTTTTTAATAATATTAATCTGCTAGTAACCGTTTATTAGATTAATTTTACTAAAGTATATCAGCGGATCCTAAAATGGATTTTCAGATTAGACCGGCTGACAGCCATCTCAATCCAAATAATCTAAATAATCTAATTAATCCAAATAATCCAAAAATCCAAAAAGTAGATTTTCGATAGATTAGAATTCTAATAGTATCTATAGTACGAATATCTGCTTAGTAAGCAGCCTAAAATAGGATCTATATATAAGCTAAAAATAAGCCTATATAACCTAACTCGAAAATAAGGTTTAGCGGCCGCCGCTAAAAGCAGGAACAACGGAAATCGAATATCTATTTAATAAACTACGCTAGACCTAATCTAGTTAGATTCTAGTAAAGAAACCTAATATTTTCGATCTAGATAAAGCTAGCCTAGCGTTATATATAGGCGTATATAGGCCTACTAACTACTAATAAGGACTTAAACGAGTTTAAAATCGAATCTCTAAATCTTCTTAGCCGTTTTAGCCGCTTAGCCGTCTTAGCCGTCTTAGCCGCGCAGCTACGCAGCTTCGGGTATACCCGAGACCGGCTAATAAGCCGCTTATAAGCCGCTCTTAGCTATACCGGCTAAGAACTGGCTAAGACGACTAAAACGGCTGAGACCGGCTTTAAATCGGTTTTGGGAAATGCTGATATACTTCGCTATCCCGATAGTATCTAGATAATTTTAAATTTTAGATAATAGATACCTATTCTTGGTAGTTATACTATTAAGGCCCCGGTAGTCGATATATATACGTTAATTACTATCTTTTTTTTTAGTAAAAAGAATAGACGCGCCTTAAAAAAATTAATTTAGTCGAATTAATTTTTATTCGGTAAAATATTTAATCTAACGCTTCTATTTCTTATTTAATTTAGGAAATAAACTATAATAAACTCGATTAATAGATCGAATATCGCCGGTTTTAATTATATAATCTAATAGCCTTTCCGGTAGTAGTTTTATCGGAAGGTTATTTTAGAAATAATCTAGAAATTTCGGGCCGAAAACTCTATCTAATCCTATATAGCCTATTATCTTCTAAACCGGGTTAAATTATTCCGAAAAGTTAGGTTCGTTTCGTATAATATATAGGCAGGCCTATATACCTTTTCTAATAAGTTATTTAAATCTTTTAAAGTTAATTTCGAAAAATTCGGTCGGGGTATTTTTAAAAAGTTATAAATAATATATATTCGAGGCGTTATATAACTAATATATAATTCTATCCTTTTATATTTATACTTCTAGAATATTATAGTTAAATACTAAATTATACTATTTTTAAAAATCTTTTCCGAAAATTAGATAATAGTCTATATCTAATACTATATAAAAAGTAGTAGTAGAAAAGGTTCTATAAAACTATAAAAGCTTTATTACTTTTAAAATATCTATAATCTTATTATTTTTAAGCTATATTCTATCCGATAACTACTAAACCTCTAATTTTAGAAGGTTAATAATACGCCTAGTAATAAAGCAGTTAGTAATATTTAAATTAGCGAAGACTTCGAAGCGATTCCTATTAATTTTTAGATTAAACCGTATCTATTAATTAAAACCCGATATTCGATATATATATAAAAGTCGTTTACTATTCTATATATTTTTAAGCGACGGTATTATATTATAGAAAGTAGTTAAAGCCTTTTCCGGCGTCTTTTTAGAAATTATTTCTAATTTCTCGATCTTTACCTTAACTAGACCGAGCTATTTTTCTACTATTAAAAGCTTTTTATCGGCGTTATATATACGACTAGATTTATATAATACTACTTATTTTCCGATAACCTATTATTAGCTATTACCGATAGGCCTTTTTTTTCGGAAAAGGTTTATTCTATAGGAATATATTCTGGAATATAAATACTCCGGTAATCTTTTTTATAATAGCTAGATTTCCTATAATTATAGTATTTACTTATACTATTTAATTTCTCTTATCTATTTTTTTCTTTTTAACTACCTCGGCTTCGGCCGCGGCCGCCTCGACTACTAATATCTATAGAGTTAATTTTAATAGTACTAGATTATTTAACTATCGAAGAAATTATAATATTCCGGTTACTATAGTATTTAGTAGTAACCTTTTCGAATATTATTATAGCGTTTATATTATTTATAAAGCTTACTAGTTATCTATTTTATTATTATAAAACGAGATATCTTTTAGTAACTATCTAGATATTAGGTTTTAGATAATCGATAAAATATTTTAAAATAGTATACTCGCTAATTTTACTTTTAATATCTATATATAATTTAATAAAAGTAGAATAGTAGTTTTTAATATTACTAAATTTCTTAATTTAGGCTAATCTACGCTAAATAGTTAAAATATTTTCTATAAAATTCGATTTATCCTATTGTTCTAAAAAGGCCTTTTTAAAGTATTTCTAGGAGTTTTTATCTAGGTTAGAAATCTGCTTAATATACTATAGCTTAGTATCGTTAATAAAATATTAACTATTATAGAAAACGGGGTCCGCGATAGTTATACTATAAAATAAATAATAGTATTTATAGTAGTAGAGTCAGGTATAGACGAAATAGTAGTTATATTTAGAATTTTTAAAGTTAGGAGGCTTTTTATTATAGGCGTCCTATATTATATAGACTATAGAGATATTAGAGGTATTAAAAGGAATAAACCTACGTAACAGCGGATTAGAATCTCTACTAGGAGACCCTAGTAGCTCTAGATTAGAGCTACTATAACGGGAACGATAATAATTAGAGCCGGTATAACTATTCCTATAGTTCGTATAAAGACGACTAAAAAGTCGGTTATATCTACTACTAAATCTACTTTTATTATCGCTATTATAAGAATCGTTATTTCCGGGAATATCTAGAGTACCCCCGAGACTAATATCTTTTCTAGAAATATCTTTCTCTATAGTAGAAATAGTAGCGAATTAAGCCGTAAGTAAGTTATTTAAAGGGGTCCTATATATTACGTCCACGATTCCATAGAAGTTTCCTGGAAAATTAGTCAGGCAAGCGAGCCTAATTATCTATAGCCGCCTATAGCCGCTATAGCCGTCCTTTCTAACGGAACTTTTAATAAATAGCTATCTATCGGCCTATATAGCTATTTTTATTATATATATTGCTTATTATTTCTATAGATAATTTTTCTTATTAGTTATTGATATAATTATTAAATATATCTCTATTTTTTTCTTTTTATTTATTTTATAATAAAAATACTTTATAATATTATAACTATACCTCTGCGGCTATATAGAATTAGTTATAATAATCTATATTAGGATTCCTTTACTATTTAATAGTTCGGACTATATTTATAGTTATAGCTAGACTTAAATATAATACCTTCTAATATATAGGGACGTTATATTTTAATAATTTATAATATTAGTCTCGTTATTCTGACCTATAAATCGAAGCGATACTATTAAAGTAGTAATACTAAATATCTATAAAAGAAATAAAGAATTTTTAAAACTATAGATTATTTAGATAAATATCTATTTCGTATTATATATAAACTAATTTCTAAATAAAGTAGTTAAAGTTCTATTTATAATATTATACCTAGGAGGAGCTACCTTTAATTAGGTATAGCTTCGAATAGAAGATTATTTCGATAATTTTAAAAGATAAAAAGAAAATAAAATATTATAGATCTTCTACGCCTTCGGTAATTTTATTATAGCTATAAAAGAAACCTTCGGAAATAATAATAAAAATAAAGTAATAAATAGAAAACTAATAGTTTTAAAGTAATAGAAGTCGGTAGTTATCTATACTATTTAGTTTAGAATATTAGCTTATAAGATAGACTAGAAAGATTTAGTTCTAAAAGTCTATTTCTATAAAAGACTTTAGATAAAAGTTAAAGAAGCTATAGTAGTAATCGAAAAACTAGATTCGCTTATAGATTTTATTAAGTTTATAATAAAGATCGATATTAGGTAATATAAAACGTATCTAGATAAATAAACGCTTAGTAAAATAGGATCTACTAAAAAAAAGCCTAGAAAAAATCTGATAGAACTTAATACTACCGAGACTAGAAGATTATAAACTAAAGTTTATTATTTATATAGAAAAACGGGATATTTTAAAAAGAATTACCTATTTAAGGAAGTAATTAAAATAACCGAATATCTTTTTAAAATAATAGAAAAAGTACCCGAAAAATATATAGTAAAAAGCTGGTTAGCCTATTATAATAATAATTACCCTATTTATCTATTAGATAAAAAAGAAATAGGATAGTATTCTAAAAAACTAAAGAAAGTATAGAAAATAAAACTAGTATTCGATTTTAAATTATATAAAACCGATAAACCTCTTATAGCAGCGCTTAAAGTTAAAACCGGAGATTAATAAATAATAGCTTTTATAAATAGAGAAAAAGATAATAAAGTTATTAAAGAATTCTATAATAAAATTAAAGGATATCTTTATAGATAAATAATAAAAGATAATAGAATTTTTAATATCGAAATTAAAATAAAATACGGAATAATTAGATTAATAAACTTTACTATAATTAAAAGTTAGAAAAATTATATTATTTTAGGAAATAAATAGAAAAAATTAATTTTAGAAAAATTAATAGAAAAAAGTACTATTAGTAAAAAAATAGAACTATAAATAATATATCTTCTAGCCTATAAAAACCTTTTATATAAAAAAGTAAATAAAGCTTTAATAATAAACTATAAAAATATTAGAAATTTAGATACTAAATTTAAAGAAGGCGGAAAAATTTAAAAAATAAAAATTTAGAAAAAATACTATTATTTTTTTTAATAATTTACTAGAAAATATAATAAAAATAGAAAAATAATTTAATAATTTTAGATAAACTATATTAGAAAAATATACTAAAGTATAGTTAAAGCTATAGATAAAATCGAATACTATAAACTAAACTAAATAGATTAAAATAAAAGGACGCCGGACTCGGTACTTAGTATTTAATCTAGAAATAAAGAATTCGATTAGTACTCGTCTTTATCGTTATAGAACGAAATAGTTACTAAGAAATAAGATTTAGTAGAACTATTAGAAGAACCAGAAATAATTTATAATATAGATATATAACTCGGAGTATATAAAAAATAATAGTAAAAAAGCCTTTTATTAGATTTTCTTCAGAATCCTATACTTTATATAGATTAAAAGAAATTAAAATCTCTTAAAAATTAATTTAGATTATCTAAAATAAAACTAGGTACTAATTTAATAGACGCCTCTTATATAGCTAGTATAAAACTAACGGAAAAGTAAAATATAACCGGATTATTAAATTTATTAAACCTAGAAAGTATATATTATTTCTAAATAATAAAATTACTTTTATATTTATCTAAAACGCGATAATAGGTAATAAAATACTTTTATTTATTAAAAAGTCGGTATAGATCTAATTTCTAGGCTAAATATTTATTATAAATTTCCTTTTTAGAATTAAAAAAAGATTTAATATAATAATAAACCTCGGAATATTTATTAAAAGTACCCGCGATATTAGAATAAAGTTTATTTTTTTTATTTTTAAAACGCTTCTCTACGGTAGTTAGTAGAAATAAAGGAATAAAAAAAATAATATATAGATAGTATTAGATATTAGAAGATTATATAACTTTTAAGCCCGAGTATATTTATTATAAATATTATTACTAACCTCGACCTTATATTTTTTTAAAGGATTATAGATATATAGAAAATAAAAAAAAGATATTATAACCTCTTTTAATTAAATATAATAAAACGACTTTAATCGGTTTCCTTTTTAAGAACATATAATAGAGGTATTAATAAAAAAAAAAAAAAAAGGAAAGAAAAATCTTTTTTATATCCTATAGACGGATTATATACTAGGTAAAAAGCGATATAAAAAGAGCAGTATTATATCTATAATTCTATAGAAGTACTCTAGAAAATTAGTAGGATAAGTAAGCTTAATTATCTATAGCCGTCTATAGCCGCTATAGTTACCTTTCCTAACGGGATTTTTAGTAGATAGCTATCTATCGGCTTTTATAGTTACTTTTACTATATATATCGCTTATTATTTCTATAGATAGTTTCTCTTATTAGTCGTTAATATAATTATTAAATATATCTCTACTATTCTCTTTTTAATTATTTTATAATAAAGATATCTCGTAATATTATAACTATACCTCTACGGCTATATAGAATTAATTATAATAATCTATACTAGGATTTCTTTACTATTTAGTAGCTCGGACTATATCTACGGCTGTAGCTAGGCTCGAGCGTAACGCCTTCTGATATACAGGGACGTTATACTATAATAAGATTTCTAGTTCGTATAATTTTTAGAAAAGACCGTATTTTTATTATATACTATTATTCGCTCTATACTAGCGCCGAACTAAAAGTAAAAGGAGTATTTTATTTAGGAACTTATATTCGAGCTTAGAGAATCTTATTTATAAAGATAGATAAAACCGGTTTAAAAAAACTTTAATAATAGAATAAAGTTGGATCGTTGATAGCCTAAAAAGTTATTACTACTAGTATAAAATTCTAAACTGATTTTCTATAATTATAGAAAAGTAAGATATTTATATATATAAGTATCTCCACGCTAGATCTATATCCGTTTCTATACCCGCTTTTACGATTAGCGACCGGATTAGTTAGTATCCGAATTTATATATAACTATATAATCCAGATATATATTCTATAATCTTTTAAACCGTTCGAATGGTTTAGAACTCTGATTACTACAGTTATAGAATTTATTATATACTATCTATAGAATTAAAGATAATAGAAATCGAGAGATTTTTATATTAGTAGTAAATTATTAAAAATATTATAGTATTATACCCGGGCGGATTTAGTATTTTTAATATTATATCTCCCTTTATATATTTAATTTTTATCTTTACTTTTTTTTTTATCTTTATTTTTTTCTTTAAACTAATCGCTCTATTTAATATCGATATTATTTAAATATTCGTTATCTATTACTTTACCGCTTATCTATTTTAAATATTCGAAATAAACGAAATAGCTTTAAATCTTTTTAGTACTATTATAAATTTTAATACCCGTTTAAAAGAATTTATAAAATATTATTATATTAAAAGCTATATAGTATTTCTTTATCTAGATTTTAAAAACTAATAAAAACTCTTTAATAGAATTATAGTTAGGCGAATAGAACGGTAAATACTAGATTCTTATTCTATAACTACTATAAAGGTCTTTAACTTATATTTTTATATATAGAGTAGTTATTAAAGATAAATACTAACTTCGGACTAGAATAGAAATTATATAATAGAAGGATCTACTATTTTAGAAACTATTTAAAATAGTAGATTTTAATTCTAATATAGTAGATTATATATATTAATAGATCGTCCGAATAATAAATAGAGAAAATACTATATTACTATAAATAATAAAAAAGTATTCGAACTATCGGCTTTATATTAAATTCAGATTGTTTATATTTATAGTAAAATATATATTTATTAGCTATAGTTTTATTTAAGTATATAAACCAGTTATAAAAATAGATATTAATAGCGAAGATATAATATTTATAAAGGGTTTTTAACTATTTCTTCGTTTTTCGCTATAATAATTTTCTACTAATTTTTATCGTCTTTAGAATCTGGTCGATTCGCCTAGTATTAACTACTATATTAAACTCGTCGAAAAGAAATTTCTATATTTTATATAAATAAAGATTTAGATAGTATTCTAAATATTTCTTTAATATCTTTTTTATATAATCTTTAAATTTAGGATATTAATTAAACTTTTTTATTTATTTACTTTTATAGCTTCTAAATATTTAAAGATTATATTTAATATAGTATATAGTAGTAATACTATAATTCTCTTTAGTAGTAATATTATCGGGTCGAATATTATTAAATAGAAATTAAATAATATAGATTTTCTATACCGGCGATAATTATTTCCTATTTTTAGCTATAAAATAATATATCGCGGTTAATAAAGGAAAAAAAAAGAAAAAAGAAAAAAAGTATAGTCTTATATATAATAGCCGACGGCGGTAGTAAATTCTATTCTAATTTCTATTCTATTAACTTTACTAAAAATATTAGAATATATAATAAATAATAGCTTTAAAATTACTATAATAGATATATTTAACCGATTTAATAATAGTAGTTGCGGTTAAAATATAGATAGTAGAGGTCTTAGGATTTCGCTGTAAATTTTAGGTAGATAGTACGGGGAAAATCACGTTTTTATTACTCTTTATTTCCCCTGGGGTAAGCTAACTGATAAGATAAGATCGCCCTTTTCCAACTTCCGCAAAGATGACGTCCGAGAAACACTATTACCTTCGCCCTGTTTCATCTTCACGGCGTAGATAAGTTGCAACAACCCCTTCAGTGGAAATATGTTCATAGTTACTTGCCAATTCGACGCAGGGTCGAATGTCTTGCTCCGCGCTTGCCAAGATCCAACACTGCTTCAGATCAGCTTGAAGCTGAGGTCCAACCCCTTCGGCTCGTCCCCCTATAATACATTATTACTCTGTACATCAATGCTTTGCTGGCAGCTATCCTTTGATCCATTCAATAAATGTTCGGCGCTGAACTGTCTGGCTATTCCAACTGCCCATAAGTCGCACTGATACATCGAAGAAGCTGCGACTCGGCGAGTGAGATACTACGCCGCAAAGACTTTGTGCCTGGTCATTCGTTAGCTTTCTTACTCGATCAAACCCTTGTCAGTACGATGAAGAATGGCAATATTCAGCGATAACCCAATCTGATCGCTGTGCCTGTCAATCGAGTATGATCCCGCCGCAGCTCCATCGTTTGACCACCATGGCCCAAACGGCCTTCATGTCAGACGCCGGGGTGTCTTCATATTCGCTGTTATTCGCTGTTGTTGCTATTTTTCCTGTTCCTGCAAAAACTATCAAATCGTTTGTATACATGTTTTTCTGGTAAGATCAACGGTAGTCGTCCCTTGCTTCCGATCTACCTCCCAATATTTTATCAACATGTCTCTCAACTACAAGATATTCCCTCTCCTCCTCCTAACATTCTTACTCCCAACCCTGATTAATGGTAGTCCACATCCCCAAAGAGGAGCTGGCCATCGCCATGGAAGACCAGTAGAAAGCGTAGCAGTCGTCGCCCCACCAACCACCACTACATCACTCGACGGCAGCAACGCTTTCATCCCCCAACCAACCGACATCATCAAAAACGACGACACCACCACAAAATCCACCCTCGTCAAAGGAGGCGGTGGAGCCACCACCACCACCACCGGCCCCAACGCCCCCATCATCACCTCCTCCCCCTCCACCGGCACCGGCGGTGGAAAACGCGGCCTAGCCTACAACTCCTCCTCCCCCTCGCTCCAAATCTTCGCCAACAGTGAAATAACCTGGGTCCACAACTGGTACTCAGCACCCGACGGCGCGCCCTCCGAATTCCTATTCGTCCCGACCCTCTGGTCCGACGAATCGCCGCATTCCGATAACTGGGACACCTTGGCCGCAGGACATCAATACCTGATGTCGTTCAACGAACCGGATATCGTCGGCCAAGCGAACATGCAAGTTGGTGACGCAGTGGCCGCTTATAAGAAGCTTATGTTTCCCTTGAGGAAAAGTGGGGTGCAAATCGGGGCTCCGTCTATTAGTAGCGGGTCGGGTGAGAATGCAGCCGGTATACCCATGGGGACGGATTGGCTGGGGCAATTTTTGGAGCAGTGTGATGATGAGAACAGTTGCGTAGCGTAAGTCTACCTATCACCTCCCGATCCCAATCCCTTTCTCACAAAAGCCCATCTCCTAACTCCTCTTCCCTCCCCAGCGATTTCGTCTCCGGCCACTGGTACGGCTGCCCGAGCGGCACCTGCAGCGTCAGCGCCGACGTCTCAAGTTTCCAATCATACGTCAACGACCTCATCAGCACCGCCAAGGGACGCGACGTCTGGGTTCCCGAATTCCAGCGCTATGGCGATGCGGGCGGGCAGCAGGAGTTTTTGGAGGCGGTATTGCCGTGGTTAGATAGCAGTGCGGTGGTGCGGTATGCTTATTATATGGTTGTGGATGGGATATTGACGACTGATGGGCAGGTGAATGAGTTGGGGGGTGCTTATGCTGGGATTTGATTGTGTATTGCTTTTGTTTTGATCTCGGATGGGTAAAGGGGTCTAGGAGGGTGAGGGGAAGGGGGTTGTCTCGCGTTAAGCAGAAAAACCCGGACACTAAGCCTATAGTCTTATATATTAGCAGGGTATTCGATTTAGCTAGTATCGAGCAGCTAATCTAGGATTTAATTTAGCTGGCAGTCGTAGTTTCGAGTGCCAAATCCGTTAAGTCGAAATGTCCGAACGATTCTGCTCGCCGCGAGGTTGTATATAGGGAGTTTCCGATTGTAAATGGATATCCTTGATCGAGTTCAAGTCCGAAGGCATTGGATGGACGGTTTATTCCTCCTTCCTCGTTCCCACAGCGCGCTTCTTCAAATCCTATTACTGCCTTCAATCCCTCATATCAATCGCCGTAACTCTACCCCCGCCTTCTGGGGCGCTGCCCTCACCAGCCACCACTACCGTAACCACAAACCGTACCATACCCCTCCTCCCCGGTCCTTTTATCACAATCCGCATGTCAAGTGACTCCCATATTATAAGTAGACAAAGAAGTCGAGTGTATGTGCAGTACTACCTTGCTCCTCATTATTCGTCCCAATCTGATCCACACAGTGATAGGTACCCTGCACCTCATACATAATCCGTCGTAGGAATCGTTGATATTTCACCAATTTGGATCGTATCTCAGCTGTTTCTGTTTTCTGTTCCAAGCCCGACAGACAGAAAACTCCAGCATGCCGCTCTTCTCCCGCAAAAGGCCGTCTGTTTCCGGCACGCCCGTCTCCACGGAAGAGAATGATACCGCGCCGCTGGCTCAAGACACGGATGGCATGCAGCGATTCACGGCGACGGGACGACCGTATGATATTTTTCTCCTCTGTCCTTCTTTCTCACTCTCCCTCTCCCAAATCCATCCCCCAACCCAACCTCCCCCCCTTCCCACAACCACCGCAGTTCCAACTCTATACCCCATTTCCAAAAACAAAGAAAGCCACGCGATAATGATAACGTAATACAGAATGCCATCCTACAACCCCTCCGCGCTGGGCAACATCCCCTCCTCCTTCGTGGGCCAAGCGCCTCAATTCCTACCGCAGAAATTCACCGACGAGTCAGTGCTTATGATTCCGGTTCCGATGAGCGTACTCGAGGATCCCTCTGCCCACACCACCCCTTCTACCACTAATGACAATCCAATCAAAGAGCCGCAGCAGCAACGTCGACCCTCGAGTTTCATGAAGAAACTGAAAGGCGGAGGCGGAGAGAAGAAAGCGAAGAAGGAGGATTTCAAGATGGTGAAGATGACGAGGGGGGAGTATTTGATGTATTGGGCCAAGGATGAGGAGGGGCGGTATATCGGTACGGAGCCGGAGGGGGAAGGAGTGCGGCGGTTAAGAGAGAGGGGGGAGTTGTGAGGACGTTTTCGAGAGTGGGTGGGGTTGGATAGGTGTAGGTGGACCTGGATGTGGGCTTGTAGATGGTTTGCTGGTTGGGTTCTTTGGCGCAGTGGTGGTGTTGGAAGGAGCTTCTTCCATCGATCTACATGCGTCAACGGGGCCTTATAGCTGGATCGACCTCTGTTGTAGAACCCCCCTCGACCCCCGACCTGGAACCCCCAAAGCGGCATCCTTTGCAAACACCATCTGACTCGACAAAAGTCATCTTAGCCTTCGTCATCGCCTCAAATTGTCGCTGAAGAACCGCCTTCCATCGCTGAAGACCAAACCCTCCGTCCCGACATCGGACACACGACGTGACTATACGCAACTCCTGGAGCCCCGGCATACCGGCATTAAGATTCTCGGTAAGCGTCGTCATGTCCCGGTGCGAAATCAGGGCTTGGATATTTCTGCTCGAAGCCTCCATCTCTATGGTTCGGATGAGGTTGAGACGGTATGGGAGGGTTGTCTTGATTAGGTATTCGATAGTTAGGATCTCGTCTATAAGGAAGAGGGTTTTGCTGTATAGGAGGTTGATGGTTTCGGAATATCTAGGATACTCGGGTCAGTGTGATGTGCCATGTCTATATTCTGTAGGAGGAAAGGGATATATACACTCGTCGGCAAGTTTTGAGAAGGGGCAGTAATTCCGTGATCTCATTGTCCTGCCACCTCCCTGGGATCCAAGCCCTGGTGCAAGTCAAGGCTAGATACCTGCAACCTTTAAGTTCACCAGTATCATAGATCCCAGGCCTCAACAGTTCCGAATGAGGTCGATGGATCGAATGACATTTATAATGACCCAATCGATTATCTCGTCGTCTGAAGAGATGGATATGAGTGAAGTCACATAGCGCATACTCATATATCATCTCTCGGATTTCGGCCGGAAAGCGGCCATAGAGAACGGATTGTAATTGATCCGCCGTTGTCTGCCTCGTTCTCTCCGGTCGTCCGGAACCTGCAGGACAAGGTGGTAAAGGCAAGGTGAGAGCTCGTCTTCGCGACGGTAGGGGGATAGGAGCCTCTTGTCGAAGGCTTCTCTCGATTCCTTTACGCCGGGTCTCTTGCATCCGTGCGTTGCCACAGCCAAAGTGGAAGGATTGGCCGGTGGAGACGTGCCATGTTGCGTAGATACAGATGACTGGAGAAGCGAGGGCGATGAGGATTACCGCTCCAGCTACTTTGACTGCGTCCTTCAAGTTTTCCTTGGTTGAGGCCTTCATCATTTTCATTAGGAAGAGAAAAGTCCAGTGAAGCTTGGTTGACTCGGTAGAACAGTAGTGTACTGGTTCTAATGGTTTGATACAATGACCCGCACATGTTTATAATTCATGATGGGACAGTATATATCATAGCATCTGATTACAATCAATGCTTCGGGTGTTGCCTCAGTACCTACAACATTGTGAAAGCTAGCGTACCGCTTAAAATGAGACAACCTTACTGATACTAAGCTCTAAGAAGCTAAGTTTGAGCCACTGCTAGCTACTTAGAGTTACGCTCAATCCCCTATACCACCTCAAGCCAGAGGAATGTGACCCTCAAGCAAGTCGGCCCATAGCGACTGGAGACTCCTGCCTTAAGGCTGAAATTAGAAAAATTCGGAGGCTTACAAGTACAAGATGAAAAGAGATAACAGCGAAAACGATGGAAGCTCAGATCGTTTTCTACCTCAACTCCGACACGCGACCTTTTGGAAGCTTCAAAGCCTGGATATCGTGGATCTGGATGAGTGTGAAAAGTCTGCTGCTTGGAGGACTTTGGCGCGGTAGTGGTGTTGCAAGGAGTGCTTATTCGCTTCGATGGGCGCAAGGTGTAGACAAGATCGCAGGACTAGAACCGAGGTCTACTTTGTGTAGCCAAGCGATAGGAAAACCAGAAAGGGCTCCTGGATGTAAAATTTGCTGACGGGCGGGATGACCAATCTCGTGAAGGTCATGTATTGTTATCTTCAGCGGACGCCTTGGAAGGCACGGAACCGCACAGTCCACACTCAATACCATCGTCGACAGAACGCATCTTAGCCTTCGTCATCGCCTCAAAACTCTGTTGAAGCACTTCTTTCCATTTTCGAATGTCATCCTCAAGCACCCGATAACACTAGGGACACGAGGTGACAACACGCAGCTCCTGAAGGCCTGGCATACTGGCATTGACGACTTCTATAAGAATATCTACATCCGAAGAGTCGGTTGGAGCCAGGTGTTGAAGTGTAGTTTCTGAAGCCGACAACCCGAAGGTTTTGATGATGTTGAGACGTTATGGTAGGGTGGTCTTGATGAAGCGGGAGATTATATCGATGTCGTCGAAGCGGAGGATGTTGCGGGTATAGAAGAGGTCGAATACCTGAGTTTTTATCTGAATTGGTTTGATGTGTGCGGTTTCGTATGTGTAGTCCTGGGGAAACAGAAAAATGTATGCATACACTCGTCGGCATGTTCGGAGCAGAGGCAATAAATTGGTCGTGTCTATGCGATCCTGCCACCTCTCGCGGGTCCAAGGTATGTCACGGGTCAGGTTGCTTCCTAGGCCATTGAGGCTTTCGAATAATTCTGAATCGGGACGATGGGTCCGATGGCAGACGTAATGACCTACGAGGTCTCGCTGTTGGAGGACATGGATGTGAGTGTAGTTGCATAACGCATAGAAAGGCCCGTGAGTCTTGAGCTTTTTATAAGAGTGATGTGCTGATTCTGAGTTAAGGTCGAGCCGCATACGATCGATGAAGCGATAGTACGTACTTATATAGAAGGCTATGAAAACAGTTCATACACGCATTGAAGTTCGCAGTGCCCACGACACCTCCAAGGTTGAGGGGAAATCAGTCCAGACCAGGACATGCACGCAGCCGACGGATGAGAATGCTGTCTTACGTTCTCCAACAGTAACCGGGAGAATCGGATGATCAGAAGCGCAAGATGAAGAGACACCAAGGCTCCGGGTGCGAACAGGATGAGGCTCGGATTTTCTTTCGTCCCAAAATCTTTGCAGGGAGCTTACTTTGTTGGAAGATTTGATATCTGGATGTCATGTTGAGCCTTGGAAATGTGCTCCAGTTACCCACGCACCTGCACACCCTCGCTAAATGCTCATGCTCATGCTCATAGACCTACTTGCCAGTCAAATTCTGCAGGTTCAACAAATCGTGGTCAGGTTCTCGTGAATTTCTGTGGTGTGTTCATTCATATGGCTGACCCATCTGAAGTGTATGTGTCTGGAAAAGCTCATCCGTATCCTCGTATACTGGACCTATATTCCTCATTCCTCCACGACGACCCTGCTGCTTAGCGTCACTGACGATGCCGAATTTCCTCCCCATTTCCCGTAGATTCTTCGTCCCTCGCGTGAGATCTCCCAGCAGGCCCACGAGAGTAACGTCGCTCTTCTCCGAGAGTGATTCTTGTTCGAAAGCTGCACCATCAGATGGTATGAGGAGAGGTAAACGATTGACAAGTGCTTGGATGGAGCGTAGGATGGGATGATTGATCTCCGCCTGGCCCGTAGCGGGGGCTTCGTCGGCTGTTGTTCCATTGGACTCAGACGGCGCAGTCAAATAGGAAGGCGGTAGGCTGGTAAGGTACGATCTAAGCAGCTGTATCCGGATGTGAAGCATCTTAATTGCATTCGCACGCGCGGTTAACGAGGCAATTACTGGAGATCCGCTGGATTAGTATCGATCGCAATTTGGGTGCGACTACTTACGCTCTTCATCCTCAGGCGAGAGCAAAGAGGAGTCGTTCAATGCTTTGGCCTCTTGTTGTGAGCTAACTTCTTTCGAGGGCCTATCCGTGACAGGCGCTTGTGAAGCTTGCCCCTTGCCCTTTGATCGTGTGGAGGAATCAACATTGGCGGCATTCCCGCCGCCACGAGCGACGAAGTCGACGCTGATCATCTCGGCCTGTCCAGTGTCGACGCTGCAAGACAACTCCTGGAACTTCAGATTCAACGGGACCTGTTGGCCATCTAGGTCCATGGGCCGATCTCCATCCGCCTCTTGGCTCTCGTAAACACTTTCGTATACGGTCAAGGGAAGCTTGCCATTGTTTTCACCTCCCGCCAGGACACTTGCGGGATGGAAAGCGAGGAGGACGGCGGTCTCGTTGTAGTCGTGGATGATTTGCTGGTGGATGGGAACATGCTGAGCTTCGGGTCCGGTCGGCGGAGTTGTAGTAAACCATCCTACCAGATCAAGTGCTGGCTCTTTATGGACGTCTTTGTATTGCTGTAATCGATCTTGAAACCAGGCTTGATGAAGCAGGACAGCGCCTTGGTCTCCGCTGACGACCTGACATTCGAAGGCATATTCTAGAGTGATGTCTCTTCCATTATGCTGTCCTAGTAGAGCTCCAACGATAGGTCCTTGTTGTCGACGAAGGGTGTGCCGTGTGATAAAGTCGGAGACAGTGAGGAGGACAAGAGGGTGGAGGTGGATTTGGAGGCCTGAATCGGAGGCCTTGTGAGAGGACACAAGCGAGGATGAGTGGCTTTGCGCCATGACTGATGTCTCGCGCTCCCAGTGAGAGTTGTTGTTGAAGTAATGGTTGGAGTCCCAGTGGCCAGGCCGTCTTGATGGGTAGCTGTAAAGATTGAGGTTCTTGATTTGTTCCTAGCAGCAATTGAATATGAAGGTGGATTATGTTATGAAGGAGTTGCACGAACTCTAATTTTCAGCCTCAACTACTAGTGCGGGACGCTTCGTGGTGGGGGTCCGGAGGGTCCTTCCTCGACTCTCCTCATTAAGGTACACCTGTCTCACTCTAACCACCATCCGAGCTCTGGATTTGTGGATCCTACGGACGACCGTGATCTCTCTTGAATATCTCAGGACAAACTATTCGAAGCTCTTCACCAAGTGCTAATGTAAAACCAAGCATCCTGACGACATTACAGCAACAGACTCGTCATTTGGAAACCAAGATTCCCCCCTCGACGATTGTACTAGGTTCAGGCGATATGAATCTGCTTGGGGATATCCAGTCCCACCTTGCTGAGGTTGCTTCAGACCCTGCGGGCAAGGCACTCGATCCGAGGCTGCTAGAGAAGTTTGACGGGCAAGTTACCGGTGTGCAACCTGCGATGTCCAACTTTCGCAACGGCCTTCGCAGCTATTAACGTCGTCGTACTGACTCTCGACAGAATCCATCTCCGAGACAGACAGAGATACCCTCATCTATCAGCTGGCTGAATTGCTGCCAACTTTACAACAAGATCCATCCCCTGCCACCTCCCTCATCGAAATCCTTGTCCGTCCAGCATCCTACACCTTCGCCCGCGTGCTTGACATAGACCCGCCAGTCGACTTTGCCGCCGGTCTCACAGCTCTTTTTCCGTCCATCAACCTGGTCACGTTGTCATTGCTGGAGAAAGCAAAGTTCAAGAGCAGTGATGCTGGAATTGTTGCCGGCAAACCCGAGATCATTGCTGCTCTGATCGAGCTGTGGCTCTCGACACCAGATACCGCTGTTGCTTCGAAAGCGCATAGTGTCCTCCTTGGACTACTGACCGCTGGTGAGAGACATAAAGAAGCCGCTACCACGACTTCGCAAGATCGCGCCGAGCAGTCTCTGATGTGGCGCAGAGTCTTCCGTGACAAAGATATCTACGATTCCATCTTTCGAATCTGCAGTCTTACCAACGCTGGCCAAAATGGTCAATTGGGCAAACGGGATAAGACCGTCGCCCAAGCTCGCTTGCTGGACCTTCTGGTAAAGATCGACTGCAAGTCTATACGACGCCCGCAGATCGCCGAGGTCGAAAGCCGCTACGGGGTCAAGGACGGGGGCCTGATGGAGTTTGCTGCTCTGAAAATGGTCGATTACAAGGACGACGTGCTCATGCACATGACTTTAATCGACTTCTTCGCGGACCTCCTGAAGCCTGAACACTCCATGGTCGAGACTCATGACTTCGCTTCCTATCAACTGGCGTCCAAAATTCATGAAGATACTAATCTTAGCGGAACTCATACTCGAACGTTATCATACTATCTGGATGCTACGAAGCACAGCTCGCTCGATTCGACGTATCTGTACGGTCGCTCCGCAAATTACCTCGCCACATATTGCTCTTATCACCCTGCACATTTCCTCTCTTTTCGGCCCGTGGTGGACTCAACTGTTGCGCGCTTGTTGGAAGTATTAAGGAAAATGACGCCAGGACAATGGGCCCAAGGGTTAACACCAAAGCATGATCTTCATGTACTGGCCTCCTTACCACGACAATCCTTGATTCCAACACCAACAGCAGCATCTCCCCTTTTCCTGCTAAGCGCAAGACCGCCCAACGAGGACGCTCTTCAGACTTTAGCCGCAGTCTTCCAAGGACCGAAGAACGAGCATTGTACTGATGATCACATCGACACAGACACAGAATCTCAGCAACGGTCAGCAGCACGCGCGCTCTACTGGCTATACTTAGACCAATATCCAACCCTCTGGCAAGACGTCGTCAAAGCCGCCGAGACGGTAGCACTGAAAGACACAGCATTGGCAGCGATCGCACTGATCAACGCCATCATAACCGCCTCTTGGAGTCCGCTCCCATCGGATCCCGATCCCGACTTCAACCAAGGACCCTACGCTTTGCCAACAGAACAGCAACTGGCGACAAAATGCCACGCCTCGCAAGACCTGCCTCCAACGGGACTCCTAGCCATACTGTCGCCACCAGCCTTGGAGACCATCCTCCCCTATCTCCTCCGGCCAGCACAAACCTTCAGCAACCTAGTAGGTGGCGGAAAAGGTGACGTCGAAAGTGCTGCATACCGTGTCGCTGCAGCAAAGTACGATGTCCTGCTATCTTTGAAGTCAAGGTTACAGGAATATGTACAAGAGACTGGCCACTTGAAGGAGGTTGTCGATGTGGTCAATAAACGGTTGGCGATGGGACCTATGGGCGGTAATAGCGAGGTTGGGGGTAGGGTAGGCACGTTGGACCTTTGAATTTATCCAGACCCTCATCCAGACATCTTCATGAAACTCGATCGCAACGAGGGGGGACAATAGTCGATACTTCGATGCAGGTCATCGTGGTAACGATTAATCGACTCTTAGGTTAGAGCTGCTGCTGATATCATTGGTGGTTGCTGAACCCGCATTGCGATTGGGCTTCGACACAATGAGAGACGCTATGTTGATTCCTACCGTCACTCATTTCCCTTTTTTTAATGGCTATATCTACCGCCTGAGTGCTCTACACCTCGCTTCCCGTCGTGTACAACTACTTGTCATATCCCGAAACATAAAGTTGAACATTATCACTCGAAAACTCCCATGCAGACCTCCTCCCCAACACCCTCCAACCTATCTAACCACTTGTAACATACCATACCATCTCACAAACCGTTTGTATTTGCATTTCCTTCCTTCATTGACTGTAGAAGTCAACCCCAGTACATAAACTCCTACAGAAACGACGGTGGTATGGTTGTTGGACGAAAGGGAAGAGAGAGATGTGACCGTCATAAGCGTTGCTATTTACTCTATCCGTACGCCTTTTTCAATCATGGGTCGGTACTTCCCCTTATGTACTGATAATGGTATATCGTATGTACATCTCCCGGCACTCATGAACATTGCAGACCTGCCTTCGTGCCTCCCTCCCTTCCTGCCTCCCTCCCTTCCCATTCCATGCCATCCCCTTGCCCCCTCCCCTACCTACCCTTCCACCCACGCCCTTCACCGCCCTCAAACACTCTTCTTCAACCACAGCGTCTGCGGATTACAATACCCCTTCAACCCCAGCACCCCCCACTCCATCCCGACTCCACTCCACTTATGCCCTCCAAACGGCACCGCCGGCGCGACATCAAAATGGCTATTCACCCACACAGTACCCGCCTCCAACCTCCTCGCCATGCGCTCCGCCCTCTTCAAATCACCACTCCACACACTAGCTCCCAGACCCATCTTGCCCGCATTCGCACGCTCAATGACATCCTCTTCATCTTTCCATTTCAGGACCGGCAGAATAGGACCGAAGGGCTCTTCAGTCACGATCGCAGAGTCCTCGGGCGGATTATCGATGATGGTGGGTGTGAAGAAATATCCTTTCCCCGTGGGGTCCGGGTCCGGGATATCGCCGCCCAGAGCCGCGGTCCAGTTTTCGGATGAGATGTGCTGGTACATGGATCTGACTTTGTCGAATTGCATTTTATTTTGGACGGGGCCGATGAAGACGTCGGGGTCGGTGCCGGGGCCGACTTTGAGGGAGCGGGTGTGGGAGACGAAGGCGGAGAGGAAGCGGTCGTAGATGGATTCGTGGATGTAGAGGCGTTTGATCATCATGCAGATTTGGGAGCAGCAGAGGAAGGAGGATCGGGCGAGCTATTGATGGAGACTTGTCAGTATTGGGGTTTTCGTCCTAGGGTGAACGGGGAGATAGTAAAGGGGTCGGTTACTCACCTTTGGGATAATAGCTTCGACATTGACATCGTCGCAGATGATGGCGGGATCGTTGCCGCCGAGTTCGAGCGTCACTCTTTTGAGTGTCGGCGCCGCTGCGGCCATGACTTTCTTGCCCGTCGCGATGGAGCCCGTGAATGAGATCTTATCGATATCAGGGTGCGTTGTAAACATAGGACCCAGGTCTTCCTCGCCGCTGAGCGCCTGCACCACGCCCGGTGGGAAAAATTGAGCGGCGAGCTCCGCAAGTTTGAGATTGCAGTAAGGGGCATATGGCGAAGGTTTGAGGATCAGAGTATTGGCTGTGATCAGCGCCGGGGCGATTTTGCCCACTGCCAGCAGAATTGGGTAGTTCCAGGGGACGATGCCGCCGACGACCCCCAATGGTACGTTTGTGTGGATGATGAGGCGATCCTCGGTGTCTTCGATGATTTCGTCGGGTATTCTCATTGTGCTGAAGACGCGAAGCCATGTGGTAGCCATTCCAATTTCTTCATAGGATTGCGCCAATGGCTTTCCTTGTTCCGATGTTAACAACTTGGCAAACTCGTCTTTGTAGCTGTCGATAGCATCGGCATATGCCACGAGTTTCTCCCCGCGTTCTTCCAGGGTGGTCTTAGACCATGTTTTGAAAGCTCCCCGGGCAGCGGCAACGGCCTTGTCGACATCCTCCTGCGTCGAAACTGGGACTTCTGCGTTGGGCTCGGTCGTGGCCGGGTTGATGTTATGCCGAGTTTTGGCGGTCTTGGTCAATTCGTTATTGATCGAATTGTGGTATGTCTAGAGAATTAGCGATTCGCTCCAGACGCACGCTCCAGACGCACAATATCGCCGTTTCATACCTCGAACTCAAGTTTCGGAGTATACCCATTCGCCCCGTTGGTGACTCCATTCGAGGTCGCAGAAGGAGACATGACGATGGCTGCTGAGGAGGACTTGGAGATGTGAGAGTGACCTGCATGCAGTGTCATGTTACAGCAGTGCTCCAACAAGTCAAGTCACTTGGCCCTCGGCCGGACAACACCAACTGCCGAGCCGTATGTTGTAGGCTGTTGCAACGACGTCCCGCACTCCCGCCTGGTTCCACTGTTGGTGTTTTTAGTCCTGCGTACAACGTACCCCGCTGCAGCCCTCTCATCCGACCCTATCATTCTCTGGCAAGGAACGGTGGCGGCATCCCTTGGCGAACGAACCCCAAATGCTCTGGTTGTTGTGACTAGAGAGGGCTGTTGAAAGTCAGGAACTCGACAGCGGATAATTGATTGTTCTTCGTCGGTCTCGAACACTGGAGAGATCTGACCACCTGCGGATAATTTGTGCCACTGACGATGAAGAGCATTATGACCATCCGAAAGAGGAAAGACAACGGTTGCAGGGGTCTGATTGGCTTCCTGAGAGTGTCTCGTCTGTTGCTCCACTACTGTCATAGCAGATCTTCAATGCTGGTACGACAGGGGTCTTTTACAGTCCGGGATTGTTTTGACTTTGGGAGCGCATCTTGGAGATCAATTAATGTTGCATATCCGACCGGCTGCTGCATTATGCACGCATTGCAGCTGTTGGACGTCTCTTTCGTGAACGCTTCTGCAGTCTTGACCTCTAGCTTCATGCCCCTTTCATATCCCTTGACGCAGGTCGCACCACTAGATCCTGATGGTGTTGCAGCCGTGTCATTTGGACGAAACAACCTTCCAGATTGCAGTTAGCTGCCGACACGACACCTGTGCCTCGAGCACAAATGCAATGACCGATTTGGACATGCCAGAATCATTTGTCTCACTTCGAGTTCTTCGGAGACTCTAGGGCGACACATCCACTGGCACGCATCATCCGACATGATGCTGGTAACTTTAATTCTTGAATTTCATGCATGATCATGATTCGTGCATTTGAGAGGCCTGCGGATCAAAACTATTTTGCCCGGACGTGCATTACAGGCGCACAACAGAGGCGTGGACCGAATCGTTGCGATGCCAAGTCTAAGCACACCTGCATCGTGCCGTCGTTGATATATTCATCATGTCGCTGCAGATTTCCATTCTCTTCCTTTGTCGGGCAATGCTTTTGGAGAAGCCTCCTGATGGCTGAAAATTTCATCGCCGAGGCGTTCAGCTTACTCGCCATCGGACTCCTCGTCATTGGCCTAAGATGGGTGTCTCGCTTGATGACCGTCGGTTTCACAAACCTCGCTTTCGATGACTATTTAATGATAGTTGCTGGGGTAAGGGAGACACGCTGCTACCCGGGTCTCGACAGATCTTCGCGATAGTCCATTAACAGAATATAGGCTTTATACTCGGCAGAGACAACCCTGGCCTACTATGTCGGCGCCAGATGGAAAGGCCTTGCCAACAACAGCATGACAGCTGAGGAACGCGCAACTCTATCCCCGGACGACATGAAGTATAAACTCATTGTGGGAGGATCAAAGAATCAGATCTGCGGGTGGATGGTGTATACGTCTTTGCTCTGGACCCTGAAGACCTGCATGCTCATCTTCTTTTCCCGCCTGACGTATGACGACTTCGACCCCCGTCGGCAGGAAGGCCACGTATGCTGACTTTTGTTGCAGTGTCGGCGTCAGTAACATGAAAATCCGGATCCGGATCGGCGCTGTGCTCCTGGCAGTGACATATCTGGCAACTATTCTCTCCATCCTCTTGAGCTGTCAGCCGTTTCATCGTTTGTGGCAAATTTATCCAGATCCAGGAAGTCAGTGTCTGCGAAATCGCCTAGCCGACACGAGCTAATGAGCATAGACTTGTGCTACCCTGCCATCTCGACGTTATATGTTGCAGTGGTGATAACGCTCAATGCTTCAACCGACTTCTATCTGATGTCGGTGCCATTACCGGCAAGTGCTCATTATGGGTTGCAAATCTCGATTGAGTCTTGCAGCTAATTGAATTTGCAGATGATTTGGCAGTCGCGGCTCGCCACCAAGAAGAAGTGGGTGTTGTCCGTCATGTTCTCCGGAGGTCTTCTGGTCACGGCAGCTGGTATCCTCCGATGTGTTCTCATCCTTACAGTAAGTGGCCGTTGAGCTCGCGTGGGGACATGAGCAAGGCAGCTGACTCGCTGGTAGGCTGGGGCGAGCGGCGCAGCGCAAGCGGGACAGTGGTCCATCCGCGAATCCTTCATCGCCGTTGTTGTGGGCAATCTCCCGATGCTCTACACACTGTTCCAACGGATCCAACAATACGGGTCCAGTAGCTTCAACCGATCGAATGATAAGAAAAGTTATCCGCTAGGGTCCTACAAAACCGGAGGCTCCAGCAGGATGGGGGGCAAGAAAGCGAAAAAGTTCCAGCATCCTCTCAGTATGCCGAACGACACTGCCATGGACAGCGACGAGCGGATTGTTGTTGACTCGAGGCAAGAGCCTGGGATGCCGCCCATTATCGTGTCGAACGATACTCTTGCAGGGTCTGTTAATGGAGGTGGCAGGCAGCACAACACCGGCATCCGTGTCCAGACCGATCTACACATCGAGTCCTCAGACGATGTCGACGATGGCGCGAGCAGGAAAAACAACTATCACCGTTTCTCGGACTCTATGGGGTAGAGACGGTACTTGATGAAATGTAATAATAGAAATGAAAATAACCATGGTCCTATAATTCGCAATTAGCGATCGAAAAAGATGTTGCCAGAAATAAGCGGGACGATATGACGATGAAGACATAACGGCTCTGCCGATTGCAAGACGTGCGTTATGGCTCTGGCACGAAGATAGAAGGCAGGAAATGCATCTGCACATTCGTCCAGCCTGATAGAATCTCCGGCTCGCACCAACTACAGCCACAGAAGCTAAAAGTAGGGACACCTATTGAAGACTCCATCTCTGAACAAATGGTTCAAGATTCAAGGGAAACACTATGGAGGTGAGGTGACGAAGGGCAAGAGGGTGTCGTTGGTAAGTGATATGGCGTGGATGTGCTAATCTCTAATCGGGTAAGCGACTATCGTTGGCGTGTGCATACCTCAGAGTTTTCTATTTGTCACTAGCCTCTGCTAGGCTAGGGTGAGTGAGTTATATGCCACTTTTCCTTTCTTGGACATGAGTCATCAAGAGACATGAGAAAATAATTACCTCACACATCGTCGTACTTCAACTTCGTCAGGCTGCAAGAATCCTACTACTAAAGTACTCTACTGTCCCCTCCGTGCAATAGATCACAATGTCAGAACACAGAGACTTCTCGACGACATCTCGTGAAACGACACTATCAGATGAAATGAATCGAGCTTTCAATTTAACAACAACAACGGAGCGCGAGCTGGTCACTAATACAGGAAATGATTCAGCAGATGATATGTCGGCCGGAACCGCATCCACCACAGCAGCTGATATTCTGCGGCGTCACCTTTCTGTCCGCTCAGTAATATCAACAACCTCAAGTTTCGCAGAGCGGATGAACCGTGCCCGACCTGGTGAGCAGCTCCACATTATCGGTCTCGGCTCCTGTGGTTCGGTTTTCGGGATTCCTGGAACGGAGATGGCTGTGAAGAAAGGCAGCAACGTCAAAGCCCTGTGGAATGACTACAATCTAACCAATAAAGTCTATAATGCCTTCACTCACGTTAAAGATCTGCTGCAAGATACCTTCCCCACTAACACCATTCCACGAAGCCCGCAAGCAACTCAATTTTTCATGCCAGAGTCCGACTTCTGGGACACCAATCTTGAGAGATTTCCCACTTCACATCGACAAGCGGGTGCTGTATTTGAGATGGACCGTATCTTACCCCTCCCCCAGCCTGCACGTGAAAGCCTTATTGATCTCTATTTTGATGATGACACAGCCGAAGAAGCCAAAAATGACGTGGCGAATAAGGCATGCTTGGTTCGCATCTATCTTGGCGAGAAAGAGTCCGATCCCTCCCAAGCCTATGATTCGCTGCTTAACTTTCCTTTACGATTCAATATGATCGACGATCTGACACTGGATGTTGAGCAGCTTGCCGACGAAATGGCAATTGGACTGGCAGTACTCCACTGGGAAGCAGGAGTGGATGCAATGGATGTCGAATATGTCCTTGGCAGTTCTCGCGCAACGAGCGAGAAGCGATTAAGACGTGTAGCGGATCCTGATGAAGAACCCCATGATATAGCCGACAAGCTGGACTTTACACAACGCGCCATTCACCTGTGGGTGTTGGACTTCGACAAAGCTCAACGATTTAAACCAACCGTACAGAGTATCACCCAAAACCTTGTCCCTGCATTTCTCGGAAATGACCCCTACTATCCTCGACCGAACATTGATAAGGACCTGTGGACTCGGTTTAGGTACACCTACCGGAAGGCCAGCCGTGTTATCCTTGAAAACAAGAAGGCAGACCGCGGCATAATGAAGCTGCCACTGCAATTCTTGAATGCTGTGGAGAACAAGATCAAAGAGCACGCAGACTGGGACCCGGAGAAGCATATTTCGTTTGGATAGTTCCATACAAATCATTCCACCTACGAGCGTCGAAAGCCCTTTGCTTATAGTGCCCTTTATCATTTCTCTATACTTCTTATCCCCAGTCTCTCTCCGCCTCTCCATTCTCAATTGCCAGCATCCGGAGTATGAATACAGCACTTCTTCTGACTTTAGATCTATCCTGCATCTCTGCAAATGGCCAGGAATGACTGTCGAACACTCTTTAGCCGTGGAGGCGACAGCAGGTTATAGGTTTTGGCGCGAGAGAGGAATAGCCCCAAAATCCACTGTTACCAGCCTTGGTCGCGCATTGGCCCATTGCCATCTGCGGCGTAGGGAAGGGCGATGGGTAATTACATGATATTGCCGGCGCGCAAGATCTTCATGCTAACCGTGGAATCATCCGCCGACCTTCGAAGGGATGAGCTTCTGCTGGATTCCGTTTGCCTTCCTGATAAGTCAAGGACCGCAGCATCGCAGTCATTGCTTGATAATCCTTCAGTTGCGCGGGTAAATCACACATTGTCCTCCCTGTGAACCTCGAAGCGATCTGTCCTTACAATGCCACCTGAGAGGTGGTGACTCCGCAAGTCATCATCCGAGTTCTTGTTGGGATAACCCACGTCCGACACGATTGGGTGTTTGTGTTCCGTCAGTTCCAAATCATCCCCGTGCGTAGAAGGTTTGGACGTGCCGCTGTGCTTGACATAATTCTTGTTTCCCCGGTAAGAACCCTTGGATTTGTAGTTGAAGTAAGACCGGAGAGAGCTGGGCAGGTACTTGCTGACGGGGATGAGTTTGAATAGTGGCTGCAGTACTGGGAGACATCCGCAGATGATTCCCACGTTGAGCTCCAATGTGAAGACTATGTTGTTCCAGACGAGGGACTCCTAACGCAAGATTCGGCGTTAGCATGGCTTGTTCGATTCGAGTGGCACATCCTCGAAGAGAAAGCTTGAGAGAACAAATTATTGCAACTCAGGGTCAGGAATATTCGCGGCGCAGCAATTATGAAAGAACGGCCGTACCTTTGTGTCCTGGCCGCGATACAGAAAGGCCTGCCGCGCAATCGACATGGCGCAGGCGCTGGACAGATTTTCAGTATTGATCCACGCGCGCTTCAACCGATACCACTTACAATGCTCCGAACATGAAGATCACAGAAAGGGCAAACTTCCGCCATCGGGGTAGATTAAGCTTCCACAACATGGGAGCTGGTAGCAGCAAGATAGCAAGATCGGTGAAGATGCTGAACCAGCCAATTACGAAGTTGATTTTGGTGCGGTCAATGCAGCGCTCCGGTCCTTTGTAGTCAGGATCCCACACAGCTTCCACCGGTAGACATCGGAAGATTTTGGCGAAGGCGCAGCTGATGCCATAACCCACAACAATGACTATCAGTACATTGCACGCATAACGAAACTTCTTGTCAACTCCAAAGATCCGGTAGTAAAGTAGGAGGATGGAAAGCTTGGCGAACATAACGCCTGTGATATAAATGATATCACCAGCCCCGATGACCTGTCGTGCTGTGAGCCGATATTGATCCAACAGAGAGTTAACAGAGAACAATAGCTCACGGTGGATAACCTGGCCAATTTCTCTTTCGAACATATGTTCCACAAATCCATCCCAACTCCATTTTGCACAACTGACTATAGGTCAGAAACACGGCGTTCTCAAGGGGTTTGCAAGGCCTCTGTAAGGGAACTTACGGACGGCATTGCATGCTACTCGCCCAACTGCGAATAACAGGGCAAGAATCGAGAACCCTGGAAGGTCAGATCAGCAAATCCCATATGACAAGTGGTAGCGAGCACGAACAGTCGTCCCAACCAGGCGAACCTGTGACGAAGATCTTGACATATAGCCGCATCAGAACAAAGACGATGGCGAAGGTCAAGGAAACAGCGGACGCATCGATGACTTTCCAGCCACTCGAGGGAGCATTGCAATCGCGGATGACACCAGGTGGAGGCTTCAGAGAAGACATGGTCGGAATCTCGTCACACACTTGACTTCGGTGTATCAGAACGGAGCTTTGAATCGAAGAGCTCGTAGGTAATGCCAGAAGGAGGTCAAACCATGAGACCCAGTAAGTAACGACAGGACAAGCCTTCTTGAGTCTTTTGTTCCCATGCTAGAAAGGTTGTGGAGGGCACCAGCCCACGAATGGTGTGGGATTGATATCTGTAACATACACCATCCCGTCACACCCCCAGATATGGCTGGTTTAGCCGGGTTATGCCGTTGATCCTGAACAATCGGCAGGCTCCATTGGTGCGGCTATAGACCTTTGCAAGAAACGTACCATCTTGAGATCCCGTGTTGCGGAATTTCCATTGTTGATCATGTCGAGACGACGCGGCGCTGTCCAAGAACGGTGTGGTACAACTAGTGGCTCGGAACGAGGTTTTGGCGAAGCTTGACCTCGACTACCTGCTCGAAGCTTGGTTCAAATGACAACTGATTACTCAATCAGAGGTTCTTCCACCTCTGGTACCACTCGTGTTATAGAGAGCGCGAGTGAAACCACCAGTCGCAGCCGTTGGTTCTGGGAGGATCGTGTCGGAAATCGGCGGCCACGTTGTGCAAGCGACTATGGGGCAACCTCGTCTAATTCCTGCAAGATTGTGTGGATGAATGTCTCCGGGAAGTCCTGAAGCGGCAAAGATCAGCCAACCTGCGCGGTGCTGCTGCAGGTTTAGCACCCGTACCTGACGAGAAAATTCCAATGGGGCTACTCACTCCTACACCACCGCCGGAGTGCGCGATCAGTACTGGTGGAGGAATCCGAGTTTTGATATCCCGCTGCAGCCCTCTCATACCCACCGTGCTAACCGCAGAAGGATTTGTATTGAGTTTCCAACAAGCAGCTGTCCCTGATATGACATCACAATCCTCAAAGGATCAGAAGGTTTGTTGGACCGTGAGACTGTCATAGTTGATAGGTGAGCACGTAGGATCGTGGCATATATTCGACAACGATGCTCTCGATACTCGACAGCAGTCTGGCACATGACAAATCTGGCTGGGCGAGATCGTCATTGCCTAGGTCGTCACGGTAGCGGGCGGGATCATCCCTGCCTCGTGCCGTGGCCGCTCCGGCGGAAAGCTTCTTGTGATGCTGGGGGATCGACAATGTCGCTGCCCAGGAAAGAACTTGAAACCAGATGTGGATTTTTGACATCTACGCGTGGCTATCGAGGTGACGACAAGGGTGGTGAAGGGGTTCCTATACAACGATTGCATGCAAGCCTTTGAAGGCACCGCTATTAATCTCTTGAAAAAACACGCTCGTTGTATTATTTTCTATCTGCACATTTTGCTCTTTTGGTAACAACAACAGCATCCTGCCATGCTATCAAGCATGACGCCTCAGCAACCTCCTCACTGTCCCCCCTTCACTCCCTTCGCCAAAAAAAGTCTCCGCCACATCCTCTTCTCCCCGAAATCCAAATGACTCAGTTCCTCAAATTCCACAAACCCCACATCCACACACCCAGCCTCGTCCAACATCTTCAACATCTCGTCCTTCGTAAACCCCTCCCGCGCCACCGTATGACTGCCCGGCATCACGTCATGCGCATGTTCGCCGTGTCCAATACACGCTGCTGCCCCTTCTTCACGGACAGTGGTACCCACGATCCAATCGACGAGAAGCACAGGTCGTCCTACTTTGACCCTTGACACCAACATCTTGACGGCGTCATCCGGGGAGGAAACATGATGCAAAGCCATCGTCATAATGGCCAGGTCAAAGTCGAACCACTCTTTCCCCGCGAACGAGGTGCTCTCAATGGAGGCAGAAGGAGCAAGCAAATCGCCCTGTACCGCAAACATCTTCTTCCGGTTCGGAACATCGAAGGCGGCGGCACGCTGGTTGAAGGAGTTTACCATTCGGGCGGAGAGATCGATTCCCCAGGCTTCGTCGACGTAGTTGAAGATACCCTGGATATGGTAAGCGAATTTCGGATCGGATGGTTTGGGATAAGGATCTACCCGTGAGATTACGCCCTCGCCACAAGCATAGTCCAGAAGCCGAAAACTGTAGCTCTTCTTGTTGCAATCGGTGGATCCATCCTCGGGGGACGTTGGAATCCCGATCCAAGAGAGACGGCCGAGGATTTCGCTGTTGATTTGTTTGCCGAGATCGAGGATCCAGGGTGCTGGGTACATAGAATCGAAAGAGCTGTGTATTTTGGAAGATTAGCAGAGAGATCATGGAAAGGTTGAAAGACGCGACGGAGGCGGAAACATGGTTCATGGGTTTGATGGGAAAGCATTTGTAATGGTTGTGAGGTCGAGATAGTAGTAACCACAGCTGGGGATTGCAGACACCATGCTGTACAAGTATGAAAAGCCTTGGTTTATCTGCAAGCGAAAAAACCACTACCACTCATGGGGATTACTGACTCGAAGTATGCTTGGTTTTTCTCCCCAAGGGTAGCATTGGATTCAGTCATGTTGAGGATTGGTTTGGAAAGAAACAAGAAAGAGTAGAGGAGTTGCTCGTATGCAGCGATTAACATGGACTTTCTGTTGATGAGGCATTCAGAGTGTCTCTGCCGGACGCTTTATATACATGTCGAGGATGATGTACATATGGTTCACCGCATTGCTAAGGGTATGTCTCCGGAGCCTGTCAACACGCCATTTGTTTCCGTTTCATCGAGCTGGCTTGATCCGGAGAGTTTGGATTCCTGTCATCGGCTCTATGGGAAGGCTTGATGCTCTCTGAGCAGTAGCGAAAAGTCGCCGCAAAGTCGCCGGCGCAGCTGATTCTCAACATATGGACCAATTGCAATTATTCCATTTGGAATCGGCTGCCAACGTACCTGTGCACTATCATGCATCCAATTTGTATTGACGACTTGTTCTGGCTGTTGGTTCCGTCGATTGAGATAAACATCAGCGGTGTGCCTTCAGTTGGCAGAGAGGGCATCCGATAACTCGACCGCCGGGTTTCCCATACCTCGAGCGTCAACCTAACCGAGTACTCTGCCAGTGCATGGGATCTATACCGTCCAATGCAAAGGCGTGACAAACGTCCCCATCAGGCTCACGCATTCTCTACGCCAGCCAATAAGGTTTCAACACTTCGACGCTACCACCGGCGGCTTCCGTCTTCTCGTAAGTACCAGTCTCGTTAAGTATGGCAAGTGGTTTCCGCCGGCCTTCGTGGCGATATTGGCGGTCAATCCTGTAAACGTGGGGCTGACGATACTTGTATACGTCAATGTCGTCGATTTCGTAACAACCGAGCCCATTTCGAAGGTCGCGGTACGTGAATGATCCCAGAACCAAAGTTTCGAGAGGTGGTGGCCAGAGGTCGAGAAAATCGACATGCTTATAGTCGAGGATGATATCAAGTACGCTCTCAGTGTAAATGCCGTGTGACCGAGCCTCTTGAAAGCTCAATCTTGCTGGGTTGACGGATGGCATGTTCCGAATGTTGAGTGTACGTAGACTTTTCATCATTGAAAGCCGCTCCCTTGCTGCCTAAACATGCTTGATTAGCTTTCATTGCCAGTCACTGTATTAACATGATGGACGTACACAGCGATCGCCATGCCTTAATCTATAAGGATCATCGTCGGTATCAGTGAAGATACCCCAGTCCATTGGCAAACCTATTTCAACGAGGTTAGGGCAAGAGCACTGGACATCTTTAATCCATGAGCACGAAGGCGTAAAGGAGCGTAAGTCTGCATCTCTTTCGTCCCAAACGAGCGATCGCAGATGCCATCCGTGCCTATCCAATACGGTCTTAAAATCGTCTGGTGGCGGCTGAAGGGCCTCAAGAAGTACCGATAAATTGGTAAGTCCAGGGAGAAAGCGTATAAAGTCCATAAGTCGAGATCGAAATGTTGTGTCAGATGTTTCATGTCTTATAGCGAAAGACTGAAGCTTCAATGTCGACTGCGCTTGCATGTGTCCTTGCCCAATTAGAAACTCAAACGCGGTTTCAAGCCCCCAACAAGACACTAGGTTGAGCGAAGTGAGGCTATTGACGTCTAGCAGAGTCAGAGTGAAGCCGGGACGTATTAGCCTGCCAACATCAAGGCACTTCAATTCGCAGGAATCTAGATGTAGCCATGGGTTTGCAAACGGTCCTCGCTGTTTCAATTTCCTGTGGTCTTTTTCCCAATCATTGGCTGCTTCCCTCCGGTTGTAGTCATCGTAGTCAATTTCAATATCATCGACCAATTTCTGAACATTTATATTCACTTCTGGTCTCATCGAATACCCGGGATCATGAGCGTCTCTCACCGCAGCATCCTCTGCGCCGAGACATAGGTGCTTTAACAAGCGCGGGTTCTCCAAGATGAGATTTTTGACCGCATATGACGCACCGCTGTTGTCCATGTTGTTGATACTCAACGAGTTAATGCCTGGTATGCTGACTTCCCATCCCATACGTGTATCATGGTTGTAGTTGTGGATCTTCAAGGTCCTGAGACTTGGTCGCTGATATTGTAACAGGAGTTGGAAGGTTTGTTTATTCATGAAGCAACCATGGTCCCAGCTACAAGATATCAGCCTTGCGCCATGAACACCAACGTTGGACGTACATGAACTCGGTTAGACTTCTCTTGGGCAACCGTCGAATCAACAGCCGGACGAGGGTATTAAGGTGAGTAGATGTCAATGTACTGGGAAAATAGATCCCGCCATATTGCGGCTCAGTTCTCACGCCAGGAAGGTCACGTCGGATGTGCTTGATCATCAATGGACCGGTGTGTGTGGTGATCCTGACTGCTGTTACGTACTGCAGTCCTGCGCGAGTCGAGGAGCCAACCAGATCTTCGATATTATCTAATTGATCCCATATCTGAGGAACTCGAAGCACGAGACGCGAGTACAAACGTGGTAGGACGATTGCTCTGAGCGTACTGCATGTTCGACAGAGACTGGCGAGATCGTGCCGATATGAAATCTAAAGCGTGAGCTTTGGAAAAACAACAGCGAGGTCAAAAACTATCAACCTACTTGCTCGACTACCATACAAAGTACTTCAGAGGGTAACGAAACGAGGTGATGGGCCTGGGTGGACTCAGTGTGGACTTCGGTCTTCCGTTTGCGGGCTGTTGTGTTGCGAGCCATAATGTCCAGTTTTACAAAGTTATCCCGTGCACTGGTAGGGTCTCCGATATGGCTGGCAGTCAAGGTACCGGATGCCCATCCGGCCAGTCGAAGGACTACTTAAGGCCGACTCCACGACCTTTTGATGTTGAAAGTGAATCTGGATGTAGGTCTGGTGTAGTGAGTTGCATTCGGGTGGGCGACAGGTTGCAATTGGATTATTTTTCTGGCGAGTCTTTTTCGGAACAATGCATCACTACTTGGATAATTTATGGTTCTGGTGCCCGGTTTTCCCATGGTCCGGTAAGCAAATCAAGCGTTGGTATACCAGCATCGAATACATGGTAGCAGAACTGCAACCACAGTTCAATTAGCGTAAATAACGGTTCCTTGGAATTTCAATTTAAATATGCTCAGCAATGTGACGTACACTTCCACCAATGACTCAAGCAACGTAGAAAACTTTCACAGATAAGTATGCCTAGAAGAATGCATCATTTCAACGGCTATTGATCTACAGAACGGTAGTTGCCCAGCAATCTGTCAGACTCCAAAACGACACCAAAAACGGACGGGCCCCCAGTGGATTCGATCTTAGTGGGCATTTGAAGCCTTACTGAGGTGATCTTGGAGGTTGACACAATCATTATCACGGAATCCCATATTGAGGTACCGCCTGCTGTACGCTCCTCTTGCGAACGAATTAGGCTAGGTGTCCTCGCCCTGGCCCACGTTGTCCTGTGATGGCAGCTAACATATAGAGATGACGATGGAGGTATGGGAGATGATGGTGGGTGGGGAGAAAGGAAGGGAAAAGCGAGGAACGGAGAAGATCCGAGGTATGGACGGGTACTAAGGAAGAGAAAACACGACGTGGAGGATCTAGCGACAGCAATAAAGGAGTGTTCCGAGTGAAGATGAAGAATCCGATACCAGAATGAATTTACAACGGCTGCACTGTAGCGGTGCATCCACCCTTCGTGTTATTTGTTTGAGAAGCGTGGCGAAGATCCTCGATATGAAATCTTGATCCTCCTAGAGTTTAACAGAATATGGTAGGTAAAAAGTCGATCTTTGAAAGAGCCGTAGTAGAGAATTGTCCCTCAGCCGATCAGGATGGTGAATACATGACTATTTCGGACGCCAAAGCTGGACATGCCCGCTCCGATAGACGCCCGCTGTACATGCATCGACATGATGTGATCATCTAGGGATGCAATTCACTCGGCCTCCCCTGCCCATCGCCTAGTTCGCTATGGTAATGGTACTTACGCTCGTTCGCTTCATGAGCACCCAACTCCGTTGGCGGCGCCATCGGCTGTTGTTGCTGCTGGTGCATGTTTGAGCTGCCCACGTTGCCATATCCATACCCATTACCATACCCCAGATGCTGCTTCTCGCTTTCCGCCAACGCTTTCCTCTTCCTGCGTTCTCGGAATAATAGGAATGCGAGACCAGCGATGATGGCGACGCCGGCGACGGCTCCGATTGCAATACCGGCTTTGGCGCCACCGCTGAGGTCGGAAGAGGGGTTTATTTGGGACGGGAGAGCGCCGTTGCTACCCGTTTGGGCGGCGCCGGCTGTGGCGGCTGTTGCAGTCGAAGATGTTGTTGCTGGGGCGGATGTGCTCGACGTCGATGATGACGACGTTGATGTTGTTGATTGTGTTGCACTTTTGATAACTATTTGACCATTGTTGGGGTTGACCTGGTAGCCTCGGCCTGCGTCGCAGCAGTCGTCGGCACGACTTCCACAGCAGTATGAGCCGTCATCGCATGTAGTCAGAACGGTGCCGGCTTCGTTGAATTCTAACAAAAGTCGTTAGCTTGGCGTGCCTCGGCTTACGATATAGATAGAGTTCTACCTGGACAAAGAGGGGAGCACTGATCCGTCGTCCAAGTTGGGTCGGTGCAGTACTGTCGAGCAACGAGATATCCATTCACATTATGGCACAGGAGATCATTTCCACACGTCTCCTTGCCGCGCACGCAGCACGTTGTGAAGGTGGTGTTCTCATTGCATTTAAAGAGAAGCTTTGCTGTAGAGTCCGCTGATATGGGTGAATCGGCAGCGCTGATTCCTACAATCGACTATTAGCAGGCGTGTCTACCAGAAGCCGACGATGACAGCTGAGGGCCTACTGACCATCATGCGAATAACATTGGTCGCCAACAGTACTTTGACTCACATTACCTTGAGTCACAGCACTTTGAGCCCATGCCGCAACCAGTAGAGCAACAGGAAGCAACATGTTGGAGGTACAAAAAAATAAGATGGAAGTCCCTGCCGTTATTGTACCACCGGTCGTGTTGGTTTTAACAAGAACAGAAGCAGAAAACGGCGGAGAGGGAACAATGACATGTATCTTTCAGCTGTCGACGCCGCTTCATTATCTGCCGAGAGGGATCCGATACCCTGTCGAACAGTGCACGAAGCGGAGATGAAGCCCCCTGCGCAATTGATTTCAATTGGTTGATTTCGGAATGGAAACACGCCAAGCTTCCTACGATCCTCAGCCTTCCTCATAGCCCCAAGCTCCCAGTAGGCTGACCGCAGCAATGCTACTAGCCCGGCGGCACAGCGATTCAGCGGTTACAGGGACAAGCAAGCATCGTAGATCAGGGAAGATACAAGAAACATCGGCTCAGCATATACTAAGGGAGACATAAAGCTGAAAACGAGAGTAAACGAGCGATTCTTGGGCCTGAAGAGATGCTTAGCTGATCCCAAAATTGCTCTCAAGAGTAAAGGCCTTAAACTAGAGGACGAGATCAGGTGAGGGGCTGAAAGTTTAAAAGTCGTTTCGTCAATGCGTGGGGGCGAAAACAGCCATCGAATCCGAAGGAAGTGACGACGAAGATCTATCAGACGAGAGGCTGAAACTCGTGTCAGACTCGGTGTGTAACCAACAATCGCAATGAGAGGCATACAACAGTCGGTACATTCCGATGGATCTTTTACTCGAGAAATCAGAGATCATGGTGAGAACTCGAGCAATGATGTATTTGTGGGCGATACACAAATAGATGATAGGCTCCCACTTGACCGGGGAGTGTGCAGATAGCACTGTCGATTTGACTACTGACCGTCATCAGCCCAAATCGGATAGGCCGATCGAGTAACTTACATGTACCTGCTCGGGGAAGCTTTCATGTATCGTTTCTGTGCTTTTCCCTTCGACATCTTCCTCATTCAATTTGATCTCGCTTGGGTGTATGACATCGAAGAGTGCCGGTTGCAGATAGTAGTCTTCCTCGTCGGATAATGCTGAATGTTTACGCTTCTTAGCCGGCCGCTTTTGCGCTGAGTGACTCGATTGTGAGTCGAGGGAGATCAAGGGTTCTTTTTTGAACTCCAATGTCTGCTGGCTCGTGGGATATTGTATCGCCATTGGCGTCACACCCTGAGGCCCAACGAGTTGAGAGACGGGTTTTGGTTTCGTGCCTTCTTTGGTAGAGCAGTCCTCGTTCGAGCGAATTCGCTTCCTCGGAGGAAACACCCGCCAATTCGACGAAGGCCGCTGTGAACTTTGGTGCGTGGATTTGGAGCCAGAAACTGCCTGGTTGCTGAGAAGGTATTCGACGTCGTCAGGTTTGATGGCGTTTCTTCGACGGCCAACAGCGGCTTGATTTACAACATATCCAAACACCATATTATCTAAGAAAGAATACAGCCGGCGAGATGAAGCCTTGCTGGAGGTGCTAGGAAGGACTTTTGGAGATGGATTCAAGCGGAAAAGTGTGTGCGATAGCATACTTAAGGTATTCAACCTGTTCCGGGACTCTGGATTGATATGATGTGAAGCCCAAACAGTACGCAGCTTGAGGCAAGCAAACATGCATCTGGACACGAATATCATAGGACTCTGAGGAATAAGGGCAAAAGGCTCCTACCCGTGATTGCCTCGGTTCACCCGTGGTTTCGAATGAAGATGATACGAGTTACAGAAGCGGAATGAAACCTGGCCGGATAGAGTATTCAGGCTGACCAAGACCGGAGGAACGACAATCAGGCCAAGCACGATAGGCTTTCAGTACGCTTGATACAGGTTACCACTAAACAGGAAAAGACGTCTCCCTTCGTTCGGGGACTCGGCAATTTGACACCTCGATTGACACCCAGATCGATTCACTTACGTTTAAGCAAGGGTTAACAGGAGAGAATGGAACATTACGGCAGGAGATACGCAAGAGAAGATTGCTAGCATAGGACAGTGGACGACTTGGGGTTGACTGAAGACGTGGCCAGGCTGTCTCCCGTCCGTTGGAGACTAGAGATATCAAACCTGCGGCGAATTTACTGCTTCGCGTGGCCAGCCAAAGAGTGCTCTGTTGTACCTATGTACGTCAGATGAAAGGTCCTGGAATATGATGAGGACACCTAATAGAATGGTCATGGAGTTTCAGAACATGAGGGCGGGCGGTGTTTCAACTCATGGTGGGGCAAATCCGATGCCGACGGGAAAACCTCGGCCGAGCTTGCCTGAGATCGATCACGTCATCTTGGGCTGAATCCAGCCCACAATCGAATTATTGTTTGGACTCACCCATTTGTTTGCTTACTTCTTGTGGCATTGGGGATTCACCGTACACCCCTGACTTCCTTCATTTCTTATGCTGAAAGGGTCGTCTCCTTCATGACTTTTCTTTCCGCACATAGCGCTTCAAATTTCCATTGCCAGAAATGACAGCTTCCATCGACGCTCCAGGAGGAGCACCGCCAAAGCAAAAACTCCGTCAGTGCTCCCTTTACCACGCGGCTACATGCTGCTCTGAACAAATGCTAAATCCCGTAGAGAGAGCCGAAGCGCAGCCTGAGAACCCGTTTGCCTCCTTCATACAGCATCAGCACTACGCAATCGTTCCCCACTTCACCCTCGAATCCGGTGTCGTTCTTCACAATGTTCCCGTCGCCTACACCACAAGCGGACAATTGTCTCGGGACGGCGACAACGTACTTGTCGTCTGCCATGCCCTCTCCGGCAGTGCTGATGTCAAGGATTGGTGGGGACCTCTGATAGGGCGGAAAGGACGTGCTTTCGACACAACGCGCTTCTTCGTCGTCTGCCTCAACAGCTTAGGGAGTCCCTACGGCAGCGCCAGTCCGGTCACCAGTATCAATGGGGATCCCCAGCTCGGTCGCTATGGTCCAGACTTTCCTTTGACAACAGTTCGGGATGATGTGAAGTATGCAACCCTCCGAGCCCCGGTACTTGCACAGTTAACCTCGGTTGCAGCATACATAAACTCATCCTGGACGACCTCGGCGTTCGGCAAATTGCTGCCGTTGTTGGAGGCTCCATGGGAGGCATGCTGGTCCTAGAATATGCGTATTTTGGGAAGGACTACGTGCGGAGCATTGTGCCAATAGCCACATCGAGTCGGCATAGTGCATGGGGCATCAGCTGGGGCGAGGCTCAACGCCAGAGCATCTATTGTGATCCGAAATACGAGGATGGCTATTACCCTTACGATGATCCGCCATCAGCAGGTCTCGGAGCTGCTCGCATGTCCGCTCTACTAACATACCGGAGTCGAGATTCATTTGAGATCAGATTTGGGAGGAATACGCCGGATCCATCCAAAAAGCAGGTCATCAACGACAACCACGGCCCTTCCACGCTTACCAGTGAGCACTGGGCAGTGCACAACGACGGCCATCGGAGCACCCGTACCACTCCCCCAAGGATGAATGGCAATTTTGCACCAAACACCCCAGCCAAGGCCAACGGCTCTGTCAATAATGGTGATCCGACCCAATTCACAGATCCTCAATTTCACGGGGCGACAACACTATCCACTTCGCCTCCCTCTGTCCCGCAAACGAGTCGAAAACGAGCAGCTACGTACTTTTCCGCTCAATCATACCTTCGTTATCAAGGCAACAAGTTCGTCCAGCGGTTCGATAGCAATTGTTACATCGCCATCTCGAGGAAGCTTGATACCCATGATGTCTCCAGGCACCGAGTCTCGGCAGACGAAGGACAACCCACCGCCAGAGCCCTCTCACTGATTGAGCAGCCGGCACTGGTGATTGGGATTGAAAGCGACGGCTTGTTCACGTGGTCGGAGCAGCAAGAGATTGCTGCTGGAATCCCGAACTCGAGGCTACGAAACATCGACAGCCCCGAAGGCCATGATGCATTCCTACTGCAATTCGAACAAGTCAACATGCACATACTGGAATTCTTCAATGAGGTTCTGCCGGACATCATGTCTGTGCCAGGACTATGCGAAGACGGAGATGATGATATGGCCGGCACCGTCAGTCTCCGTGAAAGGACGAGCAAATTTGGCGAGGATGAGGTAGGTGATATTACAGCGTGGTAGCCGTGCTCAGGGTTACGTTAACCGGGCTTGACCAATCTTTTCCAAGCCTATGATGTGCCAGCATGCCGGGCGTAATCGTAGATCACAACTCCGTCTCTCCAAAGCGTGGTAAAGTCATTGGTTGTCTACCCGCGACTGCTTTCTCAACCGCTTGCCCTCATTCCTCAATACATCCACTTCAAGAGTCTGAGTGTCGTGGCCGTTGATAGCTATATCCAGCATCTTGGCCGCCAGGTCATCGACGTTGATGAACCTGGCCAAGGGCTCGAGGAGTGCTGGAAAGAAGCTGTTTGTCGCCGTCACACCGCCCGGCCTTGCAATGTAAGCGACAAGAGCTTCTGGGTGCTGTTTCTCCATTTTCATCAACTCGACCTCTGTTTCCCCCTGTATCATTGCACATATGAGCGAGGGGCGTACAGCAGTCGGTACCTCGGTACAGGATATCGTTCTCACGATAGCTTGTAAACTCGAAGGTTGTGATACTGACCCTGATCTTCCTTCCCTCATTCATAAACCACAACCTCTTCGTTTGGTCCTTCTCGACAAACATGCCACTCAGATGTACAAAGCGGAACTTCTTGCCCTCCCCAGCCACTTTGGCATCCACAAATGCCTTTGCGGCCGCAATGGTGGAATCGACAAAAATGGTCCGACCGGTTTCCATGTTAGCGACACCCATGCCCCAGATACAAGCTTCGGCGCCAGCACATGCTTCCAAAGTCTCGTCGCTGTATCTGGTAAAATCCGACTGGATGATAAGTTGTAATTTGTTTTGGGGGTCTGGGAAGGAAGTCGGCAGCTGACGGCGAGAGAAGGCGATGATGGAGGTGATGGCCGGGTGAGCGAGGGCGGCTTTGAGAACATTGGATCCTATATGGCCGGTGGGGCCGGTGAGGATGATTTTCATCCTGGAGAGGTGCGATGGATACTGTTCACGTTGTCGTCGAATGTTATCACTCTGGTAAAGCGGAGGTCGAAATTTTATATGGGAGCTGCTGTCTGGGTGAGATGAGATTATACATTCCTTCCCCTGAAGCAGTAATCGCTATCTGATTATTATTAAAACCGCTCTTTCGACTTCCCGGCGGGCCGGCAATCTTCCGTGCCCGATTAAAATGTCAAACACGTGTCGCCCAAGGAGGATCGACAGGGACCCGTTGTAGGGCTGCCAATACTTTCATCAAACGCTCCGTCTCTACTTCCCTTCCCCAACTCGGGTCGAAGTAGGGTGCTAGTACGCAGCATCTCATCCCGCAGACCCTGTGAAGCAGCATGCTGATACCCAACTGAGAATTCTGTAGACACTGCAGGGACTGCTTTCCATGACCGCCTTCCCAGCAACAGCCTCAATCAGGCCTCCGTGAGTCGCTCCTTTCGCGTTAAGCGTTGAGAATGATGGATAATGGCTGGGAGGGAAGGCGCAAGGTTGCTGCTGGTGGGTATCTACTTCTCCCAGAGCGGACGGTTCTGTCTTCTTGTTTCAACTCCATTCGCTGTGAATTTTAACGTCCATCTTGCAACTGTCGGTCTTTTGAAGCATTGAAGCATTGAAGCATTCTTTTGAGGTGGACTTGTTTTCTTTCGAGGTGTTGTTTGAGATTCGAGCTTGTTGTTCCGATCTTTGTGACGGTGACTGTGAGGGTTGTGTTCTGTAGGGGGTGAGACGAGTCGGATTTTCCATCGCTTTCGAGGGACAGTCAGTCATGTCGTACTACGATTCTTACGACTATTACGACTCTTCTGACTACTACGACTCTTCTGACTACTACGACTCTTCTGATTCCTACGGCTCCTATGGCTCCGACGGCTCCGATGACTATTATTACCACAGTCATCCAGCCTGGCTCGAGAGGGATACGCTCTCCCCACTCGGGTGGGGGGCACACACGACAGCTGCTTTCGCCTTGAGTATCATCATGGTCCTTGCCCTCATCGCCATACTTGGCTGGTCTCTCAAGTCTCGCGTACGCACCCGCGCCACCAAGCCCACTTTTACCTGGTTCATCACGGCAATCTCTTTTGCCATAGTGTAAATCAACATGGATATGAGAGTCTGATCCATGACACTGATGAGAAGATAGCACCCTCATCGTCAGATTCATCCACTACCTTGTCGTTTCAAGCTCCGGCTCGGTCTCATACTCGTACGCAGTCTTCTTCGTCATCTTCAATTCTTTTCAGTACCTGGCGGACGCCCTCCTTCTAGCTGCCATCTTCGCCTACATAATCCCTCGATCAGCTTTTGCGAGGCCATCCACTGCAAGCACACGATCGAAAGCTCCTACGCGTCTACATCTGTCGCTTTGTGGCCTCCTCATAGTCTTATGGCTCGTCATCACAGCCCTCCGACTGGCCACGGTGGTTCAACTTCTTCAGAATGCCTATTCTTTCGATATCTTCAGGCTCTACGTGAGCTCTCAATGGCTCGAAATCGCGTTCGACTTACTCTACCTTTGCGCTGCATGCGAGATATTCTGCCTAGCCATGATGGCAGTCACCTCGTCACGGAAACCTAATGACAACACTTCACGGAATGATCAGGTAATCATATGCTCATTCACTTATCCTTTTCGTCACAACTATCCTTCCTTACGAGTATCATACTGACAAATGAACCAAAAGCAGCAGCTCCTCTTCCTCGCCCTCGTCAGTATCCCCCTTCTTATCCGCCAAGCCTGGGAGTTCGCCCTGGGCATTGCCTTCATCTTCAACCCCGATACCAAAGTCTATCCCGGACTCATCAGGGCCGGACTCGCGCGTCAAGTCTTCTATGTCCTCTGCACCACCATCATTTACGCCGGCCTCGTGCTCTTGATGAAAAACATCAGCAGAAAGAAGTTCAGCAATCGCAACGCATACGGGGATGCAAAGGATGGCGGCAACGGGTTGGAGTTGGGCAACCTTGGACCGGATATACCCATCATGAGGGTGGCAGCGCCCACAGAAGATCAGGCAACTTTTTACCTCACATGCACCGAATGATAAATCGAGGTGGAGCCGAGCGGCGGAGTATCATTCGCAGGATCTGGTTTACAACGGGCCATAAGTGGGCTGGTGCGTTTCCACTACCTTGTTGGGCAGTGCATCTGTATTCCTAGAAAACCGCTATTGTTATGTTAACAATCAAAGAACCTCACGATAATCACCAGTGTGCTTGCTGTGTCCGGTGCGTGATGTCGAGATCGCTCCCTTGAGAGGTTCCGAAGGCACGCTCGCAATGTCTTGTCAATCCGCATCTTAGCGCTTCACTTCAAACTTTCAGGACCATGTTCGAACATTGCGGATGGACCACGCCCGATCCTTTCATCACCTCTATGGCTCAGAGAATCGCCTGCCCACTTCCAGCACGAGCGGCAACCCCGAGGCTGATCGCTCTACCTATGTTTTCCGTTAATGCCATCTTCCACAACCTCTTCCTTCTTCTCCTTTTGGTCATTAAATTACCATAGCGGGCGCAAGAGCTCGAGAGCGCTCATTGAGTATTCGTGATGACGTATAATCTTTCTCTCACGGCGTAGTATACGCAATGACGGTCGATCATCGTGGCCTAATGCCAAGCTGAGGGCGAGCCCTATGGGTCTAGCCTGATTAGACAGCTTGCTGTCTCTGGCCAGGGCAAGGATCCCTGAATTAGGTTAAGCAATGAGCAACCGTTACATCTATCCTCTTCAGACAATTTCTTTCGTATAGTGGTTGCAGCAGTACGTACATCCTCCTGCTGTTCTCTTTCTTCGACCATCATCTGTTCCCCTGGTGCAGTTTCCCTCGCGCCTGTGCTCACCAATCGTCGACCTCCCACTTACTCGTTTTGCCGGTTCATCCATGTGGTCTTTGACCATTGTAGAGCTCACTCAACACGTCATTGCTTAAGCTTTGTCTGAACGACAGGATACCTCAAAGCGAGCTTGTCTCGGATGTCACATTGCAGTCAGCGAGCGTGACACTGGCCAAGATACTTGCTCGTGACTCCACCATGTTACTTGTATCTTTACCACCTGAGATACTCAATTGGATCATTCAGCTGGTATCATTTTCTGATGTCTCAGTATGAGTCTTGGACGGAAGTCTCTGACAAGCTTCTTAGATTCCTTTTCGACGCGACCTTAGCAATCTGTCGTTGACTTGCAAACTCCTAAAGAGCTATGTTTTTCCCAATTTGTACCGGCATCTCGTCCTCAAAATACCTCTGGTATGGAATGAGTTAGGCTTTTTCGAAACTCTTGTCGACCCAAATGGAGATTTGGAGGGTCTGCAGCATACGACTTCTATCAGTATCGTACCGCAACTTAAGCACGCCAAGATGATGGGTAGGAAAGCGGCAGCTGCTACCGGTCAAGGCGGTTCGCTTTGTGGAGATGTAACCATCCCTAATACTCCAGCTTCTTACCACCTGAATGCACTTGTTCGAATTCTCCTCAAGAGGCTACGCAAGCAAAGATTGATCAGTTTCAGGTATGTAGTCCTCCATCTGGCACAATTGTGGGCATTGTGATTCTAAGCAACATCTTGATGCAGCTGGGAACACAGCTGTTTCATGACCTCCACCACGCTCAAACTGTTACAGGAGATTGCTGAAGTGCATGGAATCACAAACCTCAGAATCGACAATTGGGCAGAGACTGATTCTAAGTTGGCTGCTCCCATCTTACCAGGCTTAGAGTCATTCACAACGAAGAGCATCAATCTTGAAGTGGACTATCTGCGTACTCTGATACTTGAACATTACGACACGATGAAGTCCCTGTGCTTAGGCGCAGAGTCTGATATATTACGCGATTATCAAGAGTCCAATCAAAACTCTCTACTACGTCGCCAGGAATATGTTGACATATTGGTTGATTCTCTTGGCCCCTACGAAGACGAGGATGATATTCCGTGGCTAGTGCTCCAAGAGCTGCAGCTTGTCGGTCTTGACGTTTGCAAGATCATCAAACCTGCTTCATTATTTCTCGACTTACACTCCCTAACCTCATTGACTCTTGAGACTTGTCTCGGTCTAGAAACCGCTTTGGATATGCTTGCAACAGAAAAGAACGAAAGCGGCTTGCCTTTACGATCAGGTCTCCGACTCCATTACTTCTCCTTACGTCACGAAGCTTCAAATCAGCAATTCAGAGCCCGCCTCATCGACTTTCTTAGTGCAATCCAAGGCCTTACTCATTTGTTCGTTCTACTCGAGAATAGCGATCGTTCACGCCCAAATGACCTCGATCCAATACTGGCTGTGCATGGGCAATCCCTGAGGTCATTGGTGTGGGACGAACGATCCGGCAAAAGAGATTTGTTCGTCCCACCAGAGGCGACATACAAACCTAGCTATCTTCGGTTGGCGACCATTGCTACCCATTGCCCAAACCTTGTCGAGCTAGGCATTTCAATGGATTGGCGAGACTTCACCAAGAAAGGCTCACATGATTCACACAGCTCTAATCGACATGTATGTGGTCTACCGGATACCTTCGATCTAAAACTAATACCGTACTAGATAACCTGTGCGGCATTCAAACCACTGAAGAACCTGCGAACACTCAACATCCGCAACATGCCACTCGTCAACCCGAAAAAGATGGCTCTACCCCTATCAGAGATCCACTCATCCTTCGCCAATAGCCTCCTTAGAATCCTCCTCTGCAACGACAAAGACACTCTTAGTCCCTCCGCGCCCCAAAAACTCAAAACCTTAGCGCTCGGAGCCTTGACTTACCGCGATCTTCATAACGGTACAGGCTATCATACGATCCCTAACCGGGACCTGTATGAATTTCTCCAACTGAGGGTGTACAAGGTCATTAGCAGCTATCACGGGATAGACAGGGCCCGGCCAAAACCCCTAGCTGTACTCACGGAAATCGGGCACTATGAGAAGACCGAGGCCAATGGAGGAGATGTCAATGTTATCAAGCCTTACTGGCTCGGCTAGCTTTCGATTTACCAAAACCTGATAGGATCTAAACAGCATGCTAGGTCAAGCCATCAATGCCGGCGGGGCTCATTTTGCTTAGCAAATTCACGAGTCTCAGATTGACCTTCAGCAGATCAAATCAGATCGAGAGATAAACCCAGAAGCTTTAGACAATGCCCTTCGGAACGGTTTATTTATACAATTCGTAGCTTTCGAATGTACAGAAAAACGTATTGAGCACCTTCCAATCATGATGATCATACTATGCATCTACCATTCGGACCTGGGCGAATATTTTTGGAAACTACGATCCATACTAGACTGAAATCCTTTACCTGGCCCCCTGTCTCCACCACAACCCCCTTCGTACGGGAAATACAGTAGTCTATTTGGGCAATACCTCCTCAAAGACTTCTATAATAATTATCATTACATGAAGGTTTGATGATGCGTGATAGATGCAGACACAGGGCCGTGGCATCAAATCACTTTCCACCATGCTGAATGATCCTTTCCTTTTATTGCTAGGCATTGGGTTCTCTACAATTGTCCTCCCCTTAACCTCATCCATCTATCCATCTATGCACCTACTCATCCATCCATCCATCCATCCATCCATCCATCCATCATCCACATACATATTCTTTCCTCGCCATTAGCCCTCTCTTCCCTCCCCTCCAAGCTCCTCTGAATTTCTTCCTCGCTTAACCGCCATTCCGCTCCACCCCATCTTTTTACCGTCTCGCTTATCTTTTGCCTTCCCACAATTGCCCCTTTCCCTTATCTCACCACCTACCTACCCACTTCCCATCTCACCACCACCACCAACCACCCTTACCACCACCATCTTCCCCTCTCACCAAACTCCCCACCCCACACCTCCATCCACTCACCCGCCACCGAACAATCCCAAGCCCGGCTGTCCCCATCTACAACGAGCGAGAATTTCGAGAATCGGGGTTGTAGCTTAGACCACCTGGTTTCAAGAAGAGCTGGATTGTGTAAATGGTAAAAGGGTCATTGAAGGAGTTTTCACGTAAGGTTTTGTACGGATACGGCTTGGGAGGGAAGTGGGATGGTCTGTGTTGTATATTGTGGGTTTGGGGTTTGGGGTTTGGGGTTTGGATCAAGGTGGTAAGGGATAAGGGGTTATGTGTGTTATCTCTATTAAATGTTCTTCCTAGTTCGCTTGGTAACGTACAGTGATTGCAGAATACGTAACCCTCAGCTCCTTGCCTTCCAGCGGGCTGTAAGAGGAACGGGCTTAAGTGGTATGGGGGTGATTAAACAAACACATACAACGTACCCTCGAAGCGATGCGAGTGTTGGAAGGACCACCACCGTGATAGCTATTACAAGTTTGGAGGAATACACGTAAATCTTTGTGATTGGAATCATATATCCCATATCGTTTTCGCATCTTGGTGTTCTACTACGTACACCGCAGACACATCTGATTCAATCAATCATTATTTAAAATCCATAATGCATGAACCATCACATGCCTTGCACCAAATCACCGCATTTACATTTCTTGAGGCCGTCATCCATCATATTCACCTCCCCGGCCCATTCAAATCCCTACCATACCCACACTCCACCTGCAACCAACTAAGCGCGCTCAAATCCTCCTCCTTTTGTACCGGTTCTACCTCCTTCACCTCTTCTACCACCGGAGTCTTATTATTCTTTTTCCTCGCCAGCCGACGTCTCGCTTTCTTGCCTAATGGTAAAGCGGTTTCCGGTTTTGTCGACTCACTGCACTCGCTTGCAGAGGTGCTGGATTGAAAAAAGTCGGCACTGGATTCAATGGGGGAGAAAGCGGTGGAGCTTCCAGAGTCCGATGAGGCGGGCACGGTGGGGTTGTAAATTGGGATGGAATCGATGTTCATGGGAGGAACTTTGTATTCCTCAGCCTCAGCCTCATCCTCTTCCTCTCCGTATCCGTCTGGGGCTCCAGCCGCGAATATGACCTCGGGTTCCTTGTCATTGAAAGCATTAGTGATATTTTTGTCCGCCCAATCAAAACGCTGGCTATTCAGATGATTATGTCTCCGGTTGGCTGTCGTTCGAGCAGCACCCGCCTCCTTGATCAGGTACCGAAGGATTGGGACATTGCCATGACATGCTGCGCCGTCAAGAGGGGAGCCATAGTAGCCCGCTTCAGCGTTGATATCAGCGCCATGCTCGACGAGCATACGCACAAGATCCGAATCGCCAGCTACACAAGCCGCTTGCAACGCCGAGCCGAAGCGTCCACCAGCGATATTGACATTCGCTTTGTGCTCGAGAAGAGTCCTGACGACCGGCCGATTACGAGCCGCACACGCGGCTTGCAGAGCGGTTCTATAACGGCCGCCTCGCTCATCAATTTTGCAGCCTTTGCGGATTAAGAATTCAACCAGTGCCTTCGAGCACCTGATACTGGCAGCTTGAAGCACGGTTCCGAACCGGCCGCCTTTGACGTGAACGTCGGCACCATGCTTGATGAGAAAGCGAACGACGTCTTCTCGAGCTCGGATCGCTGCCGACTGCAGGCTGTGTCCGTATCGGCCTTAACCACAGACTTTGAGATCAGCACCTCGATGCCGCAATTTTCGCACCAGTTGCTTGGCGCCAGAATAAGCGGCAGCCTGCAAGGGTGTGCCGTAAGGTCCGTGGGCATTGACATCCGGATCGTGTTCAAGGAGGATGTTGAATGCTTCGGGCCGGTTGTAGAGGCATGCGAGCTGCAGAGCAGTCCAGCCCTGTCTGTTACCGCGGACATTTGGATCAGCTCCTTCATCGAGTAGGATTTCCATGATTTCGGGCTCGTTACGTGCTGCGGCTACGTTGAGCGGTGTGCCATAGTAGCCGCCTAAGCCTGCTGGTCCGAGGCCGTTTGGATCGGCACCGTATTCCAGGAAGAGGTCCAGGAGAACACCTGAGTCGTCACGGGATTCATAAATGCAGCAATGTAATGGACTGCCCCAGAAGTTGTTAGAATGCTCATTTGGATCAGCATGGTGCTCTTTGATAAGAAACTTGGGAGAAGATTAGCTTATCATCCACGAACAGCGCCCACAACGGAGTTGCGTGAGCAATATTAAAATTGAAGGAAATCCAAGGATGCTCGCGGATTGAAAGGATCCTCTGAAAGAAAGACTTACATTACAAGAGTCAGACAGGTACCAAATAAGGCACTGATCAGCGGCGTGACCATCATACCTCCCCTAAGTTTGTTCGAAACTCCCCTTTTCCACAACAAGACTGTACAGAAATACCAACCTCCCCTGTACGCGGTCGACAGGGCACTGCCGTAGATACCACCAACAATATTCATATCTCCTCCCGCGTCCAGCAAGACCCTCATAGTATCAACATTGCCGTCGACTGCAGCAGACTGCAGCGCCGTATGCCACCTTCCACCCTGAGCATTGACATCGGCACCAGCGTCGATGAGCAGCTGCACCATTTCTTCATTCTCCGAGACAGATGCAGCGATGATCGGAAAGTGGCTTTTCAAACATGCTCCAAGAGAGGGAGCCGCACCTCTTTCGAGAAGTAGCTTGACTGCGGCGTGCATCGAGTTGACAATCGCAGCAATCAAGGCACTACCGTAGCTACCAACGTGATGCTCGTTGATTTCAGCGCCAAGCAACATTGCCATTACCTCGGTTTTGCCAGTCGTAGCTGCTGCTTGCAGACATGTTCTGGATGTGCCACCGCGCAGATTGACATCGCTGCCTAAATCCAGTAAAGCTTTGACATTCTCTACCTTCCCATTGTATGCTGCAGTATGCAACGCCGACTTGAAGTACGAGTCGTCCCGTTCGACATGTAGACGAGCACCATTGGCGACTAGCAATCGAATATTTGCCTCACCACCACTCCTGGCGGCGCATTGAAGTGCTATGATACATCCATAGTTGTCTGCATAGTCTTGTACCTTTGACGGTTCTGCGTCGAGATTGACATCTGCCCCATGTATAATCAGCAATGTGATGATTTCGCTGGCATTAGGTGATTGAGATGCTCCGTGCAATGCTGTGCCATAGTTACCACAGATGAGGTTGGGATTCGCGCCATGATTCAGCAGAAGTTGTACGGCATCGTATTGCTGGTTGCTCGCAGCTGCAGATAAAGCAGTGGAATTACGACACCACTTCGCTGGATACTTTGATCTCTTCTCTGGCGGAACAAGCTCGTCGACGTTAGCTCCAGCGACTATCAGCGCCTCAAGGATATGGGAATTGGCTTTCTTCGTATCGGCAGCAGCCATGAGCACCGAGCCGAAGAATCCGCCTATGGCGTTCGGGTCTGCTCCTAGGCGTAGTAAGATCGAGAGCATTCCAAACTTTTCTTTATTGGCTGCGAGCTGTAGAGGTAACCACTCGGACGCATGCAGTCTCCCAGCTCTGTTGAGATTGGCGCCTTGAGACACAGGTACCTCAACGACTTTCTCGTGATCCTTCGATGTTGCTGCAACCAAAGCGTCAGAATTATCCTGAGCGTCCCCCTTTGGCACACCCAACTCGAACAGAACCTCGACAACACGTGCTTGTCCTGCCGAAGCAGCCCCTACCAGGGCTGTCCCACGAGTGTCGCCTGGTGCATTGACTTCGCATCCACGGTCAGCGAGCTTGCGAACAATATCCCCACGACCTGCTCTCGCGGCAGCTTGAACTGCGTTGCCATAGTTCGAGTCGAAAACGGCAGGGTCAGCACCAGCGTCCAAAAGGAGGTCTACGATCTGAGCAAATCCTTCACTACTAGCTGCGTTGAGTGCGTTACGATGCTTGCCTCCTTTCGCATTGACGTCAGCACCATTCTCAAGCAGCAGATGGACATCATCGAGATGCCCTGCACAAGAAGCTGCATGTAGAGCATCGGCACCTTTATCGTTTTCGTCATTGACTCTGACTCCCTTGCTAGTTTCTCGACCAAGGCTAATTTGCCGAGTCCTGCAGCAGCCATCAAGGCGCAGACGTGGCGACCACCAGTCAGATTGACATTTGCTCCCTTGTTTAGCAGAGTCTGGATAATAGTATCATTTTGGCCGACAATGGCGGAGATCAGAGGGTAGGCATACCATCCACCTCTACCGTTGATGGAAGCACCGGCATTGAGGAGCGTCTGGAATGTTCGCTCATGACCTTTCTCCGCAGCTGCGCTGAGAGGGGTGCCGAATCTTGCACTGACGACTTGGGTGCTCGCATGTTTCGACAACAGGAGATGGGCTACATCCTGGAGTAGATTTTCGAGTCAGCATGTTCATCGAGTACCGAGAAACGCTTGAGGCAGTAGCTCTGCAGTTGGCATCCGATATATCGACTCGTAAATGAGTTGGATACCGTGCCAGAGCATGGAATTCGAGTAGACAGAGTCCATGCGGGGGGTTGACCACATTTTGCAGTTTAAATCGAGGGAATTTGAGGTAAAGTAGACCAGGAAGCTTCTTACCCTGTGGCCTTCTAAAGCTGCTATCTGGAGGGCGGTGCCTTGCTTACCGCCCACGGCATCGACATCGACACCTTTGTCAAGCAAGAATCGGACAATGTCGTCATGGCCTTTGGAGCTTGCAATATAGAGGTATTGCGAAAGCTTTGTCTCATCAGAGAAATCATAATGCTCGACGAGAATCTTGACGACTTCAGTGTGTCCTTGCGCAACCACTTCTCGAATGGGATCACCCTCGGTCTCCGTCCAGCTGGATAGATCATTCTCTTCCTCGTCTTCAAGCAGCAATTTGAGTGTATTAGGCAATCCGAATGAGGCAGCGAAGAATAGAGGCTTGACCTCAGAGAAGCGCGAGTGGTGTGCTCCTTTGGAATTCCGGTACACTTGAAGCCAGAAATCATAATTCCCGCGCCCTTCTGACGAGGACTTTAGCAGTTTTGGGCTCAGATCCAGTAGATCGTCTTCCTTCCCCTTAGACAGATGGGCATGTACTCCCCATGCAGTTGAAGCATACTCGAGGAAGTGATACTTGGACAACGTTTCTTCAAGTGCCTCTTCGTCGGTAATCGATCCGGCAATAAAGTCGTTATAGCAAAGGTACGTAAGACACGTCTGTGCTAATTCGATTTCGACCTCCTCAACGCCAACGTAAAATGCGCTCAAGTCTTTACGGGTCGTTTCGGAGACAAGAAACTCTTTAACAGTGGAATGAGCCAGTGATACCCGGCCATCATCGGAAACGGTGACCAGGCTACTACAACGCTTCAGGAAATTCTCTGGATAAGTCTCCACAGAGTCAAAATCCATTGACTCGTTATCCTCTTCAAAGTCGATACCGATAAATTCTGCGAGTTCATCAAGCGTCAGGCTTCGGGTGCTTCTTACAAGCCACCGCAGCAACTTCTGGTATCTCCCGACGTTTTCAACGTCATGCTCTAGTCTCTGCAGTATTCGCGCATACGTTCCACCGAGATCCTTTGGCATCTGGTCAAGCGCCTTCAAAATCGCTTTGTCGGTACCCAGGCTGCAGAGAACCTGGATCTGACACTTGACCCACTGGAACATGCCCTCCGACCTACCGACGAGCCTCTCACATATAGTTTGCTGTAACCCTGGTCTCCTGATCGTTAGCTCGTGTCCATGGATTCGGGCGGCCACTGCAGCCTTGACAAACGATTCAATCTCATCCTATAGTAGATTTCGGAGTCAGCCTGACATTCGATCAGTACAATTGTCCTGAGAGCACCATTCCGCAGTACGTCTCATGTTATGGCTTGGAAGGCATACGAGACCTCGACTGACAGCGTGGGATGCCTAGCTTACCGGAGGTAACCCCAGATTCAGGAGGATTGGAGTAAAGTAACTTCGAAATCTACTCACCGCTCCGTCGGTTTGGCTGATTTTAACATGGGGAAAAGAATTGAAGGCTTTGGTGATGTCCAGCTCTTCGCGACTGCTGACCAAGATCTTGATGGATGGACAGTGTTTGAAGAAGGTCTTCAAATCGCTAACGATACATGCACGCATGGTGGACTCGTCGATAGCATCGAGAACAAGGATGATGTGCTTGAAGGCTCCATCTAGGAAGGTCGCAAAGTTACTCCGGAGTTCGTCGTGGGTTGGTACTGACGCCGAACTTTCTTTAATGCGCTCCTGAGCAAACGCCTGTAGCCGTTGAAACACCGCTTTATGCTGCCTCGCAAACTGGGCGAGAAGTGTGCAGAGGAACTTTGACGGCTCTTGCTTCCTTGACTCCTTGTAATCGCAATAGAAATAAGCCAATCCGACATCCTTGTTCTTAACGTTTTCCTTTAGGTACTCGATGAGACCGGAAACCAAGACAGTCTTGCCAGCACCCGGGATTGCATGGAGCCACAGGAAGGACTTGTCTTGATCAAGTCAGTCATGAAAAGCCTCGCCCCGGAGGAACCAGTTGCCTGTGCCTTGATGTCGTAACTTGACTGCAGCACCATGATTGATCTCAAAGTTGACTGGATCAAGCCACTGTACCTTTCGAATGGTCTGCTCATCGAAGAACGACTCTAGCTTTTGATGTGTTTTTCGGTCTTGTCCCATCTGGAGGCTTGACTTCTCCCTTATCAGCACGCTCCCGCTCGGCATGGGCTTCCTCCTTTTCAGCGAGGTCGACCTCGGTTGACACTTTGTCCATTGCTGTGGATAGGTCGTCTCGAAGGTCTCCGAATTGAGATTTAAAAGGCTTCCAAACGAGTTTGATCCCGCTCAGGAGACTGACAATGCTTTTCGGGCAGACCTTTTTGCCGCTAACTTTCTTGAAAACATTCCGGGCTTCTGTGCAGAAGCGAAAAATGATGCAATAGACATCCACCACCACAGCTTACAGCCTTTCGTTGTGGGGGTAGAGGCGAGGGAGGCGCCGAAGGCAGTTGAGATGGAGGCCCACCTGCTCTAACATGGCACTTATCTTTCCAAAATACTCCCCGAATTCCGACGCAAGCTTTGGCCTGAATCAGCCCAATGCCGCTTGGTCATGCAATTCCAGCTCACACGTACATGAAGTATCACACGCATGCTTCCCCAGACGGGACACAGAAATAGGGAGCTGGAATTGGAAATGACATCCAACGCCGCACCATACTGGTTGATGCCGCTCACGAGCGGCTTCAGAGCCTGCTCGACTTTCCTGCTGATGCTCTTGTCCTTGTGTATCCCTTCCGCAGTCTTGACTTCTTCCAAGAGCATCTCCGCGATGGTTGTAGCCTTGAACAGCTCCTTCTCGTTGGGAGACAAAGTCTCGAAGAAAGCTTGATTGATGCCTTCGAATCGGTCTTCGAATCCCCTGCAAGGCTGAAGTCAGTGGAAGACGGCAAGAGAGGCTGACATGTGGGCGTCGTTACACAGCGTCAGTGTCTTGCCGGTGCGGCATGTTGAAGCACCTTTCTTCCCGAAGGTGAGCTCCGGGAGGCTCCGTCGACCATCAGAAAGGGTTGTGCTTCGACGTAGTTGACAACAGCGCCAAGCTTCTGAGGTCAAAGTCTTGGGTCGAAGATGGTCGATAACAAGTTGACCAAGCTTGCCAGGATGGCAAGTAACGTTGTTCAGTCACCATCTTCAGCCGAAAAGACCTTTGGGGGCCAAACCCTGGGCTCGAGGGCTAGACACTCCCGAAAAGGCGTCCGCTTCTGGAACCATGGACTAGACATTAGACTGCATGACAGGTCCACATCGAACGATAGCTCGCGGCACGATTGTTAGTGTCGAGTTGCATTTGCGTTTTACTATTTCATCCCACGTCCGTCTACCAAGCCCTTCGGCTCAATCCACATGGAACCCAACATGTAAACAATTTCGGCGTACTGTGAGCTTTCTCATCATGGAATTGGCACTGTCAATATACTCTCAATAGAGTGACTGAGAGCCCTCTGTCGGCAGTACCATGTAAGGAAGCGTCGTGGAAGGCCTGCGGTAAGGCCTCCGATGGTGCGATGGGTGTGAGGGCTTTGGGTTAGGGGGGTGTCTCGGTGTTACCTCGGGGTGCTTCGGCATTTTGGCTTGATCGACACTTTGATTACCCCTTCGAGACTAGTCTTGCATCTCGAGAAAGCTTCAATCTGCCAAGAGCCTACTCTCGCTGGTAAAGAACCTTAGCATACATCTTGACAATCGCTCGACTAAGCAATCTCATGTCCAAATTGACGATCCTCTATAGAACCATTCGTTCGAGCTACTCGAGATCAGCAAGCGACAGGTGGTAGCAGGAAACGAGACATGAAGGTTGCACCAACCCACGGTGCCTTCGATCCATCGTTAGCCTTTCGATAACAGCAATACACCAATGGCCCCTTCGCCAGCGCCTCAGGCTTCAAAGGAACCTCAACCTCGAAAAAGAGCAGGACGGACAATCGGCGGCGTCAAAATCGCCGGTACAATCATCCCCTTCGATGACAACGACGTCGACCTCAGCAATCGACCTTCACCAACACCACTGTTTCCCGTACGTCCAACATCCATTCTATCCCGCATCACATCCCACAAAAAAAAACCATACACGAATCCACCCTTTCAAATCCTCCATAACTCTGACCCTGAACACCACAGCCATACAACCCCTCTCCGCCCGCTCCCCTCTCCAAGACGGAAAAAGCCCAAGTCGCCTCCTTCCTCGCCCTCCGCTCCCGCATCCACGAAGGCCCCTTCTACACCATCCTCGACAATAACGCCCGAGTCGGCAAAACTGCAGAATCGTCCTCCACCGCCGCCGCCGCCGCCGCAAACTTCGATCCATTCGAGGGGATGCCGACATACAGCCAAAAGTACATTAAGAAACGGCGGCGGCTCCCGAAGCTGAGCGCGAGGCCATATGGTACGTTCAGCTAGCTTTTTCTCGAAGTGCAAGAGGCTGCATTCTGTGTTTCTCACAGATATTGTCGCTGTCCTCGGCTAACGATCAGGGTCTGCAGTACTAAAATACTTCCCCCGCGAACTCTGGCCGACCCTCGATCCCAAAAACTACAAATCCTCCGCCCTCACCAACAGCATCGAAAAACGCACACCATCCCGCCGTTCGACAATTAAGAAAGAAACAGGGACTGCATCCGGTGATGATGAAGAAGGGGTCGGTGATCGAGATCCGGACGAAGAAGCCATCAACGAGGCTGTGGATGATGAATTCGATGAGGATGACGATGATGATGCTGGTGGTGATTATAATGCCGAACAATATTTTGATGATGGGGGGGATGATGGGGGTGATGATATGGATGGGGATGATGGCGGTGGGGGAGGGGATTATTATTGAGATGATGTGGTGATTCCCAAGAGTCTATGGCGAGCGAGGTGATTAGGTGGTACTCGCTTCATGACTACGTTTGGATTCGAGGTCTATATTGTCGATTGATTGCTATGATACCCAGGGCGTTTCTGCAAAACTAACAGAAAGAAACTCCAAGGCCTTCTCAAACAATAGTAGCAATCCAATTATTCTACCAACCAGACATTTTAATATTCCTCGATATCGAACGTCGAGGTCCCAATTTACTCTCATACAGCTAAATCTAGGAGCATGCGTTCAGCGGAGTAATAACATGCTACAGAATCTACCCAACACCAAAACTATCTATATACGTCAATGCACTGCCTAGTACTTCCGAACGACTTCCAACCCAAAACCGGCGTCCAGTGTAAGTATACAAAAACCAACCTATCCTATCTCCCGAGCACAAAACCGATCCAGAAATCAGACATCCTCAGCCTTACATGAAAAATATGCCGACTGCAACCATTATGATGCGTGTATCTGTAATCAGCTTACTTTACCCCTTTCTACAGGGTCTATGCATATCTTCTACGGGATGAAGTGTTCGTTATTTCCGAGTCACTCGAAGGGGAAATGTGGATCCCGGTTAGGCTACGAAGATGTGATTTAAAAGTTAGATGAAGGCCGCCTCGTATTCGAACCCCCAAATCTTCATGTCCGATTCGTCCTTGTCCTCTACGGAATTCTTTTTCAGCAACTGTTCATTGATGTAAATGGAAAAGGCGTATGGCATGTACAGCTCTTAAACCCACTTTTGATCATGGAATCGATATTCGGGTTTGTATTGCCTTTGCGTCACAGCCGCTTCCTTGCAGTCGAGGTCTCGATATTGATATTGATGTCGCACAGTTACAATACAAGACGGGAATTGCTTTTCGGTAAAAGGGTAAATGCTCTCTTAGTGGTCGGTTCCCGCTTTTGGGCTCGCATTCTGTTCTGGGAGTTTAAGTTGCGGAGCCCTCGGGATATCATGTTTCGTTTCCGGAGTTATAGGAATGACGGAAGGCCAAGATCGTTCGCCTAAAGTTGAAGGTGATATCCCATCCCACAGTTCCCACCTGCTTGTGATGCCTTGCTGCTGTCAGATCGTCATTTTGTTGCCGCCTTGCATATCACCAGACCGGGCATACCTACATCAGTATCGACGCAGCAGGTGATGCTGGGCAGAAGGATAAAGCCCGAACGTCCTATGCGTAGCTAGTGATTTCCTGGACCCTGGCGTGACGATGTTTGCTTTTTGACTCCATTGCTCTGGTGCGTTGTCACGACTGGCGATGGGCCAAAGGCTTTGAGGAACCTCCAGTATGTCGAAATAAGGCAAGCTTGATCTTATGCAGCCATACCTCGCTTATGTCGTCCTGGTTCCTTTAACAGGATCATCAAGGCAAAACACCCATGGTTCTAATCTCGGAAGAGTAAGTGAGGCGGCCAATGCGCGCAGCTGCAGGCTTGTCCAACTTGAAAAGGATGCTACACATTGGCGGTTTCGAAGATCTGGACCATGATCTGCAAAAAGGCTGCGGTTTCGCATAGATTATTTGGAGTACCTTAGTATAGGACCGGTCTGTGCGAAACCGGTCCTAGCAACGGTACACCCACGCTTGTGTTTCCAGTGCTAAGGTATCCAATGTGAATCCTGTAGGAGAACGCCCAATTGCCTGAAATACAGAAGGGAAAATCGGTGAACCATGTCAGCTAATCATGCAGTTAGTGTAGCCTTGCTATCAGAGACTTGAAGCGAAGTAGAGTAAGTCCTACCTGGGGCTAAAAGACATCCACGCTCTCGGGGTCTCGTGAATAACATGCATTAGGCGAAAGAGGGACCCCCTGAGAGAGTATTGTAGACCAATAATGGTTCACCCTCTTTCTAGTTGTGAGGGGCCGAAAATCAAAGCATCATCGATTATTAAACCCACCCCGTCTCCGAACTACTTGGTGTATTGAGCACCCGTTCTCGTCATGGGAATCAGGCACAATTTTGATGCCTGGTTGCAACATAGATTCTCACGTCAGCAAGGTCAGAGGGTCGCCTGATCAATATATCACTGTCTTCGGTCAGGAGTCTCGCTCCATCGCGAGACCTCATGACAGAATATCACACCCAGTGCCTGTCCTACCTCTCTCACCCGTTCATAGGATGGAAGCCCGAGTTTTTGCTTGAGGTGCTGTACCAACAAGCCTGCTGTCGGCCATCATGTCCTGCGCTCGGAGTCTGACCGAGGAACGGTGGTCATCATCGGCAAAGCTGAATCAACAGATTGCTAGTTGGGACCAGTAAGTCAAGCCAAGGCGTTTCCAGGCGAAGAGTGGAGGGCAGAAGGATCACTCACTACTGCGTTCTCAGAGAACCAAATAGAACCTTCGTGGGATCTCAATGGCCGCAAGACATCCTCCTATGCCTTCGCATCGAGCATGAGGCTCCGACGTTTCACCTGAATGGCGATATGCCTCTTGTTGTAGCGGTTCGAATGAGTTGCTCTGAGGGAGTTTTCAATTGAATCTGGTAATGAGACATTTCCACCGCTTCGATCCGCAGCCGCCTCGATCCGCAATTGTTCCAGGAGGCCGAAAAGGAGGCATGTACTTCCGATATCCAAATCCGAAACCGAAGAGAATGAGAGAGGAATGAAATAGGGGGCGAAGGACTACATGGTCGTGTGTGTACCTTCTGATTCACAGGTGGCCCAACGGACTGGAGTAGCCAGATTAATATCATGAACTGAAGACATCCGTGGCCGTAGCTCGATGATGTATGGGCCGGAGCAGCGCTGGCGGACAACAAACAGGGCAGCCAGGCAATGATTATAATAGCGAGTAGCGGTAGAGGCTTCATGGCCAGGCTGTTGGTCCACATGGGGGTAATTTGCTGCCTCTTGTGGAGGTTTCAAACCGGTTCAGCCTCGTGCATAAGGTAGGGACACGGTATATTGGTGTATTGCGAGATTTGCTTTGCCTCGTTGCCTGATTAATTTGTTGCGCGGTTCGCATTTGAGCCGCATCCATCCCTGCGTCCTGGTAGGCAGAGACACCCTTCCTCTGCCTTATTTCCAATGACATACAAGAGCAGTCTCTGCACTCAGAGCTGCTGCCCAAATGACGCCCCTGCAACCAATCACATCGGCCTGTGCCGTCACCGAGGTGAATTCCGCCTCCGTCCTGGTTCTGGCCGTTGACCGCCTCTTACTGTATTGCGCTCATACCCACCGGTACCCTTCCCCCCGAGCTCTCAGAATGATCACGATATAGCTGACTAATGGGCTCTCTTGTGCAGAAGAACATCATACGGCTAGTCCCAGCGCACGACGGTCGGGGCATCCTGCAACTGTTGCAATGGCCACAAGGATCGATGATGGAGCCCATTTTGTGGAACGTAAAAACCTCGATTTCCAGAGATCTGCCGCCAAAGGATATGTCTGCCCATACTGTTGTGAAGGATTCGTCCACGAGCCGAGGCTATGGGAGCACGCAAAGAAGTTTCATTGGGATTCCCTAGGTGCAGCCCCAGCATCCGACCAAGGACAGCTGCGGAAACAGCTGGGAGCACAAGCGGTCGAAAAGGCGTACGTCGATGCAATAATTCCAAAGCAGTTCTAGAAGCTCATATCACTGACCGACCACCTGTGCTTAGCTCCAGCGCCACTAGAACATCCATCCGCAACAGCGCCCATCCGGCATCGATCTCCCATTCAGAGGATTACGGACCCGCCAAACCGGAATTCGGTGATGAGGTAGGGCCCAGGTCCCCTCCTATGTCGGTCTCCACTCCTGGATTTGAACCTTATGGTAGCCAAATTGGAACCCCACAAAGAATCGACGACTTTGGGAAGCTCACTCTTGGTCAGCCCCTGGGCCGTCATGGCGCCCTCGATCCTCCTCCATCGGATACCTTTTCCATGCCCAACCCCCTGAAGCGTGGCCCCACAGAGAACTTGGAAACATCACAGTGGGATTCCAAAAGCCATTCTATCGGACATGCTGCTTCCGCCAGACGCCGTGAAAAAGCTCGATCAAGTGGGTCTTTCGTCATATTCGATCCAGACTATGCAGGTGGTAAAAAGGTCGTTCCCAATGACACGAATACATCCAGAAATTCATACAGCTCCACCAAAAGAATGTACAGTCCTTATGTGGATGATGCTAATCACGGTGCCATCGCAACCGGAAATCCTAAAACTTTGGACAAGGCGAGTAGCCGTGCAATGCCAAAGGAACGCAGGACTCATGATCCCCACCCCGATGAAATGGCCCTTGATGAACAGGATATGGCCACCAAGCCTGCAGATGCCAAGCAGCTGGCGATTGGTCAAAAGGATTCCTCCAATCAATCACGACGTGGCCCAGACTCCTGCGACACAAGGCGTGATGGAACAGAGGCCCAGCCACAAATGCTTCTTCAGCCAGAGACTAGACCCATCTCTCATGCCCAATTGGTTGTAGAAGTCAAAGGTATCTATCATGGGTTAGTCATGGTTGAACAGAAATGCATTGAAGTTGACGAAAAGCAATTTGCCGCTGCACTCGAACGAGATCCGTCGAAAAAGACTGATCTGAAAGACGAACAGTGGCAGGCTCTGATTGCACTTCACAAAACGTTGCTCCATGAACACCATGACTTCTTCCTTGCATCTCAACATCCAAGCGCAAGCCCACCGCTTAGCAAGCTTGCCAGCAAGTACGCAATGCCCGCGAGGATGTGGAGACATGGCATCCACGCCTTTCTAGAGGTGCTTCGCCATCGTTTGCCGGCTTCATTAGACCATATGCTTGCTTTCATATACATAGCATATTCGATGATGGCGCTTCTCTACGAGACTGTCACCATGTTCGAAGACACCTGGATTGAGTGTCTCGGGGACCTTGGGCGCTATCGTATGGCGATCGAAGATAGCAATACCGGCGATAGAGAGATATGGGGGGCCGTTGCAAGATCATGGTATACAAAAGCAGCAGACAAGCGTCCCGGTGTTGGCCGCCTATATCACCATCTGGCGATCTTGGCCAGGCCTTTCAGCCTCTCGCAATTAGCATACTACACAAGATCACTGTCAAGCGTCGAACCTTTTGACAGCGCGCGAGGTAGCGTCATGGCTCTTTTCCAGCCGATTCTTGACGGCAAAACATTCAGTCATCATCGGGTGAAAGCGTTGGAAATGGCCTATATCAAAGTTCACGGTGTTCTTTTCGACCGACCTCAGGATGAAGAGGCGTTCCGAGAAACCATCAAGAGCATCAATAACGGCCTACTCGACGCCTACATTGACCGTATAACGTCCAATTTCAAAGAACAGGGGCTTTATATTGCAACCGCAAACGCCGCCGCCCTATTCGAGTATGGCGGATCTGGGCGAAGCAAAGTGCATCGATCGGTAGTTTGGCAAGCCTTCATGGATGCCAAGAAGAACAGAGACCAAATGGCGACCCCTGATGTTCCGCAATCATTTGAGCAACCATTCAGCCTCGACGGCGACTCAAAACCAGCATCACCAGTTTCACCATCGGCTGGAACCATCTCAACTGCGGCAATCACAACCGACACTCAAGCACCTTCTTTCCTCAGCAAAGCATCTGAACTCGTGTTTTCCAGTCTGTCCATTACCTTACGACGTCACGGCGATAAGAACGTATTTCCTTTTGTGCATTGCATGTTTGTATTTCTTTGGAATCTCGCAAGCATTGACAGCATAATGAGATACGTTCACGCGGACATTCCTTGGAGCGACATTTGCTCTTTTCTGAATACGTTGGCCAAGCCAGAGAACATGACCTCAGCCGTGCTGGAATCGAATGAATTTCCCAAGTCTGGCGACAAGGTCGAGCGGCCGCTTCCTGAGGATTTCTTCATGCGTGGGCAACTGTTCGCTCTTGACTACCTAAGCACAGGTTGGTGTGAAGATAACATGGTGGATGAGGAGGAGCGGATGTTGGAATTACCGTCAATGACTGCAACTCGAGTTGAAAGACTGTTGTGGCTTGGTATTCGCATGGCCAAGGTCGGTCTTCTGAATGCCCGTACTCGAGGCTTGCTGATACTTTTCAGATGAACAAGTGGATATACTATGACACCATTGTCCATACGTTCAGGCCAATACTGGAAGGAAGCGATATCTAACCTCACCGTGATCAGTTCTGCTTTTCCTATTCTCGATAGTGGGGCCGCCTGTATGCTTGAAGTCCGACAATCATCCCGGCTCGATGAAATGACTCTTTCTAAGGGCTGGGTACGTTGAGCCTTGGGGCGAAGTCTCCTGAGCAGCCAGGCACCAGTCGAGCAATCGATCAGCGCTTGGGAGCATTGGGTTCGAAGTCCTCGGCAAGCTTCGGCCGTCCAACGCACAATGAACAACCAACTTAAAATATCAACTTCGAATCGGTACGGACGTGGGGGATCTTGCTGTCTGTCAAAACAAAGCTTACCAGCTAGAGATAAGCACAGGAAGTTGCAACTCGTTAAGCTCAGCAAGAATATTCAGCTCCTTCTACTAAGACATCTGTACGTCGGTGTCCATACCATACAACAGCTCCTTATCATCTTCGGGGTGGATAGTCGGATGCCGGATGATGGAGCCTCCCGAGTTGTGTTGACGGCATATTGTGGGCTTCTGCTGATTTGAGCTCCAGAAGCATTTCAGCTGATATACAAAGCAGCGTGGCGCCCCAGCAGCGCAGCGTTGTGGGACTATAGCGGTATCGTCTCATTCAATTGAGCCGCACAATATAGTTACTTGAGCATTGGATCAGGCCGGCCACCAGCGTGGGAATAGGGTGGCTATTACAATGCCTACTACAATGCCTACCTTGTATCTCGGCAGCCTTGATGTGGCCTGGATTGTAGGTTTCGGACATGATGTCGTGAAACGACATTGTCCCCGGAAAAATTTGGTCGAGTCTTGAGGCCGGAATCGGCACCGTGGCACGAGATCGCAAGTGAACAATAAGGACACGAAGCATATCTGGGCTGCGCGAGCTGAGAGTCACATTGAGCGAGCAAGTGGACAACAATGAATTTCAATATATATACGTATAAGAGGATGGAGGGTTCGAGGCTTATGTGGCTTTTCATTGAACCAGCATGAGTATGGAGGATAGCGGTTAGGAATAGCATATTTAAAGCAACAGAAACAGTTCTATTCTGCCTTTTCCCGCCCTTGTACAAGGAGTCATGGAAGGATGCCAGGTAATTATTCCGCTCCATGACCCTTCAATCGACGACTCAAGGAATAGAGCACGCAGAACGGATGAACACCAATCACAGGAAATTCTCCAATAAAAATCCCAGACTCCTGCAAATCATCACTCAGACAGTACACGACCCCCTTTCCCCCATCTCCTCCCCCTTTACCCCCCCTTTTCCCCCCTTCACCCACTCCCTATCTATCTCCCAAACCAGCACAAGGCCTTTCCCCCCTCTGAAAAGTCCCGATCCACACCTTCGCGTAATCAACCGCCCGCTCCGTATCGACCATGAAGGTGTCGTCGAAATAGCACCCCGTTTCGGCTTCGATCTCGCGGATTTGCGTGTAGAAGGACTGTATGTGGGGGTTTTGTGTTAGTTGGTAGGGTTAGGGGGGGTGGAACGGGGAAAAGGTAGGGGAGAGGGGAGAGGGAAAGGGAAAGGAAGGGGAGAGGGAAAGGAAGAGAACAACTTACACCAGAATAATGACGCTCATAGGCCGTTTGGAGACGATAGACGGCGTAGGCGGCGCTGCCGTAGGTGGTGGTGGGTGTGCATTGGCGGTAGCACTGTTAAGGTTTCAGTTATCTTGAACTATATACGGGAAGAAGAAGAAGGAGGTGAGGGAAAGAGGGTTATTGATCAGATGGGGAGGGATGGATAGTATACCTTTTCGGAGATGGCGTAGGTCATATTCTGCGGGAATAATGTAAGTTTTTGAGTGCAAGGGGAATGTATGGACGGGTTGTTGTGGCGGTGAGGGGATGAGGTTGTACGTACTTTGAAACTTTCTGCGAACTTATTCATCTTGCGTGTTAGCTATGTCTATGTTCTTTTGGTATATTTCATACCACTGATAGTATCTCTGATCTGGCTGGTAGTCGAAATACCGGATGCCCGTCCCACCAGTTGATGACATGGCAGGTACCTTGGATGAATGAATGAAGAAAAGTGCACATACCTCATAAACATCATGCTGAAACTTCGGACAATCGAACTTCTCCTTCGCCGAATATCGATGCATCGTCGCCTCCTGTTCCATGATCTTATCCCCCACCGGATTCTTAGTGATAACGGCTTGGCTTTCCAGGAGCCCCGAGCGACGGGTATTTTGCATCAGTTCGTCGATGAGGTCGTGTAGGAGATTTGATCCGTGCTGAGTTTCTCGAATGCGGGCTCTCAGGGATGGATGATCTGAAATTACGACGCGTTGCTTATCATTATCTGCATCGTTGTTGTTTCCGATGTTGTCGCCGAGACTGTAGCCCATGAGGAAACTGTATAGGTCGTTGGTGATGCCGAAGATGGTTTTGGCTAGGCCTGTGCGTGTATGAGGATATGTTTCTGGTATTAGGGGTCTAAAAATGAAGAAGATACCAGCTCATCGAACAAGGGAGTGGGGACTGGATTATGGAAGTCATCGCAAATGCTGTGGAAGGTGTAGTCGACGGTCCTGGTGAGCATTGGGATACTGTCTGGGTCGAGACCATAGCGTGCGAGGGCAGATGAGAAAAGGAGGGTGCTGCTCAGAGCAACGACGACAGAGGATTGCTTCATCTTGGACTTGGAGACTGAGACTTGAATGAAAAGGAGTAGAGACGTTTAGTAACTCTCATGTTTGATATAGAGGTTGTTCAGAGATGCGATCCAGATTATGACATCCTTTGCCAATGTGTTGAAAGCTTATGTCTGCCTGGCTGTGCCACACCTCCACCAGTACTCGAGCGTTGAAACAATCCGCCTGCAGCACGATCCCATCGCAGGGAAGCAGATCCTGGACAAAGTAGCCAATATATAGACCGTTCTCCGTCATTGGCCGTGGTCTTACCAAGCGTGTTGTAAAAGCGTCTATATTGAGAGCATGAGCCCCAACGGGATTTAACCGGTCCCGTTGCGGCACGGACGCTGTATCATTGTGATTGTTGGCGGAGGAGGCGGAGTTCCCAGGCGGATGCAGATCTTGTTTCAATCGCTTCGCCTTGTTCGGGCACAGCTCCTTTCTGACACTCATTGGTGCTCATACAACGTTCAAAATTGACATTGGCCAAGGTGGAAAAGGGAGATACAACACGTGACCGCCCGGTTGCCTATTCATGCAATTGAACGCACCAACGATGGAGAAGAAGATGGACTAAAAAGGCCATCAGTGGATGCAGGAAGTTCATCCTAGCTGCTACTTCTACCTTAACCGTGGACAGACACACCGACACCTTGAAGTGCAGGACAGAAACGGTTTGAGAGACATTGGAATACGGCTGAAGGAATCCCAGTTCGCCGACTATAACATGCCTACTTACAATAGATGAACTGGAGTGTCTGTACTTCCCTACAACATACCCTTGGTGGAGCAATGTGCCAGCAAAGCGAAGAAGAGTCGCTTACAAGCGATTGATCAATTAGCAACTCTTATGGGTGAGATTTCGTTGCAGTTGTCGGGTTGTATTCCTTTTACTGCAAAGTAACGTACAAAACCCTGGCGCAATAGGAGGTCGCCGTATAGATCTACGAGTTAGCGACTACGAGAGGTATTACAGTACTTCGGAAGTCCTACAGAATTTAGTGGTAATTCTAGCCGAGACCTTTATATGAGGCAATTGTTCGCGACGTATTAGGCTAGGTAGGGGTTCGCGTGGAGTCGCGAAAGTATAGGGACTTCAACAGCTACATTTTAACAGCTCTACCAGACTGTTCTCCTCAGCCGATTCGGAATGCTATAATCAAGTATTCTTATTCACTTTTAAGGACAGAAGTATGGAGCACGAGAACTTCTGTGTCATGATAATCCGTATGACATAAGAATGTCGAGGAGGAAATGGCAGCCGCCTTGATAGGTAGAACCAATTGCTCCAGAAATAAAGCGAGGGTGAAAGCAGATTACCACTGAAAACACTCTTCCTTCCCGTAATTGTCTGAGTCTGGCACAGAGAGTGACTGGAGATTAGCAACGTTTTATTGACAAAGGTGTCGCTGCTTCTTGAATTCGGGCCTGGGGTAATGCTTCGTGGAGTAGTGTGACTGCAAGTTCAGTCACATTTGGGAAAGTGTGGAACGCCTAACCAATGAACATTGCCTGGTATCAAAACATTTCGTCGCAAAAAACCACCGAATTAAGACTTGTTGCTATGGCAGCTGATTATCCCAATTCGTGGAACCTCTCCCTTGGGTGGACGCCGGCCTCTTGCCGTGCCCATGAGTCCAACTCTACGTTTTGTTTCGAGTCCAGCATTATGTCTGGCCTCGCTTCCAGCTCTCTGGGGCCCGCTGGGTTAGTTGGCAGTCTTTCGTCAGAGCTTATGCCTGATCTCCCTTCGCTCGGCTTCTCCGCCTCGAAGCCAGCGTTTTTCCTGCTCCGTCGTCGACGCCACCAGAACCAAAAGAGCAGCCCCATCAGCGCGAACCAGGCGATAGCACCTCCAACTCCTATACCAGCTTTCTGGCCAGCATCCAGACCAGGGAGAGAATCCGAAGAAACGACCGGGAAAGATTCCGAAGACGCGGGTGTCGAGCTAGGCGGTGACAACGGTGTCTCCGAGACGGCTGTGATTGATGCCAACAGGATGGATGATGTGCTCGAGGTAGAGCTATAATTTGGAGCTTGTCCTTCAAGGGGGGCTCGGAAGGTCCCCCTCAGATCTGCTGGAGATGGAGCTTGGAAGGCTTTATCGATCGAAGGAACGGCGCAATCTCGACGACCACCGGCCCCGCGGCAGCAAGCCCAAAGATTAGTAGAGGAGTTAAAGACAATGTCTTGCCCGCCGAAAGTGCCTGCATGACAAGTAAACATCGACTGAACACACGGATGTTGCTCGGCAGATGCTCACCACATTGTGAGAGGCAGGCAGCACCAGTGAAGTTTTCATCGGTACATCCTCCAGTATAGTAGCCACTTGTGCCGTGTTGAGACCAGGTGAAACGACAAATGGAACTCCCCACGCAAACGTCCCCATATTGACAGCAGGCTTGTACACCGGTGCTAGGGTCGCCGCATGGACTCTGGCTCCACTGTTCGATGGTGTCGTTGTGAAGTACGTAGCACCCGCTTGATGTGCTGCGTGGCATGGCGAGCAGGACGGTAGGCAGTCTTGGTCCTGCTCCGCATCTCGGGAGGAGCCATCATTTGTATTGTTGGCGTTGGGAGGGGAGGCACGAGGAGGATTCTGGGCGCAGCCTTTGACTTGCTCCCTCCTGGGCCGCCAAGCAGCACGAAGCGCTCGCTAGCAGATTGGCGTGTTTGGCATCTTCGGATATGATCGGTCATTGGCCTTGACGGTGGCACGGTCTGCCTAGAGGTATTTCGTTTAAAGCTGAATCCTCTTGGGTGTTTGTAACAGCAACGGTCATCACGATGCTGCTGCTCTTTCAGTCCTGGAAGAGACCGCCAAGCCCTCTACTTTAGACTCACGCGGAAGTGCGGAACCTCCATGCCAAGCCCGCCGGGAAGTGCAAGGGATCTTTGGTTTCACTTCGGTGTCCTCATTCTTTTTTTGTACTTCTGGAGTCTCCGGGGTTTCTTTGCTGAAAGGAAAGATACTTGTCATTCATGATACTTCGAAAAGAAGATCTGTCCGGTCGTGTCGAGGCCGAAGCACAATGGTGCCAGTCGTTGCAAAGCAGGTTGTCACAACGATTACCGACGCCGTGAAAGATGCACCTCCTTTTATGCTCGTCGCTTATCTCTTGCTCTCCCTATTCGTCCTGACCCAAATCGTATGTCGTCCGACGCTTTGCGATTCAGGTCGCAGCGAGACTGACAGTTGTAGTTCTATCTTCTCATTTATACAGTCGCCCCGACTCCCAGGGACATCCTACGATCCGAGACCACCTACAAACATATCGACGATAAGGGATCTGTTAGCTCCTCAAAGCCGCTACCCTACTGGAAACATGCCTACGATCAGCGCAAGAAGACCGCGCAGAAGGAAGGAAATCTCTCAGATGGTAGTATCGATATCGAGGATGCTGAGGTGTTCATGTCCTTGGTGGTCCCGGCCTTCAACGAGGAGAAAAGGCTAGGCATCATGCTGAGAGAAGCTGTTGATTATCTACAGAAAGAGTATGGCAAGGACAAGCCTGACCCCACGACCAATGGAAGTATAAGACGCAGGCCCAAGGGTGCGCAAGAGCAGAACGGCCACGTCAACGGGAGTGCCGAAAAACTTCCAGCCGGCTGGGAAGTCCTGATCATCTCGGATGGCTCCAACGACAAGACCGTGGACACAGCACTGGAATTCGCGCGCTCATTGGGCACAGAAGCAGCGGGCTTGATCCGAGTCGTATCCCTGGTTGAGAATCGAGGGAAGGGAGGAGCTGTCACACATGGCATGAGGCACGTCCGAGGCAAATATGCAGTCTTCGCAGACGCCGACGGCGCCAGCAAGTTCGAAGATTTAGGCAAACTGCTCCGTGAGCTCAAGAAGGTCCAAGATATTGACGGCCGAGGCGTTGCTGTGGGATCAAGGGCACATCTCGTCGGTAGCGAAGAGGTCGTCAAGCGCTCCTTTTTACGCAACCTCCTCATGCATTCCTTCCATCTTCTGCTATGGATCCTGACACCCAAAGCAACTGCAGCCATCCGAGACACTCAATGTGGATTCAAACTCTTTTCGCGACCTGCGCTTCCTTACATCGTCCCTTATATGCATTCGGAGTCTTGGATTTTTGATGTCGAAATGCTCATGCTAGCCGAAGCTGCCTCGATACCCGTTGCAGAAGTACCGATCGGCTGGCATGAAGTTCAGGGCAGCAAGCTCAACGTCCTATGGGACAGCCTTGGAATGGCCTGGGGTCTCTTCGTCCTTCGCGCTGCATGGGCCATGGGTGTTTACAGCCGAACGTAATGTCTTTATTTCATCATACAGCCACGCAGGGTGGCTGAAGGTCCAGTCGGCCCAAGAGTGACGATAGCTGATCGGTAACGAAGTTCGGGTCGTCTCGTTGGACAAAGTGTCCACAATTCTTGGCCACAACAGGGCCAAATCCCAAGTGCGGATCGGTTATCTGCAGCAATCCCTGATTGTAACGGTGCCACAAAGGATTGGTGTACTTCATCGAAAGGGAGATGGGTGTGCCCATGGACTGCCTTGTCAGCTACTCCAATCGAGGTATTGATGGTCATTCTGCCCATACCTGGAGGCTTTCCGATGCAAACCGCTCAGGGTCATGTTCAACAACCGTCAAGATCGGCCTAAGACCTCGTGGTGCTTCCAAAACAGGTCTGTTGCTATACGGCAGCAGCTCGGCTAAGTCTCGTCTATCGAGTCCTTCCTTGTTGATTACATCTGGCGCAAAGAAGGTCGCGAATTTGGTCCGCTGTTCACGCAAGACGTCTATGGTGACACCGACTGGTAGCTCCTCAGGGTCGAAGTCTTTGGAGTCAGGATTAGGCCACCAATCGAATTTTGAATTGGCTATCATCGGGTCCAAGAGAAGCAAAGCCTCAACACGACCGGGGTAGAATTCGGCATATAGTCTTGCTATTGCACAGCCGATCGAGTTGGCGACGAGGATAAGCCGAAGCTTTGCCTCACTGTTTCTGATTTCGTCGGTCCACATTTGAGTAACGAGCTGGTGCAGGTCATGAACGGCATCAGCAACATTGTGGCCGCGCCCCTTCTCTTGACCGCTGTCCTGTGGATCTCTGTCTTCTGTCAACCCCTGACCATAGCGGTCGTAGGCGAGCAGCGAGGGAAAGCCATTGTCGCGATGCTTCCGAATGATGCCCGCCATCACTGGGAGCCAGGTCGACTTGTCAGTCATCAGGCCATTCAAGAAGACGACCAGCCTGCGGGGCTCTTCTTCAGGTCTGTTGCCTGCGGCGAATGTATAGTGGATTTTGGCAGTAGGCTTGTGCTTCAGAGCTATACTATCGTGTGTCAGCTCACGAGGGAGCATCATCGCTGGTTGGGGAGCAGCCATGGTTGATTCAATCAATATGAATGCACAGCAATTGATTTCCAGATGTCTCGCTGGGCCAAGTTGCTGGCTTTTGATCCATCTATGTACTGACGTTGTTCAAGACAGCAAACAGAAGTCTCGCTTTTCATGCAAGCATGTAGCGACGAAGTGAGTGCGGACTACGGAGTGACGAAGACCTCGGTAGCGCCAAAGGCGTCACCTGCGTTGACACTTATCGCCGTCTATAAACGCCGAGGGTTGCCTATGAGCGACCTCGTGCTCTTGAACGATCTACACCTCCAACAAACATCCATACCTTACATCTGTATACCCCGCAAGCAGAAACATCAAGCATCATCATAATGAATCTCCTCCACTCCACCCTCGACACCCTCCGCGACCGCTTCGCTCCCATCACCCATAACTCCACCTTCCGCACCACCGGCCAAATCACCCCCGAGGAATTTCTCCTAGCCGGCGACTACCTTGTCTACAAGTTCCCCACCTGGGCCTGGTCCGATGCCTCACCAACCTCAAAACGTGTATCCTACCTCCCCGCCGGAAAACAATATCTCGTCACCCGCGGGGTACCCTGCCATCGACGCTTAGACGACAACTTTGCCGGGGATGCCGGACAAGATGAGGCCATGGTGCAAGATGAGCTTGGGAAGGGGAAAGGTGGAGGGGATACGGCGGGTGGGGACGATGATGGTTGGTTGAGGACTGGAGGTATGGGGGCGAGTCAAGAGGCTAGGATGAGGGATGTAAGGACGTTGGGCGAGACGGGCGAAGTCCAAGTTGGCGAGGAAGAAGAAGAGGAGATACCTGATATGGAAGATGAAGAAGACGACGAGGAAGCCATCATAAGAGATCCCAAGGGTCAGGGAACCTCTGCGTAAGTTTCTCCAATACTTCCCTCAATTCCTCCCTCCCCCTTTGCTATTACCCTCTTCAAACACCCATCCATCCATCCACCCATCGTTCACTAACCACCCCCAAAAACAATAGACCAGCCCGCACCTACACCCTCTACATAACCTACACCCCCTACTACCGCACCCCGAGATTCTACCTTTCCGGCTACCTCTCCCCCTCTCAACCCCTCCCGCCCACCCAAATGATGGAAGACATCGTCGGCGACTACGCCGACAAAACCGTCACGCTCGAAGATTTCCCCTTCTTCGACGCCGGCGTCAAAATGGCCTCCGTGCACCCCTGCCGCCACGCCTCCGTCATGAAAGTCCTGCTCGATCGCGCAGATGCTGCGCTCAAGTTGCGGCTAGCCAGACTTCGGCAGGGGAAAGTGGTGGAGAAGGGTGGAGAGGATGGCAATAATAAGAAGGTGGAGAGTGGGATGGAAGGTCTCGTTGACGGTTTGAATACAACGACATTACAGGAGGCGAAGAATACGAAGTCGAGCGGATACAAAGATGGTGTTGCCGCCGCGGGAGGGGGCGGAGGTGATGAGTGGGAGGTTTTGCAGCATGAGAGTGGGGAGAGAGAGGAACAGGAGGTGGCGATTAGAGTCGATCAGTACCTGGTCGTGTTTGTCAAGTTTTTGAGTACCATGACGCCGAGTATTGAGCATGATTATACTATGGGCATCTGAGGGGTTGGCGGCTGACGTGGGTTGAAGGTTGGAATGTTTTATTATCGGAGGATGGCGTTTGGAGTTATGGGGGAAGAGCGGTCGTTAGCACATGCGTTTATGCGTAGACGTTGTGAATCAAGGACAACTTCAGATTAGAGTCCAGTTTTGGATAGATGTCTGATACGCCCATCAGGCAGCAGAAGCATTACCGTCCTCAGACCCGACAGCTGTACCAGATTCGCTGTGCTGGACGCCCACGGCATCCTCGCTCTCCCCCTTCACCATTTTCCCTGCCTCAGCCTTCGCACGATCAGTTTCCCTCATCCGACACGCTCATCCAAGCCGTTGGTATCATCCATCGCAACGCTCTGCTCTCGATGCATACGCTCCATCTCTTTCAATTGGCTCTCTCTCGCCAGCAACTCCTGTCGCTTCTCGTTGATTTCGCGCTGCACCTTGGATTCGATCTCGCGAAGTTTCTCCTCTTCGCGGCGGAGTTGCTCTTCCTTTAGGCGGACGGATTGCGAGGCGAGATCTTCGGGGTTCATGGAGCTGTCACTTTGACTCTGCCTTTAGTGTTGCTCTTTGGGGAAAGTCCATAAGGGTTTTCGAGGGAGGAAAATGAGTACTTACTTAGTAGCCCCGCCATCAACGCTCTTGCTCAGCTTCTCCGTACGATAATTTTCGTACAAAAAATCGTGCGTGATCTCCTTTAAGTCCGCGAGATGACTGTGCAATAGCGCACTCCGGATGGCCAAGAAATCGGAATGTCGGGGATTATCAATCTCGACGACACCCCAAGGGTACTGTCTGGCGCGGACACGGCGGCCACCGATCTCGATGACTTCTTCGGCGCCGACGATGGCGAAAGGCATCAGGCCGCGGAGTTCGGAGTTTTCTTCGACGGTGTCCTCGTCATCTTCTTCGATGTCGTAGGGGAAGTTATAGACGGGAATGCGGTAGTGTTCGATGTCTTCCATGACAAGCTTCTTGGACTCGGCGAGCTCAGCGGGGGTGAGGGAGTCGGCTTTGCCGATGACGGGGATGACATTGACACGGGGGGACAGACGTCTCATAAGTTCGATGTCGAGTTCGCGGAGGCTGAAAGATCTCAATTAGCACGGTATGCTTTTCCACGGGTGATTGTGGTGTTTACCCATGACCGGTGGGAGTGATAAAGTAGAGCAAGGCGTGGACACGATTGTCTCTGAATCTTGGGTTACGCTTGATGCGTGACTCCTCCGCCAAGATGTCGTCGTATTGTCGTTCCAGATGGCCTACGATCTCGGCAAAGCTACGGCAGGTCAGTAAGTAGATCGTGCCGTGGTGCATGATGTACTACGACTGACCTCGCCTCATTGTCGATCTGGTCGCCAAAGCCAGGAGTGTCAACAATGGTCAGAGAAACGCGAGTTCCTTCTTCGTCCAACTCCAATTCGACAGTAACTGGCTTGATTCGTACACTCTCCTCGAGATGGGCATTGGAAGGGTCGTCGGCATCCTTGCTTTGCAATACCCGTCTCCCGCAAAGAGTGTTGACAAATGTGGTTCGGCCTGTACCTGAAGCTCCACAGACCATCAGACAGAATTGGATGCCCTTCTTGACATTCTTCTTCTTGCGCATCTTGACCTGTTTACAGCATAGTTAGCGTTGGTTGAGTGGAGGGCAGCTATGGTGAGAGGTACGGCATTGTATGACGAAGACATCTTGATCGATTGTCAAAGTAGGTAGGTTATCCCGAGGAATGTGGTAGGGTTGAGTGGAGTGCTCCTTCTCTCAACAGTTGTCACGCAAACAGACCGTTTAAGGGGTTCTCATGTCTTGGCGCTGCTGCCCAAGCTCGGGCCATCCCGCTAGGCCCGGAGGAGCATCAACCAAAACGATGACCCGCAGCGATCAGACGTCAACACGCGACAGACACTACTTCACTCGACAGCCACTACTTCACTCGACAGCAGCAGGAGTGAAGCGATATTTGGCTGCTTGCTTGCTCGCTCGCTACTAGCTATCGTACAAGAAGTTTCGCCAGCACTCATGATCACCTGTCAGTTCAATAACAAGATCCATTCGCATCACAACCGGTTCTTCCCACCTTGACCACTGGTCACCATGAACACCAGACCGGCTATAGATGACTCTACGGGCCCAGTCTCATTGACTGTTGGCTTCAATCAGGATAGCAGCTGCTTTGCTGTGGGACTGGATACTGGCTTCTGCGGTAGCCATACTTCGGTGCACCATTTCGTCTTGGGGTCTGACTGACCAGGCCCATAGTCTTCAACTCCGACCCCTGCGAGCTCAAGGTCTCCCGCGGTATGTCTTCAGAACATGAAATCAAGTTTGGAGACTGATAGACTTGAGGCAGATTTTAACGCGGGTATCGGCGCAACCGAGATGCTGGGTAAAGCCAACTACATCGCCCTCGTAGGAGGAGGGAAGAACCCCAAGTTCCCAACACACAAGGTCGGTAAGCGTGAATATATCCTCCTCATGGAAAGGGACGAAAGCCTGATTAAGTACCAGGTCATCATCTGGGATGACGCCAAACAAGTCGCCGCCGTCACTCTCGAATTCCGCTCCCAAGTCCTCCAAGCCCGCCTCTCCCGCTCTCAAATCCTCGTAGCCCTCCTCAACAGTGTCTCCCTCTACGCATTCTCCTCGCCCCCCAAGAAAGTCTCCTCCTTCGAAACCGCAGACAACCCGTCCGGCCTCTGCTGCCTCGGCTCAAGTATCATAGCCTTCCCCGGCCGGACCCCAGGCCAGGTACAGATGGTCGAAATCAGCACGGGAAACGTCAGCATCATCCCCGCCCACGGCTCACCCCTAAAAGCCATGACGATCTCCCCCAACGGCGAGATCCTCGCAACAGCCAGCGAAACCGGGACCCTAATCCGCCTATTCTCAACCAAAAACTGCGCCCGCATCTCCGAACTCCGCCGTGGTGTCGATCCCGCCGCAATCTTCTCCCTCGCCATCTCCCCATCCAATACCCTCCTTGCAGTAACCTCCGACAAAGCAACTCTCCATATATTCGACCTCCCCCACCCTAACTCGAACTCCATTTCTCGCCACAATCCCGCCACCACAATCCCCAACAGCCGCTCCTCAAGCCCCTACTCTTCACTCGACCGCCCCATTTCCTCCACCTCCTCCGACACTGCCCCCAGCAACAAACAAAAATGGGGCATCCTAGGCAAACTGCCTCTCCTCCCCCGCCTCTTCTCCGACACCTACTCCTTCGCCTCCGTCCCCATAGCCATCGACGACGACCCCTATTCGTCCCTTTCTCTAAACGGGACCCCGAAGCCAAGCGTGCCTATACCAGGGATTCCGGGCGGTAAGGCAAGGAAGGGCGTTGTTGGGTGGTTGGACGATTCGACCATTGTGGTTGTGGGTGCGGGAAGGGATGGGAGGTGGGAGAAGTTTGTGATTGGGAATGGGGAGGCAGGGAGGTGGGTTGGGAGGCAAGGGTGGAAACGGTATTTGGGTGGGTGAGATGGTTTGATGAAAAAAAGGTTTTATGGAAAAGGCGGCGAGTTGATGATATTTGGAAGCAGAGGGCGTCGAAGGGTTTGTTGCGGGAGTTGTGGGTAACAAGGTTCATGATGATGAGATATCCTTCATCCAGCCAGTCCGGATAAAACATACTGGAATGCATTTTCACCCTACGACTATCAAAACCCCGGAACAACATAGTCGCATCCCAGGGGTAGGAAACAGAGACAGAGACAGTAATTGACCGGAGCAATTATTCATTAGCTGGGGTATATAAATCGTTTATCTCTATCTTCCAATGCATATCCATCCCCTCAACACGATCCCTAAATTCCCCCTCTCTCTGATTCCATCGTGAAACCTCACCTATGCTTTCCAGAATGCTTTTACATAATCATCCATTACGGCCATCGCATCCAATAGGCCATGCATCATTATCGTTTTGAAAGGCCGTCCACATCGCTTTTGAAAAGAGACAAGCACCAAGGTCGTCGACTTGGCGCACTTTCCTCCGAGTCAACTGATCGTCAAGTCCTCGAACAAGGGCGGGCGTCACTGCCGACTCGGCCACCGTCCCACCGCAACCGTACTCCCCCTCCTCCTCCCTCCCTCCACACTCTCACAACTCTTCTTCCCCTCCACATCTTCCTGCACTTCTACCACCTCCGCAGTACCATCCACGCCTCCCTTTTCCACATCGGCGAGCTCGGCCTCACCAGAAGTAGGCTGTAAAGAGGTGGATTCATCAGGGCGCGGGAAGACGAATTTGCGGGCTTCGGGCATATCGTCGAAGGGGGTGGATGATTCTTTGGCGCGGCGGCGGAGGGAGCGGGTGCGGAGGAGGAAGAGCAGATGGGAGGTGAAGATGCCGGCTTCGAGGAGGAGGCTAGGGGCGAGGGTGTCAGTTGGGATTGGATGGGGGAGGCGGGATGGGTGGTGAGAGATGTGGGCAGAGGGCAGGAGGGGGGGTAGGGAGGGGTGAATGCTTTAATGGTGGACAAGACGGTCGAAAGGGGAGGGGGGATGTGTCTGCGACGAGGATTCTGAGATCCGGAGATTGGGAGAGCTTACCAGACGAGGTATTGTACGCCTCCGAGGACGTCGAAGGTATGTTGTGCGACTAGATTGTGATTGTTAGCAAGAAAATCCAGAGTCGGGTTCCTTGGGTTAAGAATAGCAAATAAAGGATAAACGTACCAAGAGCCATGAGAGAAAAGAAAGCACCGAGCCAGTCAACGGACAGGAAAACAAAGTCTATAATGTTCAATCAGTGATCCCTCCTGAGTTAGCAACGAGTCCAGCGTACTGATCCCAATAACTCTGCCACTTCGCTTCGCGATCTCGAAATACGGAGGTATCAAGCCGCTGGCCAGAAGAATGGCTGAGATCACACCGACAACAGTCATTGGCCATTCGACGCCGCGAGAGTAAGGACCCTGACATTCACGTGGTTGGTTGTTGACTCGTAGAGATTAAGAACGCGAGTGAAGACACATACCCGCAAAGTTAGGACAAGCAGAAGCTGGATTCCGCCGAACAAGGCGCCGATGCCCGCCGCAAGTAACGATGCTGTCCACACACGCCAGGCACTAACGACATAGTAAGCAAGTGATGACACGCCAGGAGGGTTAAGACGAGGTTCGTACTTGTTGTATATCAGAATCTGGGCCCAACTGGTCAAAGCCAAAAGACAGAAGGCTTGCGGCTGGACTTGGATCGGAATATTGAATTTCTGTTGACATACTTCATTCAGCATCTCACTCCCTCGACCTTTTGCGTTCCGATATCTTGCTTTAGATTAGGATTGGGGGATGGGGTGAAGGCTGACCTGCACAATAGCATAAACCCCGAAAGGTACCGCACTGACTGCCCAAAGGAACATCATCAAGCCGGGCAGCCCATCCGTCTTTTTTTGCTTCCAATTGTACCATATCTGCGGGATCAATTGGATGCACCAGAAGACGGTACCAATGGTGCCGAGGACATTGGCGGCGATGGGGATGTCGCCTTGAGGTGCCATTGTCTTTCTGGTGAGGTGATCTTGAAGAGCGGAAAGAGAGCTTTCGGTAGATGATATGGGCAAGAAATATCAGAAGGAAAACACCTTTGGAAGAGTCTCCATAGGTTTGTGCGGTGAAGGCTTAAGATGTCCCGCAGCTTTTAGGTAATAGGGAGATGATGGTGGCAACAATGAGAACTGGGGTTTGTGTCCTGTTCTGTTCTTCACGACAAGAGAAAGTGGGATTTCATGTGCGATAAGGAAGGTTACTAATCATTTCAGTCAACAGAATCAATCGCAAACTGCAGTGAAGAGTATGACACGCCGTGTTTGTACTCGTGTGCAACGGGGAGCACCTTTCTCGGGCAGCATCGGTCCTGTTGTCGCTGTTGTGACGCCATCATTGCTCGGAGGACCCCGCTGCCAGTGGTCCGTCAGGTAGTGTTCCCGCCTAAGGGCACTTGACGGCATTAATAATAAGGTAATGATGAATGTAAGGTAGTGGGCCGACACGAAGTTCGTCGATTGTCGTCCGTTTGTCGTGCCAAGACGGGCACAGGGTCATGAGTCAATCGAGAGGTCGACCAGGTCAAATTCGTAGCCTCGAAGGCGCCCTGCATGTCGTAGTACAGCATACCGCATATGTTCACCCAATCAGGAAGGCGTCGCGGATGTATCATGTACTCCACCTACTCTCCCAACGCGAGTCGCATTGTGCAGAACGATCAGCTATGACTTTGAATCTCGTCCATTATATCGTAGCTAGCCGGGGATAGGGAACAAAACAATCAGAAGACATTCCCATGTGATTATTGTATATTCGTATCGCGTAAAATGGAAAACTGAAACTCGCCCGGGGGGATATCTCAGTGCCGCAATGCTCCTCTGCACCCCTTGTAGCCCAGCTCAAAGAATGATGCACACGGTCCTGGAAAGAACCCCCAGTTTTGATTCTCGGAAAGCGCCATGCCAAATGAAATGACCGTCCAGTCCGACTCCCCTACCATACGTGTGCAAAGGGGGAATCATATCGCAAAATCACTAAAAACAACCTGATTGGCCCTGCAAATGTCCATCCCTTGCACTCTTGCCGTCAAATGTCCCTGTCCTCCAACTTGGATCGTACGTTGCGGTGTCATGGAAAATGCGTCGACCCGTCCGGATGCTGTGCACGCTGAATATAAGGCAGGCAAATCCAGTGGAAAATTCAAATGGCAATGTGACTTCGCGGATGAAGGATGGCTCGGTGCCATGCCATGTAATCGCGTCCAGGTCTCCCTAATCAGGCGTAGCACCGTTCAACGTCCGACCACGTAACTGGAAAAAAATCCGTTCTGGGTTGACCATGGCCCAGATGCTGTCGTTGCAGGAGGGCTTCTCATCCCAGACATGGCAAATCCATTGATCCCAAGGCCGTTCGAGTCGAGTCCACCGCTCATCATCCCTCCACTGATATGACCGCCATTGCCGTTGACCGACCCGTTACCCATCCCAATCGGCGTGCCTAACCCTGGTGGCGCCGACAGTCCGGGCGGTGGTCCACTGGCGGTCGAGAACGTTGGCACTCCTCCAAGCCCAGTCAGCCCGGCTATCGGTCCTTGTGGTGAGAGTGGCGTGGGCGGACCCATCGAACCAGGCTGACCCGTGCGTACTCCGAGAGGGTTCTTGGAGAAGCTGAGCCGAATGCCACCCTTGACGCTGTTGTGAAGAGGATGCCCATAAAGCTCGTTGAGCGCTTTGGTTGCGAAAGAAACGTCCTCGAATTCCACGAAGCACATCGGCCCGTTCTGCTTAGTCCGGAAGCAGAGACGCTTGTACCCTCGCTGCTTGGAGAACATGGCCTTCAGTTCATCCTCAGATGTGTCAACGGGGAGGTTGCCGACATAAAGCGTATTGCATGGCGGATTTTGGTCCGCTGGGTTGACTGGCGGATAATTGTGTCTCGGATAATGCTGGGAGTTCACTTGATAGCCAGAGCTGGCCCCTAGATTTCCCATGCTCCCAGGCGACATGGCTGCAGTAGGACTTTGGAGTGGCCCGTTCGATCTGGGGGACACAATGCCTTGCATCGGAGGCGAAGTCGCAGTCGTGGTCGAGAGTGAGAGGCCGGCAAAACGAGACGTAGGAATCTGGGAACTCGTCGCACGGCGGGTAAGAGAGCTGAGGGGCCCTGGAAGATCGTGATGGCCATAAGTGTCACCAGCCTCACTGTCAAGCCCTTCGTTGTCGATAATGGCTCTGCTGGAGATACGATGGCGTTCACCATTCTGCTGGCCGATATGCATTGGAGGGGGAAAGTAATTGTGGAATGGAGATACAAGATCGGTCGCAGTGAGCTCGCCCGGTGGGATTTGGCCGTTACTGGACGGGGGAGAGATCCGTCCCCGAGAGTGAAACGTACTGCTGAATCGTGATGTTTGTCGAGGCGGTTGCACACTCGTGGATCCTGTGGATGATGAGGAACTTGCAGCTGCGCGAGTGGACGTCATCTCCGACGTATTCCGCCGAGGCCCCATACCTGGGTGAGGAGAGAGTCGCAGTACCTCGACAATCATGGGCGTTTCATTGGCAGTGTTCTGTTTACCATCAAGCAAGGCTTGGGCTTCTTGCGCAGCATTGGCACTTCGGAAGCGAGCGATTGCAGATAGGTAGCCCTCGTCTTCCTGGGATTTGGTCGGGATGAAATCGGCACCAACGAAATCTTTGGCGAACAGGAACATTGTGCGAAGCGACTCGTTGCTTGTCGTCCTCGGCAATCTGCGCATGAGGATTGCTGATAGGGTGTCGGAATCTGACCGACCATTGTGTCGCTCTGATCCGATGGCATTGTTGGCGATGCTCAGGTCAATGTCAAAGGGGTTCGGTCTGCTCGTGGGTGAAATTGTGTGCGATGGCATTCGAAGGGAGTTCTGATTCTGGCCGTTGTTCATCATGAAGGCTTCGGCTGCCATTTACTTAAATCTTTTTGCTTTTTGAGACTGAGGATTGGGCGGTGGAGTATCTAGCGCACTCGAGTCGGCGACTTCCGACTGAGAAGATATATGGGGAGCAGGATGTTCTGCAGCCTAACGCTTGAGTTGTTTTCGCGACGACTTGGAGGAGGGCGTCGTGGTGGAAGACAGTTTCGCCTTTGGGGTCTGATGCTTGCTTGACTGTCTCGCCGTTTACTCAGGGTTGATCGGCTTTGCGCCAGCTTTTCAATGGTTGCCTCGCGATGACATCGCAGCGCGATGCATCAGGGTGGACGAGAAGCAGAGGATGATATTTGGGCTGAGCCAGTACGGGCAGCGCGCCAGGCGAATAATTGAAGCGATAGGTTGGTCGGAGGGTTTCTCGACTGGCTTCGGAGGGAGAGGCGTCGAGGAAAGAATGAGTCCAGGTAGAAGAGCGAAAGGTGCGGATGTGGTCTTGCAAGTTGCAACGATGCGACGGGTGTGGTGGGGCGTTGTTGTCGAAGGTTGGCAGATTGGCGTAAGGATTGATATTTGATGGGCTCTTGTGCAGGGATAAGGCAAGTGCAGTCGATAGTGATTCGCGCAGGAAAGCAAGAGGCTTGCCGGGAGGGACGGGACCAGCTGTAAGAAGATTAGACTTGGTGAAGTGCGGCGCCTCGTCGGTAGAGAGTCTGGTCCCTTGTCCCTATTCTTCCTCTAATGGTAAGTGTCCAATGGAACAATGGATGCGAGCAAAGCGGGCGCACCTAGGGGTACTAGTAGTAGGAAGAGTGTTCAAGCTTCTTGGGCGCGGTGGAAGGGTCTCAGTTGCGTAATAACGTGGTGAATTCTTTTCTGGTCAGTGCACCTGGAGAAGGCTCCGGAGCTTGTTCCTCACCCCTTGCTTGTGCCAATGATGAAACGGAGGATGACGAAATAGAAGAAACGATCAAGATGGAGTTACGTGAGATACCAAGTCCAGGGACTCCTGATTGCACCCTCGTGGGAGCAAGATTGTGCTGACCGAGTATTCGAATACCCTGTCAGTCTCTGAGCGGTTGTCTTGCGTCCTGGCCTTATCGTGCAACCCCGCGGTGGAGTGGTGACAAGGATGCTCCGCTACCAGCAGAATCGCCCATGCACCTCTTCGAACTCACATTCCCCCGCTTTCTCCATCTGAGAGGTCAATTCGCTCGGTGCTTGTGTGTGCCACTGCCGGCATGTTCCGCGGCCACCGTGATTTGGTGTGGTCTGCAGCAATAGCACTTGCTTCCTACTGGCTGTTTGTATCTTGACGCCAGCGCCAGCGACCTCCATCATCCAGACTTTAGGGATCCGACGGATTGGACGATCATCCCACCTTTCCGTCCCCAGCCCTGACGATCACGAGCCGACCATGTGGTGCTGCGCTTGATGAAGAAGCCAGAATAATTACTTTCCCTTTCCCCGGGCGAATCACCCACCACGTTATATCTTGGGGGCGCAAGAATCCATCGTAAGAACCTTAGTAACGCATGGATCGCGGGAGCGCTAGTAGAGGGCTCTACCTGATTAGATATATTAAAATTCTATAAAAGATAAAGTTCGAAGTTTCTAATAATGTTATTAAAGATTATACGATTATAAATTTATAATATAAACGTTCTTTATCGATCTAATAGCTCTACGTCTAATAGTTAGATTTTAACTGAAAACAATATTTAAAAACTCTATAAAAAGTTATTAACAATCGATTTTATTGTATATTATAACAATAGATGCTGATGTACCAACGCTTGATTTATTCATCGAACCATCGAATACCAAAACCAAAACAAATTAACTAAATAACAATAGATTGGAAAGGCCTACAATATAGAAACCCTAAAGAGTTTTAGTAGTTCGGCGGAACTACGGTTGATATCTAAGGTAATTAGGTAGAACCCCCTGCTAGCGCTCCCGCATTCTTGCGTTACCAAGGTTCTTGCGATGGGTTCTCCCACCACGCTTCTCCCCTGGGCCTTCCTCCAATGTGAACTATCCACGTTCCACCTCAGTCTCGTGATCCTCCGAACATCGCCTTGATCGAAGTGCGACTGACAGCAGAGATTATCTAAAGCAAGTAAACGGACGTCTCATGTTCCTATGGAATACCCATCTCGTCACGTCGGAAACCAATCGTAGTGGAGGGCGTACAGCAGTGTTACCTCGATATTAGGATTTCGTTTATCGATTGCTATTCTGGTCGTAAGTCGGGTCTGAGATATTTATCTGGTAATTGCTGCGTGGACGACGTTGCGATGCAATTTCGACATAACGACTATCAATGCTTAACCAGTGCTCCTGGGGCAATCTCCGCCCGCCTCTTGCAGCGCGGCATACTAACCCGATCCCACATCTGTCTGTGATCACCTCAAGCCTGGGGAAGGCCAATCGTATTCGGAACGAGACACCCATTTAAAGCAAGCCGAGGATACAAGATATCGTCGTGGATCCGGGGCCATATCATAATAATGGATTTCCAAATAATAGATACACCGATCGAAAGTTTAGCAGTACCTTTGCCATTCCCCTGTCCTTCCCATACATCATACAGAGAAAACGACTCTTCGTCCATCTATGCTGCGCTTGATCTTTCGATAGGTGTGCCAGGTACCGAATGGAACGTTTCGTACATTTTCTCGCTCGTCTGGCTCGCTTGTCTCTCCATCTTGCTGCTTCCAATAGCCAGGTCTCGTTCTGGGCTCGCTTGCACCGGTGTCGCTTCTTGGTCTTCCATCGTGATAGGTGTGTCGACCATGCCATCCCCATCCATGCCCAGTCCAGGGGTTTGCGCTGGTGTTGACTGAGCACGTGAGTAATCCGAGCCGCTCATTGAAGCCGAATCAGTGCCATGCAGTTTGCCAGATGAATTAGGAGGTGAAGGCAAGGAAGGGGGGACGTCAGGATCTTGTGCAAGATCTGGGCGTGGCGAGAGATTGCCCTGAACGGAGTCGTCGAGGGGTATGTTGGCAAATTGAGAATTACGAGGGGAGGGTGAACGAGGTTCAGTGTGCTTGTCGGTCCGCAAGCTTTCGGTGGGTGAGGTTGGCGCAGGCGGTGGCGAGGGCTCAGTATCGATTACGCGAGGAGATTGTCGATATGGACTCCGAGGGGGGAGAGCTGGTGGAACGCGTTTTGGAATGGTGACGAGGCGGGCCTTCGAAACGACGGGCTGAGGCGCTGCTTGCTCCGTTATGGGTGCTACTTGGGACTGTGATTGCCCAGCGTTATGGTCTTCCACTCTGTTCGTCTCGGCTTCTTCTCCAGCTTGATTCTCAGTCGTCTTCTCTAGAGAACTATAATTGCGGGGCGGTTCGACATGAGCTGATACAGTGAAACTGGCAGTTTGGGTCCCACGATCGATACTGGCTACGCTCCTCGCGCTGTCCCGCTTACTGTTCCGTCTGGAATTGTTGTCCATACTGTGGCGGCGGAAGTTGTTGAAAATTGGGCTCGATGGTGCGGGCCGGTATTGAAATGCCTCTAGGCTAGGCCGACTTCCCGACCCTGCTTCTCGTATATTCATGCCCTCCGCTTCTAGAGCTCGAACCCCAAAGGGATCAGGATCGTCTTCCGCCGGCAAGCCGAAATTTGTATCCGATTCCACAAACTTCTCCAGCTCCGTGTCACCCGGTGTGGGGTCAAATAGCAAGGTGCTCTCGTCCACGTTGTCACCTTGAGCGGCCTCAATCGTGGTCATCAGAGTCCTGATCTCATATGGTGGATGCCGAGCCTTGCCAGCAAGGATGTCGGCAACCTTGATCCGTTCGCCATAAAATCGTTCATTTTCGTCGGTCCGTTCGATCACGATCGTTCCGTCAACTTGCACACCAGCGTAGAAACCTCGACTCTTGAGATAAGTCCACACAGGCGCCTGGCGTTTGTGGACCTCGGTTTCAAGGATGGCACCAGCGCCCATCGGTCCTGCGACAGCACTCACTTCGCCACCTAAAGTGCAACGTACGGTGCTGAAGGCCTCCATTGCTTTTTCTGTATTAATGACCAAGACGCAGTCGTAGATGTCGACTCCCACCAAAAATCCGAGACCGGCGGTGTGTAGCATGATGCCGGAAGGCGGTGACCATCCTCCATCAGCAGTCCTCCCAACCAGTATACCACTGCCTCCAGCTCCTGATACCCATAGACCTGTCCGCATGGTTGTGAAGATTGCTAGTCCCTTGGCTTTTCTGATCACCTCGGAGGGAATCTTCGTGACCACCTTGACCTTGCCCCTGGGCTTTTCCCCTGCTGGTATATGACCATCGGGTTCCTCGACGTAGAAGCCATCTTTGCAAAAGCTGCGGAGGATACGTGCAGCCTTGTCGGATTCGATGTCGAGGGTGGTAGGCCAGAAGGCTTCGGATCCGACCCTGTTGGAAAGCTTGTTGATGGGAGGGCCGAGCTTGTCAACCAAATTATAGACTTTATCGAAGCCTTGCTTGGAGGTTGTCTTAGTTTGAGACCAGGAGGGTAGCTGGATCGGCATGTTGGCGACGGGGATACTGAAACGACGGGCGTGGATTCGTGGTGCAGTAGCCGACGCCGCTAGGAAGCTATCGAGGATTGATCCTCATGACAGCGCGGGCAAATCATCGTTCTTATGAAAGCGTGATCGCCCAAGGTACTAATAGAAGGACAGCGGTTCAAATTAGATAGGCTCTTATGAGCGACAGCCTTCTTACCTCACCGACTGCTGTGTACGGAGTACGTAAGTGAGGTCCGAGCTTTCAAGATCCGGAGTACCCGATGCCAAGAGATATTTTCCTATGCCAAGAGATAAGATGCATACACCTCGTTGGTCATCTACAACTACACGTTAATCCAGGTACACGACCATCCAGCTTCACACACGCCCCAGCATCTTCTCCTTCACGTCATGTCGCCTATCCGAGTACCCTCTCGACTCGATTTATGGAAAATAGCTTTGGGCTCGGTTTGGTGTGGTCTCGGTAAGCCTCCGTATATTTACCACCAATGCGGGGTATCTTTATCGTCAATCCTGACCGCTTCATCCAGGTCTACTCAATCCTCAGATGCGCTATTTTGAACGTCTACATGATCAAAGAAAGAAAGTAAGGTCTCTGATGCGGGATCCGTTACCACTCGGCAATGGCTGGCATATCCATGCGCACCTCCGCAAATTGGTAAATCCGTCCCTTCCCAATCATTGAAGGCAGTCTGACAGTTGCTGCAGGTTAATGAATGAGCTGGGCTTGTATTCAATACTAGGCAGCTCCCGCGATGCCAAGCTGCTATGTCTTCAGCGATTCGTTCGACTGTTCGCTTACGGTGCCTCGACCTTGATACTGGCTCTCTACCTCTCGAATCTCGGTACTACGGATGCAAGAATCGGATTGTTCATGAGCATGACATTATGGGGCGACGTGATCATAAGCTTTGTCCTCACTCTGTTTGCCGATGGTCTGGGCAGAAGGCGGATCTTGATGCTCGGCTCAGCCTTGATGACAGCTAGTGGACTCGTGTTTACCTTCAGCGGAAACTACTGGGTTTTGGTCGCAGCCAGCATCTTTGGCGTAATCTCCCCAAGTGGAAACGAGATCGGCCCTTTCAAAGCCATTGAGGAGTCGACCTTGTCTCAGCTTTCATCTCCAGACATTAGAAGCGACATCTTTGCTTGGTACACTCTTCTTGGCAACGCTGGAACAGCATGCGGCATGATCATCTGCGGCTGGCTGATAGAATGGCTTCAATCACTGGATAATTGGACAGCTACGCATGCTCATCGGTTTATCTTTGGAATCTACGCTTTCCTTGGCGTAGTCAAGCTTATACTCGCATTCATGTTGAGCGACAAATGTGAGCCGGAACCACCGAAGCAGGAGTATCAGAAAGTCACTGAGCTCAACGACATCGAGATCGAGAGCCTGCTGTCCTCTAGTGAGGACAACGACGAAAGTGCGCAACCCCATCCAGCGCCACCACCAAACACCAAGCCCCTACCTCCAACGCCAAAGAAGAAGCATTCAATACTCCCCTCCATCTCACCAACATCCCGTACCATCCTCCTCAAACTCAGCATCCTCTTCTCTTTCGATTCCTTCGCCAGCGGCATCGCCACCGCCTCCTGGATAACCTACTTCTTCACCACCAAATTCTCACTTCCCGAAGGAACTCTCGGCACCCTATTCTTCACCACCAGCATCATCGCCGCACTCTCCAACCTCGTAGCCTCCTCCATTTCCAAACGTATTGGTTTACTGAAGACAATGGTCTTCACCCATCTTCCCTCCGCCATATTCCTCGCTCTCATTCCTCTCCCAACAACGCTCTTTCCGGCCATGACATTCCTGATCTTGAGAGCTTGCACCCAGAACATGGATCAAGCTCCACGGCAAGCGTTCCTTGCGGCTGCGGTCCTGCCGAGCGAGAGGACGACGGTTATGGGCGTGGTGAATGTTGTGAAGGCGCTGAGTCAGAGCGGAGGACCGCTTTTGACGGGCTGGTTGGCCGGGATGCAGAAGTTTTGGATTGCATTCCTGGTCGCCGGGGCTTTGAAAGCTGGATATGATCTTGCGATGCTGAGGATGTTTTTGGGGTTTAAGTCTAGGGAGGAGGTGGATGGCGAGCGGGAAAGGAGGGGTGAAGCTGCATGATGTACATGATTATCGAGTACAGGACTGTTTGGTGATAGGACTCAATGGAATCAATGACTGATGCTATACATCTTTATGGCATCTGGGGAAATCAAATCCAGGAGCAAGCTCTTTCAAGCGCGCTATCAGTAGCAGCCCATGTAGCTCAGAAACACGATAGCAACCAATAAATACATCCCTAAGAACCTAACGCTTCCGTGTCATACGCACGGCTACTTATTGACCATACATCCGTAAAGTCACAGCTGTACAGTGACATCTAAGCAATCATGACAATGAACTTCCATATCGACATACCGATAGTGCCAACTGATGTATGCCCCTTAACACAATAAGGCCGCCCATCGAAATCCAGTCCATTCAGAACGTCGTCGGACTCTAATCGCATTTTTGGGCGGAAAGTCATAAAAGACGTTTCTAATAACATTGGTTATCCCAATAACCGTTGCAAAGCCCCCATTGCGCACCGAAAGCCGCCATGCGTTGTGTAGATCGCAATGGTAAAAATCTCAAAGCACATCATCTCCATCGTTTAAACCCAGGTCTGGATCTCCATCTCTCTTAACTTTCTACTCCTCCTGAACAGCCCTCTTCTCCTCCCGCCTCTTCAGCTTCGCCTCAAAGCACGTCATCGCCGTCATCTTCACTCACACCCTCAAGCTCCGCTTCTCTAATCTTCCACTCCTCCTTAGCAGCCCTCTTCTCCTCCTGTCTCTTCACCGTCTCATTTACAAGGACATCCTTGCGTCTCTTAATCGCCGCCTCCAAACTTTTATAAGGCCCACTCTTCTTCCCCGTCTTCATGCCATCCAATCGATGTTTCATGTCCCTCAGGTCCTCCTTGTACGCCTTCTTGCGCACTTGCCAACGCTCCTTGTCACGCATCTTTTCGTAATCACGGAGATCTCGAGCCTCTTGAGCACGCTTTTCACGCTCTAGGTGGGATGCGATTCTCCGGTATCGCTTCTTTGCTACATGATAGGCTAGAGCTGTATTAAAGAATGTGTCTATGTCTCCGGAAGCGGTGCGATAGAGAGGGGCCAGGAGCGGCGTAAGGATTTCGTGTTCGAAGCGCGGGCCATCAATGCCGTATTGCTGGGTAAATCGATCCCAGGGGATGGCCGTCCTAATGAGTTTGGCTATGTCATCAAGCATCGCTATGCCGTTGCTGGGGGACTGGCTTCCGATACCTCGTGTGGGCGAATGAGTTGTGCTTCCGTGGTCGCGTCGAGGCAATAGATGCTTCGCTGCAGTAGCCTGTAAGCTATTCGTTGATGAGCTCGAGGTTGTGACGGAGCTGGGGACAAGCAGAAGCGAAAATGGTCCAGAAGAAAGTCCGCTGAAGCAGTCGTCGTCGGAAGTGGAGTCCACAGATTTCTCATAGGAGCCTGCGACCTGTGGAGGCGTCGCTGTGGGCCGAAGCGAAACCATATTGGTCTAACGCGACTCGTGTAGGTTCTGAGTGCCGAACAAAGGGTATGTACGGGTGTGATGGGTGTGGATGTCACCTTGGTTCAAGATTCTACCCTCTCAGTTCATACTCACCTCCTCTAATGGCGAGAATGCCCGGAGGTAACAAAATGGCAAGAGTGAGCTAATGTGCTATCTTCAATGAACCATCAGAAGCTTTAAAGGGAAGGAAATTAAAGGATAGGAAAGGAAAGGCGACGGGAGAGTAAGCTCTTCTACCAGCCTGAGTTCTGTATGTCACTGATTGAGACAAGTCAAAACACAAGAGGAGGGAAGTGTTGCAAACACAGTGTTGGATATTGACTACAATGAATGCCAGCAAACACTCGATCAGATTCATGCTTGCCGTATGAGGATCTGCACACTGGTATTGTCCTTTAACCAATGAAACATATAGCAAGATTAGGCGCAATCAGTTGCTGTAGCAGGGGTTTGAGGCGTGAGAGCAGTCAGGCGCTTTTGTTCCCACTGGAGAAGGTTGTCTTTCCATCTTATCGCCACAAGACGACCTGCAGCAGCTGTACAACAGGTCATCGAGACCTAAGGATATCCGCAGATAATGACCTGGGGTCATCTTGATATCTTACGGCCGCAAGATCTGCAAGAGAAAATCGTCCAGTGTGAGCTGAGAGAACGTTGTCACCAGCCACGCTATCATATACCGTTGTTCACTAAGTCACGCAAAGATTGGCTCTCATAAACGCGCTTCCCGCGCGCTTCCCGCGCGCTTCCAACGTCGCTCCTTCCAATAAGCAATGTGATAGCTCACTTCCAACATCGGCCTTCACCCTCGAACCAACCGAGCAAGCAACATTTTCTTCAGCAAGAGCAATGGTTGCACCAAAAGATATGAAAAGGTTCAGTGTTGGTTGCCTTTATCTGGGCAATCAACACCACAATCATTCAGCTATTATTCCCATTTGCAATGATCCTGACGTTTCTACACATGGCCTACTGATATCTTCCTGATACCTTGCTATCAGCGCTTTGATGCTTCTAGCTAGCAACTCACTATGGCTTCACTTACCAAGAGGGATGCTTCAAGCAGCCCCTCGCTCCAGGGTCATGAATCGATTCAAATGGCGCCCCAACCTCAGATGTCCTCAATCACACCAAACCCAAGCTCGGTGTTGCTGGAGGCGACGAAAGACCCCATAGTGAACTCTTCGCACTCAGACGTAAATTAATTCATCCTTAATCCATTAAATCTGAAGCTTACATTCGTCAACAGATACTCATAGGCGACGACGATCTCCCCTCCCTCGATCACTTGGTCAACAAATATCTCCCCAGTCAGTCCGCACCAGCATGTACGAAGCCCGCCATGACCGAAAATACACCACTCTCACCCCCCTCCACACCGTCTAAATTTCCCCACCTCAGCCAAAGCCTCGCATCCACATCACCCCGGACTCCCCACCGTGGCCTCCGTCCCACCCGAGGCATCTTCCCAACAAGCCTCGTAACACCACCTCAAAGCAGCCACAAGCGCTCTTGGTCACAGCAGTCTTGGGATCAATACGAAGACCATGTATCCGAAGCACCATCAACTCCGATCAAACGTCACCGCCCCAGCATTCCAATTGCCTCAGCCTCCCCATTCGGCTCCAAACCCCAGTCAACAACAGCAAATGAAAACCACATCTCTTGCTTCGAAGCCCAGCGCGCCAGTATCTCAATCATGAAGCAGGTGGATTGGCATCGGGTTGCAGAGCGCGTGGCGTGTAATCGTTCAGGCAGGGTATATAAGCGAGCTGTCCAGCAGATTTTGGAGGATTGGCAGGAGGCTTTGAACGCTGCTGCGGTGGATAGCGATGCGTGAGGGTGTTGTTGGACGTTATTGTACGAAAGGCAATGGAAGGAGGCTGAATGTGAGATGAATGCCTGGGCAGGGAATTGAGGTGCGAGGGATGGGTCTGTACTATAAGGACGATTTGCAAGGGAAGGGAGTGTAGGATATCTCTTGCGGAGCAAAGATCGTGAATCGAAAAGGGAAGTCACAGGGCGCTTGTGAATGGTCCTACCACGGGAACTGGTGCAGCTGTATAGTCATATCTAGACACTCGGTCGATCGACATCCTACAACGAGGTACCAACAATTGTACACCCGAGATTACAATCGATTCGCATTGCAGCGAGGTGGGTATATCGTGAAATCAGTGACCAAGATCCATGGCTTCAAGAGCTTTTCACAAGAGCTAAAGATATCTTCGCCAGAAATACAGAGCTCGCTATAGCCCCTGACTTTTCCCTATTCAACCGTTGCTGAATCACCTTATCCGCTGATGCTAAACTACCTCGTAGTCCTTTCTCTCATCATCCTAGCCTCAAAACGTACTCGTCGCCAACCGACTGGCCGCGTTCTTCGCATCAACCCTATCCACATCCTCTTCCTCCCTCACCCCGGTCAAACTCCCTTTACTGGCCGGCCTCCGTTTCCCCCCCTCTCCGTTCGCCGCATCGTTTTCCTCGGGTACAGGCGGAAAATTCCCACTGATACTCCGATCCAATGCTTCTGATCGCCTCGGCACCCCACTCCACGCATCACCTCTCGGTCCCTGGCTAGAGGCCATGGTCGACCTGCGAATTGGCGGATGGGATTCCCTTCCCAATCTACTAAGTCCACCGGAAGCGTCAATGTTGCGGACGTCTGGGCGGACGCTTTCGAGGGTGGCGAGGGTGCGGCGTTCGGCTTCGATTTCGCGTAGGACGTACTCGCGGATACTGGTCCTTAGATCTGCCGATGTGCGAGCAAACCAGCGGCGTTTCTCGTGGAGTAGATTCGATGTCACACGCTGCGTCTTCTGACCGAGGTAAGTTTCGTGGCTGCGGGCTTCATCGAGGGCACTGATGGCCTCGTCGACTTTTTCGCGGCGGACCGAACTGCTGGCTTTGAGTCGATCGGCTGCGGAAAGTTTGCTGCGGGTGACTTGTTGGGCGGAAAGAAGATCGCGGAGGAGGATGTGGCGGTTCGTCAGAGTCTCTTTGACGATAAAAGCATCGGACGAGTGATAATTAAGGGGGTCACCTAATGTAGTGGCTTCGGCTGTGCCTTGGGCGGCGTGAAAATCACCAGTAGTTTGTATGATTTTCCCGAGCTTGCGGTAGGCGCTGCTCAGGCCGGGATGTGGTTCCTGAACATGCATCTGACCGAACTTGACGCCGAGATCCGACTCCGCTAATCCAAGTGCTGTCATGTCTGTCAGCAAGTCCGGGGTATTGGGTACAAGAACCACGACTGGAAGAGCCTACCTCGTCGGCACTTGACAACCCTATCGACCTTCTGTCCGGAGTCCATTGTCGCGAGATAGAATTGCTTAACAATAGGTCTAGCATCGTGAAGCTCTGGCGTATCGTCCGGTGGGGGGGCGAATTGCTTGATTACCTTCCTCCGGACGCCAGTAGCAGGCTGTTTCATACGGATGACGGGGCTGTAGCCAGCATCGCTCTCAATGAAAAAGACCATCTCTTCGTCACGCATCAGAACATCGTTTCCACAGACGTAGTTCAGCCACCTCTGCATCGAGGCCTTGACCCGCGCTTCATCCTCGGCTGTTCCGACCCCTGCAGCAGTCAAAGATGGGGGTAGAGCGGGCACGAAAGCCTCGGGATTGGCAGATATCAGGTGGTCTGCAAGTTTGGCAAACTCGGAATGTGTTCGACCGACGTCTCGGAATTGGGTCGTTCGGAATTTGGGCAGATTCGTCTGAGGGACTGTTAGCACGCATCTCGCAGGCAGAAGGGGGTTCCTGGCTTACATGTACATCGAAGCGCAGGACTGGGTCCTTCCTCCCTGTACGCTCCAAATTGGTGATTTTGGCTTGTAGCTTATACTGTGGAAGATTCTGGCGTTGGTTTGCGCGAGGGGCTGTATGGTACCTGCTCGGAACGGCGGACCTTGGCTGATGTTGTTGCTGCTGATTTTGGCCCGACTGCTGTCGAATCTGCTCTTGTCGTTGCTGCTGTAGATATTCTTGCTGTAGATGTCGAAGATGTCCCGGAGACATGCCTTTGCCGTTCAATGGCGGTCCTTGTTGTCTTTGGGGTGTGGCTTGGGGGCTAGCATCGTCTGCGGACAGAGAACCGTCTTCGGTTCGTTGTCGTCGATCCAATCCATCCTGAGGACTGCCATCTTCTGATTGCTGCGGAGATGGTTCGGTATAGGGTGTAGAATGCTTTGCTAAGGGGGAAGAAGGAGCACTTCCGGGCTCCGATGTTCCAAAGTTTGGGTGGCTCGACGCCTGAGGGGAGGATTGCCAGGGGGAAGAGCCGACTGGATTGTCTGGGTCATTAGGGAGCGACGAGTAATCCATGGCGGAGGCAACCTCCAATCGGGGACGTTGAGCTGGGTTGATTGCGCAAAGGGAGAGTTGCAATGTGATGCTGATGTGCTGGGAACTGCGGGGATGTCTTAGCTGCCAACAGACAGCCTCCTAGACTTGGGAAGGAGTAAGACACTGATCAAATGCGACCTATCGAACGGTCATGCCGGGTCTGAGTGCGATGGAGTATCCGTGTTCGGAAGAGCAGTCGCAGGTGATGCATTGAAGATGACGATGATCGGCACACAGGCGTCGTGTTTCCGCCGACGGTGCCACCAACTTTGTCCAATTAATCTCAACCATCGAATGGGAACACAGCTAGCATCTTTTATTCATGAGCTTCAGCCGGCTCTGCTGTCGACGTGTTGTAGCAAGAAGCCTGATCCCAAAAACGACATATCCTCCCAACCGTAAGCAGCCAGGCTGCAACTGTCCGCTTGATTCTCGTGGACTGCATCATGATACTCAGACGTCGATCGAGAAGACGAGGAATGTTGGCATCATTGCCCATATCGATGCAGTACATCCTCCTCTCCGCGTTGCTGTACGCCAGATGTTCATTGTCTACTAGGGCAAAACGACCACCACGGAGCGAATGCTCTACTACAGTGGCCACACCCGTAGATTAGGAAGTATGCACATCGTCTCCTCTATTTTCACTTCTTCAACCATTGCCATTGCCAATCATGCTGCAACACAGCATGATCCAGATCTGTGTGACGCACGCACAGTCAAGAAAGGCTAAGCATTGCATTCAGATGTGGATGATGGCTCCACCGTCACAGACTTCCTACCAGCAGAAAGACAAAGGGGCGTCACTATTCAGTCCGCCGCCATTACCTTTCATTGGCCGCCGTTGCCAGAGCAGAATGACGGAGAGACCAAGACGCAGAAGGGCGGGAGACCGTTGCTGTCTCCTTCGACGGAGGAAAACCACATGATCAACCTGATCGACACTCCCGGCCATGCCGATTTCACCTTCGAAGTCGTCCGCTCACTGCGAATACTAGATGGTGCGGTCTGTATCCTGGATGGAGTTGCCGGCGTAGAGGCTCAGACCGAGAAAGTCTGGTATCAGGCTGCCAAATACAACATACCCCGAATCATCTACATTAACAAGCTTGATCGAGATGGAGCTGCATTTGGCAGGACCGTCCATGAGATCGCCTCTCGACTCTTCGTCCGCCCAGCCGTTTGCCAAGTCCCATGGTTTGAAGGCGGCAAAGGACGCTTTTGCGGTGTGGGCGATGTTGTCAATCTTCGAGCCTACCGCTGGTCTGAAGGTGGAGATGGCAAAATAGTAGAAACTATTGCTGTCGACGAGCTTGGAGAAGCCGATTCCTTGTTTGCCGAAGAGATAAGAAAAGCCCGGATTGCCTTGATTGAATTACTTACAGACTACGACGATGCCTTGGTTGCGAAGTTCTTAGAGCTCGATGAGAGACATCTTGACATCGCGCCCAACGACATCGTTGCGGGCCTAAGACGCTGTGTACTCAATCAGGGCTCGAAGATCGTACCCGTCTATGGCGGAGCCAGCTTTCGGAACATTGGAGTTCAGCCTCTACTTGATGCCGTTGTGCAACTGATGCCAAACCCGAACGAAGTCCCAATCCCCGAGGTTAGCGTTGGCTATGCTGGAGGAAACCTCAGGCAGTTAACGAGCGGTGAAATGCTGTCAAAAGCGGCCCAGTCCATACCAGCTACAAGTCGGAAAGAAAAGAAACTGACCTCCAGACAGCCAATGGCAGTGGTCAGCAACTTGGAGGCTTGTGCCCTGGCTTTCAAAGTCGTTCACGATGCCCGGCGAGGAACTTTGGTCTACGTGAGAGTCTACTCTGGCATTATCAATCGTGGAGCATACCTATACAACACCAATCTTCAAGTTACCGAGCCAGTACAACGATTGCTACGCATGTATGCTTCGGACTCGGTCGATATACCATCGTTACCTGCGGGCCAGATAGGCGTCATTCCGGGGCTTAAGCATGCCAGAACGGGAGATACGTTGATATCTTACATTGGAGCGAGTCCTAAAACGGGGCCTCCTCCGCCGATTAACAGCCTTCAACTCCGACCGATTGAGGTCCCACCAGCAGTTTTCTTCTCCAGCGTTGAGGCCAATAGCTTAGGCGAAGCGAAAGCCGTCAATAATGCACTTGATCTATTGATCCGGGAAGATCCAAGTCTGCAGCTGTCAGTGGACGAAGACTCAGGCCAGACTCTTCTAAGTGGAATGGGAGAGTTCCACCTTGAAATTGCGGCTGACCGTCTGATAAAGGATCTCAAAGCGAAAGCCACAATGGGAAAGATTGAGATAGCGTATAGAGAAGCACTCCTTTTCCCTTCGCAGCCCCAGACCGCCCTCGTCAACCGCGAGATCGCTGGGAAGAGAGCAAAAGCCTGCTGTACAGCGATAGTCGAACGAATGGTAGCGGTCAAACAGCACCAAAACAATTCCGATGAATATGAGTCCAATGTGCTTGAGAATGGCAACTTGATCACAACCTCGATAACTACACCAAAGATCACTACCCCAGAAGACACAGCAGAATCACCGGAACCTTGGCACGGTAGACTGCCATCCCACCTCTCCTCAGAAACCCTACACATGTCCCTGAGGAACGGTGCCTTGGCCGCTCTCGGCCGCGGTATCCAATACCCCTTCCCCTTTCACAACGTCCACGTCTCCATAGGCATCGATCCTCAGCACGAACTCTTCGGCAACGACACAAGCACCGCAGCTCTCTCCTCAGCCGCGCGCGAGGCTACCAAGGTCGCCCTCAAAGACGCCGCTCGACGCGGCACCGCAATAATGGAGCACGTCATGAACGTCATCGTCAGCACCGAAGATGCCAGTCTCGGTGCCGTCGTCAAGGACCTCAATGCGGAACGAGGCGGAAATGTCCTTTCACTCGATGACGCAGACGTCACTACGTCCGGTGTACGAGAGGACCTTCCCAGGATCGATCTCCGTAAAGTGTATGCGCCGCGGGATCCATTCGAGGGGGGGACGAGTTTCGCAGATCAGGAACAGGCGGAGATGAACAACAGTAGTCGGCAAAGGACTATTCATGCCAAAGTGCCCTTGAGGGAGATGATGGGGTATTTGAAGCATTTGAGGAGTATTACTGGAGGAAGGGGGAGTTTCGTCATGAGTGCTGATCGGTTTGAAAGGGTTGTTGGACCGCGGGAGAAGACACTGAGGAAGGAATTGAGGGGGTACTAACGGAATTTCAGGATGAAGATTCCGCGTCAGACGGACAGATGCCCTTTCTCATGCACTGGTATGGTATCCGATTCGGCTGGCAGTCGAGGCATTGTATCGGATGCCCACTGTCACACCCACCAGGTCAAAGGATGAGGGAGGACCTCTGCCTTTTCGGTGTTAATCAGATTAGAATTATCAGGTGAGATACCTACCAGTGCATCAGACAACATACTTTCGGTTACGATGGTCGAAGCCCGTTGCTCCCATCTTAATAATACAAACAAACAATAAACACCCAGATCTCCGCCTTTCTCATCCATAATCCATAATGTAACGCTTGGTAGCCATCAAAGCGGTCCTCTAACTACTCCTAACACCCATCAATACATCCAACCCCCTCAAAAATCCTCCCATTTATCCTCCTCCTTCTCCTTCGCCCCTTTCCTAATCGCCGCCGTCCCAACCGCACTCGGCTTCCCCGTCGGCGCTGGACTTGCTCCCCTTCTCGTCATCGGACTTTCCCTACCAGTAATCCCCCCTTTTCCACCCATCATCCCACCGCTGAGCCCTTTAGCCGCACCGCTGCTTTCCTCGGACGCAACGGGCGAGCCAAATGAATCCCAGAAATCCTTATGTTCCGGCTCCGCCGCCGTTTTCGATCTTGCGCCGGTGTGAGAGGAAGAGTGAGATGAAGATTGGGAGTCCTCGACAAAGCGATTGAATTGCTCGGCTGCGTTTTTGGAGCCGGCTTGGATGTTGGAAGCGACTTGGGCGGCGGTGAGGCGGGCGGTGTTTGTGAGGTCTGCTTCTGCTAGCTTTTTTTGAGGAGGGGGTGGTTAGTGTTTAGCTGGGGTTGGGGTGGGTGGGGGTATTGGGGGATTGATGTGGTAGGAAAATGTGAAGGTCAATGATGGAGGAGGTATGTGGACATGTACGTAGTGAAAAACAGGGAAGAGGGAAAGGGGAGAAGGGGAGGGAAAGGGGAAGAGCAAGATAAACACACCTTCTGCACATTCGGCTGAATCCACCCATCATTCACACTCTTCGCTCCTTTCCCCACAGTCGTCGTAAACCACCCGAACCTCTTCGTCAACGCCGCAACGGGATCTTTCTGGAACTCGTCCACACCGGGCATTCCATCTCCTCCTCCCCCCTTTCCACTCCCTGCTCCCCCACTACCCGCCGTCATCGAACCACCAGACCCAAACCCAGCATATTTCCCACCCTGAGAAGGCGGCAGATCCGCTCTCCGATTCTCATTCTCACTGCCCTTCCTCGCGAAAAAATCCTCATTCATCTCTTTCTGAGTCTTACCCCCCATCCCCATCCCCATCCCCCCATCCACCCCCTTCATCCCCCTAACAACCCTCTCCGGCACCCCCACAAACTCCCTCCCCTCAACCTCACAACTCAACCTCTCCTTCCACTCCTCCCCCACTATCCCGGCATACCGTTCCTCAAACCCAGCCATCTGGCCCCCCTCGACCCCCCTCCCCCACGTCCGCCCCGTACTCTTCTCCCAAAAAGCCCTCCATTTCTCATTCCCGCCCCTCTCCATCCTCAAAATCTCATTCCCCTTGAACGCATCCATGGTGATGGAGCGCACGAAGGATATATGCACGCCTAGACCGCGGTGCAGGCCGGCGCATGTGAGGCAGATGAAGGTGCCGAATTTGGGGGAGGCCCATTGCGGGGAGGGGGCGGAGCAGTCGCAGCAGGTTGTGTTGCCGGGGGCTTTTTGGAGGGTGAGGAGCTATTGTTTGGGAAAGGGGGGATGGTGAGTGGGTTGTTGTGGTTGTGTTTGGGGAGAGGAGAGGGGAGGGGTGGTTTACATACCTTGCTTTTTGTTTCGGGGTCGACTTCCCACATTGTGGAGAGGGTCTTTTGGGGATTTTCGTTTTATCGAGTATTTGTTTGCATTGTGGGAATGCGGGTTATGTGCTGTTGGTGGTCAATGGCTACAGAGGTGGTTGCTGTGTTGTGGAGCGCTTTCGGCGGGACCCTCGAAAACAAAGTGCAGAGGGGATCAGTACCTCGATAGGAGCTTTGGTTCTTGCTAACACAGCTGCTATACGTTCATATAATTGAGCAACGGATATAGTAGTCTCATGAAAAGGGTACTCGGTTCATAGAGACTTGTTTGGTTGATTCTTGATAGACTAATCGCGATTGATATTCCGCACGACAAACAAGGGAAGGAATCTCGTGCGCATTGACGCAAAAGTAAAGGATTGACGATTCCACACAGAATCAATGACAAAGCTGCAGGCCTATCAGTTCCAAATGCAAATTCGACCATCTATTGTCTAAAATACAGGGTAATTCGCAGGTCAAATCTCAAAGGACAAGCACCATTAGGATGTCATCAAGGTGGTAATACATGCTGGCATAAAAAGCCTCTAGAATCCTCCACCACTGAAGGATACCGGCCGCTCTTAAGCCCCCTGTTTACCATGATGAGCTCCAAGAGTCCCTCGCCAGTTAGATGAATGATCTCGGGCCACTGCCGCCAGATACATCACCTGTGAGAATCCTGGCGCTTAAGCTGTTGCGCTCGCGGGAGGGTCATTGGCTTGGACGACACCGTTCTCTGTGAGTGGTGCAGTACCGGCGGCTTCGGGGTCGACGTCCTCTTTCCCAGGGCTATCGATGGCCACCTTGACAGCGATTTCACGACCGTCGACCTCCTTGCCGTTCATGTCGTTGACGGCTTGTTGCTGCAATTCCTCGGAGCCAAGCGAGACAAACCCGAAGCCACGGCCTTTGCGAGGTTCGTTCCGTGCTTGGAGTTTCTTGACCATGAAACGGGGAATGGGGCGAAGAGCGATCTTGGCGGCTGAAGGCTGGTATGCGGCGAAGAGTTCCTTGAGCTAGGATGACGTTAGCCGCTGATCAGGGCTCAAAAAACATTGAACGCTTACCTTCTCCTCGCTGAGGTCGTAGGGAAGATTGGCAACCATGACCTTGTTCTTTGATGGAATACCATCCTCGGGAGGTCCACGCTGTCTTGGCTGTCTCGGTGTACGGGGTTTTGCCTCGGCACCAGCCTCAGCTGGCTGCTCGGTAGCAGTGCCTTCATTAGTAGTGTCGGTCAGGGGCAAGGCTTGAGCCGGGACGTTGGTGGGAGCATCGGTAGTAGTCTCCCCATTGGTCTGGCGCTAGGGCAATGAACGGATCAGCAAATAATACTTCCGGGCGGGGCAATGCAATTCTTACAGAGCGACCACCGCGGGCTCCACGTCCGCCACGGCCACGACCACGGCCGCGTCCACGTCCCGAGTTTCGGCGACGACCCTCGTTTCCACTCACACCCTCACCGCCGCTTGCGGCTGCCTCAGCCTTCTCGGCGGCGGTCTCAGGCTTGCGAGCGAGCTGGACAGAGACCTTTCGATTTATGATCTCTTTGCCAGAGAGCTCCGTAATCGCCTTCTGAGCCTCGTCTGCAGTTGTCAGATCGACGAAGGCGTAACCCACAGGACGAGCGGTGCGAGGGTTGGTAGGGATGGATGTGGTCTCACTTTTAATCCGATCAGCCCCTGCATGTCCGCAGATCTGGCGCTGTGGGAAGGACACTTACACGGAGTAGCCAGTGAAGAATTCCTTGAGATCCCCCTCGTCGGTCGCGTACGCGAGATTGCCAATGTACAAACGACGTCCCTCAGTAGCACTAGCTATGACTGCTTCATTCTCAGCAGCGTTGATGGGTTGACCACCAGTGACATTGTTATCACCGGTGGGTGCAACGGGAGCTATGCTGGTATTGGCCAGGGCCTCAGTAACATTATCGACGGCAGACATGTTGACGGGTTGTGGATTGAAGAACTCTGATGAGCTCTGCCGATTAACTTGATGGAAGGCTTGAGGGATAAACTTGAATGAGGGGGTTGTAGGGTAGCTTAGTGCCCTAGATCGAGGTTTGGGAAAACTTGAGGGATAGGGTTGCAACAGTGAACGGTGTCTTTGATGTTGAATGAAGGGAAATATTCTGTGGAAGGAGTCTCTCATAAACTTTTTTGACGCCAACGCGGTAGCGCTTGCCGTGTTGGGCCTAGGGTCAAGGTTGCGGCAATAAGGGGGGATTAAGCTTGGGTTACAAGGTCATGTGCACTTGCTTCATAGAATCTCCGATATATTGGTTGACGATTCACCTCACTGGGATTGTTATTGTCGGGATGACCCAAAGAGTTTGATAAGATAAGAGGCGACGAACGCTCACGAGACGAGCAGAGGTCGCGTTGTGCCTCTTGTCGATACAGCGATTTCTGCATTCAACTCATAATTGTAGCATTCTAGGCAATAGCACAAGAACATTCTACGATCGAATAGCTGGTTCACAACGTTATCACTAGGGTTCCGTACGCCTTGGCGCCAAGCAAATTGGAACCGTCAGCAGCGGGTGGGATGTTAGAAATATGATCAATTTTGATATAAGATTGTGTGAATCGCAAGGTTTCCATGGGAGTTTCGAGCTGGAAACATCGACCCTGTCATTGGTGTTTGTAGAAGGTGCAGAGAATGACATGGGGATAGGATGACCGGTGGTGGCAAATTCCAATATCAGTGGCGTGTCGGTAGAAGATCTTCCTGCCTGTTTGATAAAAACTGTTTGACAATTATGACGCCTCCCGATGGGTCAAAACCCAATAGGACAGCGGCCGTAGTCTTTGGCTCCGAGACAGGCAATGCACTTGACTATGCGGAAGAAGCGGGGCGACTGTTGGAACGGCTGCACTTTCAGACTGTAGTCACCAGTCTGGACGCCCTCGAGCCGGTGCCGTACTACCCCTCGTCTCCGATAGACCTGGAGTCTGACTGATGTTGTACAGCTATCTCTTGCCCGATTTGATTTTGTTGTCGCAGTAATATCCACTACTGGTCAAGGTGATTTGCCTGCCAACGCACGCTCGTTTTGGAGAAAATTACTCCGCAAGAAATTGCCACCAGATCACCTGGCAAAAGTTAATATCACTTCCTTTGGCCTCGGAGATAGCTCGTATCCAAAGTATGCTCTCGTGTCGTGTTGTTCAATGTAGACTCGTTGACACTCAATAGGTTCAACTGGGCAGCACGCAAGTTCCATAAGCGGCTCATCCAGCTTGGTGCTCATGAATTTTTGCCTCGGGGAGAGGGGGACGAGCAACATGAAGAAGGGTAAGTCATACAACGCCTTCGATCTTCGTCAGGATCCTAAAAATCGGGCAGACTAGATGCGACGTGGGTGCCTTGGTCAGCAGAGCTTCGTCGGCAGGTTCTTCTGAACTATCCGCTCGGTGAGAGGCTACACCCTATACCAGAGGATGTACTTCTCCAACCGAAATGCCTCCTTTTTCTAGCCTCGAACGATACGCCCAGAGGGACTGAACTTGTATGCAATGGCAGTGATGCATTCCCCACTGTTAATGGTATCCCGATCCCGGATGATGTTATGCCTGTTCAGCCAGCTCCTCTTCCGGCCATCGTCAATACATCGGACCACAACGCCCAACACTTGATGGTCAAAGTCAAGCAAAACAGGCGCTTGACACCCCAGAGCCATTGGCAAGATGTCCGCCACCTTGAGCTTTCCTGCCCCGCATCGATCAAGTACAACCCTGGCGATGTGCTTACGATCTACCCACAGAACTCCTGGCAGGATGTGGATCAAATCATAGAGCTAATGGGATGGGACCGGTACGCTGATCAGCCCATTCAGTTCGAATCGACCAATAAGATGGAGAAGGCCGATTTCTACCCTGTCCCTCCAGCCCCTTCGAATAAGCTACATAGTGAACCGTTGACCTTGCGGAAAGTACTGATACATTATCTCGATATGCGGGCAATCCCCCGGCGTTCCTTCTTCTCCATGGTCGCACATTTCACCAACGACGACATGCACAAAGAGCGGCTGCTGGAGTTCACGGATCCGCAGTACATTGACGAGCTGTACGACTATACGACTCGGCCAAGGCGGAGTATCTTGGAAGTCTTGCAAGAATTTGATTCGGTCAAGATCCCGTGGCAATGGGCGGCCAATGTGCTGCCCAAGCTGAGGGGCCGCCAGTTCAGCATAGCGAGCGGCGGCTCATGCAAATGCATTGCCGAGGGCCAAACAAACTTTGAGCTACTCGCAGCCATTGTAAAGTACAAGACCGTGCTCAAACGACTCCGAGAAGGCGTCTGCACTCGTTATCTGACAGATTTGGAACCTGGTACTACACTGAGTGTTACTTTACAGAAAGGTGGCCTTGGCGTTCACGAGTCTGAAGCTACGCGGCCTGTAATTCTAGTCGGACCTGGAACAGGAGTTGCTCCGATGCGGTCTCTAATCTGGGAAAGATACCATTGGCAACAAGATATGCTCGCCAGGCGCCAAGCTACGGCAGATATTACCAGTAATGGGCCAAATGGCATTGGAGAGACCATTCTGTTCTATGGGGGAAGGAACCAAGGAGCCGATTTCTTTTATCGCAAGGAATGGGACTTTTTGGAGGAAGAGATGCCCCTGAAAGTTTTTGCGGCCTTTTCACGAGATCAACCAGCCAAAGTCTACGTTCAAGACATCCTGAAGCACCAATCGGAATTGGTCTACGAACTGCTTCATTCTAAAGATGGGATAGTCTACGTTTGTGGATCCTCAGGAAAGATGCCCGGAGCAGTACGCGCAGCTTTGGTTGAGGTTTTTGTCGATCGTGGCAAAATGGACAGTTCAGCGGCCGAAGACTACCTCCAAGCTATGGAGAAAGAGGGCAGATATAAGCAAGAGACTTGGTAAACGCATCCATCAATCATGTCTCGTTGGTAAACGTGTCACATTGCCTTTGCACCGCATTTGACCAACATGTCGCGGGTTATTCAGTCACCTTGCTTCCGAGACCAAGGACTACCGCAGATACCGCTACCACCGTGTGTTACAGAAAGTCGAAAATGGTCTGCCGGACCTTCCCCAAGAAACCTTCGTTGCATCTGCAGAACTCGAGAGCTTCCCTACTGTCAATCGAGGAGGCCATCTCGCGATCATGACGATACATGACTTCTTCGCTTTCTCTGCAGATGACATCCACCATCCACCGCAGTGCCTGCTCCAGGCTCATTTTCAACATGGGCTGTACTGTGATGCCGACATTTTCGCATATCCTTGACTTTGGCCTACCGTCCACATCACCATGGTCGAACAAGATGGCATGTTCCTTGGAATAATGCGGCCAGAGGGTGCGATCAAAGTACTCCCTTGTGTCCCAAGACTTTTTGTCGTGCCCGGCACCCTGGTCATCTGCCCTGTCGAAGCGTCGGGCCCTCGACTCTTCCCTGCTGGCTCTGAGTAAGATCTTGACGTCGAGCAGGCTTCTGATGGTCTCGCTATGATAAAGCAAGTCACCTTCTACGATACCAATGGGTCGACCGTCATGGAGGCTTGGTACTCCAGCTACGATGGAGCTCAACTGGTCGAGGAGGTCAGGAGGCATTTGCGACGTTGCTCGTTCTCTCCCATCGATAGGTTGCATCGACCTGAAATCTGGAGGTGGTCTACCTTCACGCTTCGAGTATTCGACAAACCGTTTGAATGCCGAGAGATCTGCTGTATGACGGTGGGTGGCTAGTTCTCCGTTGGTAGGTGGAACCATCAAGTGGTCTGGAATGAAAAAATCATCCTGGTGGATGATGAAAGAAGGTATCGTTTGTGGCAAGATGACGGAGAGAAGTTGAGCGAGTGTGGTCTTGCCCGAGGATGGAGAGCCAGATAATCCAATTAGCATAGCCTCCTGACTATGAACCGTTGGAATCGCTTGATGAGCAACGTGTATCATCGGCGGCACATCATCATCCAAATCCCTGGGCGTCTCCGCTGGTGCGGTTGGATCTCCTACCTGGTCTTGTTCTTCCGCCACCGATGCTGGCTCAGTCAGATGCTCGTCAGCGACCGATAGTTCCTCCGCAGCCTGCGGCATCCCCTGAGCAGGTGGAGGTAGCTCTGACATTGGCGAAAAGTAAGTGGAGCCACCCGTATGTGATGATCCAAAAAGACCAGGCCGTGGTTGTGGTTTCTCTGTCGGTGCAAGCTCGGCTGCAGAGAAGTAATCCGACTGTCCTGCAGCTGCTTCCGCAACAGCTTTGGGAGGTGCTTCTGTCGCTACGGATGTCGGTACATCGACTGACGGAGCAGGGGTGTCAGGAAGAGGTATCGCTGCTGCTATGGGTGTTCCTGGAAGCTTAGAGCTACCGGCTACACTGCTACTTCCGCCTTCGGGAAACTTCACACTCTTGGTCTTCTTCCTTCTGATCGGTGTCGGAGACGGAGGAAGAGGAGGTTCTGATGGAGCTGGAGTAGGTGGAACGCTTTTCGTGGATCCTCGTGCTGAGGCGTCGAGCATGTCGTCAATCAAGTAATTCATGATGGGCGACCTGTGGATGAAGTTTGAAGATCCGGAGGAGGTGCATATCTGCAAGCACGTTAAGAGAGAATCACCGCATGATGTGGCAATCAGTCATTATTGTCAATCAAAGTCGAAGTTTCTGTGTGACAGCAATAAACCACGTGCTACATGTTGATGAATCAATTGTTGCTGTCTAACACTATTCTTCCTGTGCGTCACCGAAGCTAAACGTATGTAGGATAGCATCTTGGTTGTAGCACATCTTCGCCCCTTTTTGATGTTTACTCTACTCCCTACTGTACATAAATGTCTCTATGACAGAAAATCCGCTAGGAAAATAGCCGAGGTGGATAGACCTCATCCTCAACCTCAACCTCAACCTCTCCTCTTCTATATTCACTCACAATGATACATCGATAACACGAACAACATGTCTGTACCTCTCAAGATCCTGGTGCCCGTCAAGCGGGTAATCGATTATGCAGTACGTCTCCCACCATCCCCAATCCACAACATTGCCCTCAACTACCCACCATCCCCATCCCCACCCACCCACAGGTCTCCCCAGCAAGCAATCAACACCCCCAAACTGACAAACCCGTACAGATCAAACCCCGCGTCAACGCAACCCACACCGCCATCGAAACCTCCAACGTAAAACACAGCCTCAACCCTTTCGACGAGCTCTCCCTCGAAGCCGCCATCCGCCTCCGCGAAGCCTCCACCCCTGGCCCCAAAAAGTCCCCGCACCCCTCCCCCTCCGTCACCGACATCCTAGCCCTCTCCGCCGGCCCCGCAAAATGCACCGACGTCCTCCGCACCGCCATGGCCATGGGCGCCGACCGCGCCATCCACGTCGAAATCGACCCCAAGACCTCCTCGGGCCAAGAAAAAGAAGGCGGCGCGGAGGGCTCAAGCCACGAACTGGAACCCTTGGGCGTTGCGAAATTATTAGCGCAGGTGGTCAAGGAAGAGGGGCGGAATTTCGTGATATTGGGAAAACAGAGTATCGATGATGATAGTAACCAGACGGGGCAGATGCTGGCGGGGTTGCTGGGGTGGGGGCAGGCGACGCAGGCTAGTGAGATTGTTTTTGAGGAGCGGGAGGGGGGGTGGATGGTGAGGGTGACGAAGGAGGTGGATGGCGGGGTGGAGACGGTGAGGAGTCCGTTGCCGATGGTTGTGACGACGGATTTGAGGTTGAATGAGCCGCGGTATGCGAGTTTGCCGAATATTATGAAGGCGAAGAAGAAGAAGCTGGAGAAGAAGACGTTGGAGGATTATGGGGTTGATGGGGGGAGGAGGTTGAGGGTTTTGAGGGTGGAGGAACCGCCGGCTAGGAAGGGGGGTGGGAAGGTGGAGGATGTGGATGGGATGATTGGTAGGTTGAGGGAATTGGGTGCTATATGATATGATTTGCATCGTGATACAGCCTGCTGTATAGTGTCTGGGCTATCATGATGTAATAGCCTGACATGCATGGCTCATGCCAATTGTACATATCGTTCCTTTCTGCAAAGTCTGAATTCCATGTCAAACCCTTGCGTTTCAAGCCGTGTTCGCTTGCCAGTCACCTCATATACCATACCATGATCATCTGTTCTCATCGTCCAGGCCAGGCGTCCTCATTAAGATGCCAATCTGATAAGCCTGTCAGTCCCTTACTTTCACCCTGCCAAACCAACCCAATTCTCCTCTCCAGCCACTCGAGAGGTCGATCTCACGCGTTCTTGACCCATCCTTCCAGCCACTCAATCAGTCGATGAACAAAAGTCCCGGTCCCAAGCCGTCAACAACCCCCCGTTCCCCATCTCGATCATCTTAGCCCGAACCGCATACATAGACATCTTCGCCTGTTCCTCAGCATGACGGGATTCCTCATGCCCCTCGGTGCTGTTCGCAAACGGCTTCAACAAGACATCCTGGAACTCCGCTGGAAGCCTAACAATCTTGTGAAACAGACTGTCATGCAATTGGTTGCGCTGGAATCGTAGATCCCTGTTACTTGCCATGACGCTCGAGACCACATTTGCCATATCCTGAACCGCGCTGCGCAACGCCTGGTTCTCGGCGACGAGGTCGGTCATGACGGTCGAGGTATCGGCTGCAGTGGTCGTCGTGGTATCGGTGTCCAATTTGATCGCTTTGGTTTCCTGCGGCGATGATGTCGGCTCGCTGGACGAGTCCTTCGCAGGTGCAGTACTCTCCGTAGTAGCGGTGTCAGCATTCGAAGTCTCATTTCGTTCGAGCCGTTCGATAAGCTCATCCAAAGCCTTCATGCGTGCATCCAATCGTGCCTGATGTGCCGCGGCTCCGGCAGCCTCGATGGCGCGCATTTGGATGGAACGCATTTCGGCTTCCTGGAGACGCTGGAGTCGAGGTTCGAGGGAGAGTACTGGGGTGTTCTTTTTGTGGATCTCGTCGATCTGGGCCTGAATCTGTGGATGTATTGGAGATTTTGGCCGGGGGGGATTAAAGGGAGCGTGGACCCGGCTCCAATCTATATAAGCAGGGTTGTCTTTTTGGGCATTCTTGCCGGCCACTGCGGGCTCTAAGGGCATTATAGTCAATACGATTGATAGTGAGGTTGACGGGGCGATGGCTGACGTACTGCCGGGTTCTTTACGAATTGGCTTGCCAGCCACGCCCTCAGAATTCCATGTGTGAGCATAGAAGCAGTTGTCGCCGTTTCTGCAGTTTCCTTTATCGGCCCAGTAGTAGCATGTCAGATGCTTCATCGTCTTGACTCGGGGAGAGTTCAATTTGTTGCCTTCGATTGGATCTGAGCCTTGAGCATGATGGAGGCGACCTGATGTCGGTGTCTGTGGCTGCTCGATGTGGAGGGTCGGTTGCTGGGTAGGTGGACTCGTCACGTTCGAGAACTGGGGTACAAATTGACGTGGATTTGCGGGACCTGCAAGATCTATTGGAGGAGTTGAAGGTCGATAGTTTCCACAGTTAGATCGTGCAACGAATGGATCAGGATGAGAATAGTAGGCGTTTGTCGATATCTGCTGGCCCTCCAAGTATGGAACTACCTCGGAATTATCGTAATACTGGGGTGCTTGTGAGGGCTGAAAATGTGCTGGCATCGGCTGATGCTCATAGGACGACGGTTGGTATAGAGGCAGAGGCTGTGAAGGGTATGGCGTCATGGTGTAGTACGGAGACGGATATTGAGCGTCTGGTTGAGGGGATGGGTATTGGTTGCCGTATGTTGGCGAGTGCTGGTGACTCGGATACGGAGGTAGCGACTGTAGAGTGCTGCCAAGGGAAGTTGTATGATAATGATGAGGCATGGACCGGGTCGAGGCCTGTTGTGTGCTATCATACGATGCAGCGTGCTGATGAGCTGGCACTGGCGCTGGAGACTGTTGAGCAGTACCGAAAACCCTGGGCTGTTGATAAGTCGCTGAATGTTGAGCCGTAACAGCACCGGTCTGCTCATCCACTGGCATCTCGATCTCAACTGCCGAAGCCTCTTGAGGTATTGGACTCTGGTTTGGGGACATTGTGATATGGTATCAATGCCTCGGTGCTAGGAGTGCATTGTCATCAGAACGTGTCCTAACTGGTGCTGAGACAAAGAAAATCCACAAGAACTCACCACGAGCAGGGATTTCAGTCAAACGAATCTGTGGGATTCGGTAGGCCTCAGGGGGAGTGCTTGATGGCCCGACTGGAAGGTCTAGAACTGCTCCCAAGGAAGAGTAGAGAGCTCGAGGCTTGCAAGCGATCTCGGTAGCCTAGACTTCTCCAACAACGGCCACGGTCTGCAGGATATCGTGATGATGTGGAAAGGAGACAGCACAATGGCTTTACTGTTGGAGGAAGAACATGATACGTGGAGCGTGTCACTGGAAATGAATCAACAGCCTCCGTTAGGACATTGATAGCGATGGCTTCCTGCTTATCGGAGTGTCCGTTGATAGGGAGCTATTGCAACTGAGAGCAATTGTGTCGGCGTGTCCAGCCTTTGGATGATGACAAATAGTGCTCATTCACTCCACTAGACTCGATGTCGCCGCCCCGTGATGTGTTATACTTCAAGATGAAAGTATGACCTTCCAGACGCCTGTGACCGAACATGCAACCGTAACCGACATAGCTTTCAATGTTAACTGCCACCGAGAGACAAAGAATGAAATCAGGGAATCTTATACGGTTGTACTCCATTCCCAGTCCACAGGAACGCGAGCAGTTCGTATATACATATTTCTCTACTCATGAACATCGAGCTTTCGGATCCAACGGCACCGAAGATCTCTGTAGGGTGAGTAAGCTCTTTTTGGGGTAGGGAAGCTGCTTGATGTATCCAAAAGACCGTATACAAGTCACAGTGTCAACGATGAAAATGGGAAGCTTTATACGAGTCGAGCGGGAGATTCGGACTCAGTTGTATCATGAATGACCTACTCTCAGGACAGCCCCCTTCATCACATGGTGTTTATGAAACGCTAACGCCCTAAATGACCTGAAGCTTGCCAGGCGGACTTGCTGCGTGGTGCTTGATAAACCCTCAAAGATACGAGTGACCAACAGTCAGCCAGTCACTTTCGCGGCATGATGCTTAACAAATCCCCGAAGGTCTGCTTCAGAGGCCATAGTATCCGGAATCTCTTCCTCAATACTCTTGCCCTTCGGAGACCAACCGAGCAGCTTTCGCGCCCTGATGGCCCGACAACGAGAATTTGCTCCCCAGAGCGCAGTGCCAAATTGGGACATCTCATTGATCTCTTCGTCGGAATGGGTTTCGACTTTATCGGAGGGAATGAACCCCTGTTTGTGGGCTGCGGAAGCCACAGCCTTGGAGATTTCGCCCCAGACGTGCTCGCCGTTCTCAGTGAAGTAGTACCCTTCAGCACCCCAGCTGGCATTCCCACCTCCAGCGGCTGCAGCTTCAACAAGAGCTACATACACCTCGCTAAGATCGTGAACGTGGACGTTGGTCCAGTACGCCTTGCCGGCGCCCACTTGGATACCATGCCCCTTCTCCAGAGTGCATCTAGAGAGCTCGGGCAATTGATGCGATCGCTGATTACCTGGTCCTCGTCCTTGGCCGTATATCGTGGGCGGACATACAATCGCCGGCTTCACATTGCTGCTGCCTGACGCCAGGATGATCTTATCCACATTCCGGTGGGGTGCAAAGTCCGGGATGGAGGTAACCTCGCTAACATCGTCCCAGTCGTTGTAGATCTTCTCGGAAGCCTCGCCAAAAATTTGCCGCTCGATGTCTGCAAATAACAAGACTCCAGTGCCGCTGGTATGGATGATATATCCTGGACGGTCAGATGCATGGGCAGCAAGGCCTTTAGTTAGGGCTTCTGCGCCAACGACGTGGTCGGCATTTGCACAATCTGCGAAGGCGTAGATGTCAGCAAGAGCGGTGGAGAAGATAGTCCTATACGGCTTAGGAATCATGAGGCACCCACGCAATACGATGTCAGCCTTTCTTGCTTCTTCCACGAGAGCTTCAGCGCTGTCTAAATCCCCATACACCAAACGGACTGTTGGGTACTGGCTTGCGATCTGGGCACCCTTTTCGCTACTCCGAACGAGAGCTGCGACTTCGTATTGCTGGGTCGATCTCATCAATTGGTACAGGGCATCTCCTCCAATGTACCCCGTAGCGCCTGTACTTGGGGTAGACTACTCAGTATGGGATGAGACACTGTGCTTATGATTGTTTGACTTACATGAAGATGCTGGGAGCCATGTCGACTACTGGAGAATAAGAACTCGATAGGAATTTCACATGGGAATTGATTGCGGTCTGTTCTGTCGTGCTGCAGATGTCGTCAAATTCGAGTCCTCGAGACGCAATCGCGGGATGCGCCACCCGCGCTAAGCTCTTTCCAGCTAGGCAATCTGCAAGACAATATGATTTCCGGAAGACTGATATGCCTCAATATCAATGATATGCCTTTTACAGTGAGATCCCCATCGCAGCACTCATGCGCATAAAAGCCCTAACCTATGCATATCATAAAGCTTCGACCTCAACTATCTTTATGACCCACTTCCCTTTCTTCTTCACCCAACGAATATACAACGCCCGCAACTCAAGAACGCTTCTGGGCATTTCGAAGTTGATGTGGTGACCTCCAGCAAGACACCGAGCATTCCGGAAGCTTCGTCGATCAAATGGCGCCTGGTGGTGGCGGGAAGAGAAAGAGGGGGGATAGGAATTATTCCTTCGATAGCAGAGACGATAACTCAAGACCGTCACCTCACCGACCAGGCAGCTTGAGCCTCGGACAACATGCAAGTCCTCAGCAAAGTCCGCAACAACAGAACTCCAGTCGAGATCAATATGATCAACGTGGAGGGGGAAGAAGACGTGGAAGTAGAGGCGGACGTGGTGCCGGCTCACAGCGAAGTCCCATCAGTAGCCCCAATGCAATTAATATGCAGCCCCGACCCAGCACCGGACCTCAACCCTCTGCAACGAACCCGGCTGTTCCAACGCCCCAGTCAACGGAAGCTATTCAAACCGCTCACGACCAGTCACCTCCGAAAAGTAAAACCACGGCTACTCAAACCCAGGAACAAACGCTGAGTGAGCTACCTCCGTATGCTTACGAATATGTCACCGACAACCAGCGCAAAGCTTGGGCCGAAACAGGCAGAGCGGAAGTCGTCGCGGCTGGGCGCCAGGCATGTCAAGATAAGGATCAGACAAAATTGTACCTACTTTTTCAGGACCTTATAAAAGCTGGGCTGGACAATCGAATCGAAGGCGCGGATGCTGGTTCAGTAGTGAGAGAAATCGTTGAATCCGTTGGCGAAGAAGAACCCGTTGACCACACTTCTCGGGGATTTCGGCCTGACAAGGTTTTCCTGGACATCCTATCTATCTGCTCGGAAGCGTGGAACGTCAGCACATCGCTAAAACCCATCGTCTTCGCAACAAATATCTCGGCACAGCTCATGCGGCTTATCCTCGACAGCTCCTTGTTGGAAAGCTTGGGGTTGATTCGAAGCACTTTCGTTCGCGTGGGCATCCGACAGCAGACAAACGTGCTTTACCGCCAATCAAATTACAACCTACTTCGTGAAGAAACTGAAGGCTATTCCAAACTTATTACAGAACTGTTCACGACTAGCAGCGGCGAGGCATTGTCCAGCGAGGTTGTGGAAGAAACCTTCGAAAGAGTCAAGGGTATGATTGGAGCATTCGATCTTGACGTTGGCAGAGTGTTGGATGTAACACTGGATGTTTTTGCCGCCGTGCTTGTCAAGCAGTACCGTTTCTTTGTCAAATACCTTCGGGTCAGCTCATGGTGGCCGCTAGACCCATCTTCCGACATCCGTGCTGCCCACGGCCTGGGCACACTGCCAAAGTGGGCTCTACCTGGAGAAGCTGGACGTCCGATGACCGACGACGAAAAGGCCTTGTTGGCAGCTGCAAGAAGTGAGCGTGATGAAGATTTCTGGCAACGCGTCAAGGAAATCGGCATCAATGCCTTTTTCGAGATTGGAAACCGAAAGGCCGCATCGGGAGAACTGAAGCAAGCACTGGAGTCAGCAGCCACTATCGATTCTTTGGAGGCAGTAGAAGACCAGGTCTGGATGGAGACCACAGGGACATTACCACCGGTCGGCAACAAGGTTGCAGCTCAGATCCTTGGATTCAAATTGAGGTTCTATAGCTCGTCTGCTCGCGACGCGTCTGACCAGCTTCCTCTCAATATCATCTATCTGGCCGCTCTACTCATCAAGATCGGGTTTATCTCTTTGCGCGACCTGTACCCTCACCTCTGGCCTTCGGATGATGCCATGGATGGAATCAAGGAGGCAAAGGTAAAAGAAAATGCCGAGAAAGAGAGACTGAGTCGACCGGGCGCGAGCGCGCAGAATGCGTTGCTGATGGCTGGAGCTTTGACCGACGAACGGGTCCGGAAACGGGACCTACCCACGGCAGCAAAAGCAGAAGCCGAGGGTGCAGATGCGACCATCAACGTCACTACAGAAGAGAAGGAAAAAGACGACCTACCGGAACCTGCAGAACAAAAGGTTCAGCTGCTAAAAAGCCTCTTGTGTATTGGAGCAATCCCCGAATCATTGTACATGCTCGGTCGTTTCCCATGGCTGATCGACGCATTCAGCGAGTTGCCCGAGCATTTGCACCGCATACTCCATCACTGTCTAAACAAGGTATACGAGCCTCTTCGCCCTTTAAGTGAGCGCTCGGATCTACGGGAGCAGCCCAGATTGCTTGATGGAGAGCAGTCAGCTGTAGCCAAAGGACATCTTCGTTTTGTCGATGCTCCACCTCGCAAGGTCATGCGGTGGGCCCAGATCGATAAAGACGACACTAATGAAGGCATCGATTATAAGTTCTATTGGGATGACTGGGCTGATAGCGTTCCGGTGTGCCAGACCATCGACGACGTGTTCCTTTTGTGTTCTACCTTTCTCAACTTTACTGGTATAAAGATCGGTCAGGACTCGTCGCTTCTGGTCAAGCTCTGCCGTATTGGACGTCATTCCCTCCACGCAGATCGGTCAGAAGCCAACACGAAACGATGGACCGACTTATGTAGACGCATTCTTGTCCCTGCTCTCAGTCTAACGAAGAGCAATCCTGGCGTTGCCAACGAAGTCTACGAGCTCATCCAGGTATTTTCGTTGCATACACGATACTCTTTCTACGCCGAATGGTTCCAAGGACAAACTTCACGGCTTCCAGAGGTCAAAGCAGCTCTTGACAGAGCTAGGTCAGAAACCCGGGACGTACTTAAACGGATCAGCAAGTCGAACCTGAAGTCGATGGCGCGTGCTCTGGCCAAGATCGCTTACTCCTCGCCCGGGGCAGTCTTTCAGCTAGCGATCAGTCAGATCGAGATCTACGAGAATTTTGCTGAAACCTTTACCGAATGCGCTCGATACCTCACATATCTAGCGTACGATGTCTTCAACTGGGCTCTGTTGAGCGCAGTTGGGGGTGGCGGAAAGTCCAGAGTCCAGGCAGATGGCATGCTCACAAGCCACTGGTTACAATCGCTGACCGTGTTCATAAGCAAGGTCTACAAGCGATACCCCGTCATGAGTCCAGTCCCGATGCTACAGTATGTTTTGGACCAATTGACTCGAGGCAACTCCGTGGATCTTATTGTCCTAGAAGAAATGGTCACCACCATGGCCGGTATTATCTCAGACACCAATTTCAACGACAACCAGGTTGTAGCCATGGGCGGTGGGGAGCAGCTGCAAGCGCAGACGATGCTCCAGCTACTAGATCGCCGTCATGAGTTGAAACCAACTGCCAAGCGTCTCATGAGGTGTCTTGCAGAACCAAAACTTGCTGGGCAACTTCTGGTGGCTATCGCTCAAGAGAGGGAGAATTGTGTCTACAATCTTCCGGACAAGGACGCTCCGGCAAAATTGCTTGGGAATCTCTTCGATGAAGTTCACCGGGTTCTCACACAGTACCTTGACTTCATGCGGACCAACCTATCTGTAGGCGAGTTTGATTCACTTGTACCAGGGGTCTCGGACTTGATACTCGAGTATGGTGTGCAGCCAGGTGTTGCGTTCTGGATCAGTCGAACGAGCGTCGGCGCTGCAATGGCCGAGTACGATTCACAGCATCCGAACCATCCCTCTACTGCCAAATTGTCTCCCGTCAAGGAGCTGGTAGAAGCTGAAGCGCTCAAGGCAGACTCTCAATCATCCGGCACAGGACAAGCTAGTCAGGATCTCGTGTGTACGAGCGACAACAGCCCCAAAGCGGAAGTCGAGAAGCCAGCAGTGGAGATGAAGGATACCGAACCAGGTAACACAAACCCACGCGACTCATCTCCAGCGTCCGAACAGAGCCAGGCGCAGCAGCCATGGCATCCTGTACTTCGGGAGATCATGGATCGTTTAAGTCAGGCCCTCCCCGGCGAGACGTGGGAGTGTTTAAGCCCGTCGTTCTATGTGACCTTCTGGCAGTTGTCCCTATGCGACTTGCAAGTGCCCGCGAAAAGTTACCAGCAGGAACAAGACCGGCTTAAAGCGAAAGTCGACAACATCAACAAGGACCGGACGGATGTCAGCATGGCAGGGACTCAGAGAAAAGAGCGCGAAAAGAAGATCATACTGGATTTGGTGGACCGCCTCGCCTCGGAACACAAAGAAAGAGTCAACGCGTACCAGCGGACACGGGTACAGCTGGGGAAAGAAAAGACCAGCTGGTTCGCAGAAATGTGGGGCCGATGGGATGAATCCAGTGATGCATTGATCGAGCAGTGCTTCTTCCCGCGGATTCGCATGTCGTCGGTCGATGCTCTCTATGCATTCAAGATGTACCAGTTCCTTCACTCTTCAGCTGCAACCAACTTCCGCACGGTGAAATTCCTCGATCGAATGTTTACGGAAAAGAGGTTGGAGAACATGCTCTTCCTTTGCTCAGCCAAAGAAGCCGAGCACCTGGGCCGGTTCCTTCGGGAGGTGTTGAAGGACCTCGCCCGATGGCATGCCAACAAGACGGTCTTCGAACGGGAAGCGTTTGGAACAAAGAAAGAGCTCAAGGGATTTTGCATTAAGATGAGCCATGGTGGGAGCAACGACGTCTACATGGACTTCGAGGATTTCCGGCGTATCTTGAACAAGTGGCATATGAACATCAACAAAGCGCTCAGGACATGCTTCTCGAGTGGAGAATACATGCACATCAGGAATGCCATTAACATATCCAAAGCGATTGTTGAGCAGTTCCCAGCTGTCAACTGGATGGGTAACGCGCAAGCAGGCTGCATCGAACGGTTGTCGAAAACCGAAGTCAGCCGACCGGATCTCCAGTTGGCAGCAGCGTCTCTACTTGGCAACATTCGACGGAGAGAGAAGGCATGGGTGCTGCCACAGGCTTTTGCTCTGGTAAGCACTGCGGATTCAAATCAGTCTGTCTCTCCTGCTCAGCAATCCCAGTCCCCGAATGATCATGCCACCAACGGAGCCAGTATTGCTCCTTCGACTTCAGCCAAACCCAGCACACCACAGCCCGAGCCTGAAGCATCCAAGCCGTTGAACCCCAAAGCTCCATCATTCGAGCCCAACGCTCGAGCTACGTAAGTCGGCATCATCATACTCCATAACTCAAAGGAAAAAAGCTTACATGTTGCCTACTAGGGTGAACAACGCCTCCAAACCCGGCAGACCAGGCGATGTCGATACTGAAGATGGGGAAATCGAAGACGCGAAGATGACCGATGCAACCCCTAATGCACCTACAACAGTATCAGCAGCACAGACTGGGTCAGATACGACAAAAAGCCCTGTGTTGGCTCCGGTAACCACCAATGGAAGCACACAACAAGCGCCTACGAAGGCCGCAGTCCAAACAAACCCAATGGTGCCTAGCAAGACCACCCCTGCGCCAACGTACTCACAACAACCCACGGTTTCGGAAAAGCGACCTGCACATCAAGAAGCGACAGCACCGAATCCTCCCATCAATCAAGCTTCACCCCTTGCCCGGCCTGAACCAGGAAGAACAACTTCTTCACCTTCTAACAACGGACGCTTGCAGTATACACTTCCAGACCGTCCCGAAGCACCCATTGCCCGACCAGCATCCAGCCGTATGCCTGACCGGTTTGGTGAGCAAACACCACGTGATACTGGTAGAGATCAACGGTTTGCAAGCGGACCGGTTGATGACTACCGAAGCAGGCCATCAGATCGTGAGGTTCCGGGACAACAGGTACGGGGCCATGACCCGTCCCATGGCAGAGCACAACTTTCAGCGTCGGACCCAAGGGCTCGTCCAGATCATGATGTTCGATACGGTGGGCCAGTCCGTTCGGATGCTCGCCCTCATGGAGATGTACAACAGCCATATCCTAGAGAGAAGCAAGCCCCGGAACAGTGGCCAATCCTTGATACAAAGCTTCCAGACATGGCTTCGAGGAACTCTACGATGCCTCCACCACGATCAACTGTATCCCATCATCCTGACCGAGCCGCACTCATACACGGCAACCGCAATCCAGATCGGCCGCCCCTGAATAACCAGGCACCCGAACGGCGATCCGAACTCCCAAGACATGATGGGTATACTACACCAGACCGTTCCTCTCGCGGAGCATCACCCGCACGTTCAGATGACCGGCGACCGTTGCGAAATGACAGCCGACGCGACGTGCGCCATGACGATCGTCCTCCAGCGACTGATAGGCGTACTTTCAGCGACACTACTCACAATTCTTCAAGGCATGACGAAGGTCATCCGCCAGCTGGACCTCGAACCGACCGTCTGGGTAATTATGGCCAGTCAGGTCCAGGTGATCGATTTCAGGAATCGATGAAGCCTTCAATAAATTCCAAGCCGACTATCGACCTTAACCATGGGCGATTGAACCAAGACTCGTCTTACAGCGGCCAACGGTCAGAACAGTACGGACGCCTCAATACTGGGTCTGAAGTGCCTTCTGGGCCTCGAATGCCCAATGGGAATCATGGACCTTCACGCAATCCACGTAATGTTAGCGCCCCCCAACCGCAGCTCAATACACAGTCAATGCCGATCAGTACTCAGAATGTTCCCCAACAGTCACCGACGACGGATAGACAGACTCCTACAGGACCTTCATCTGACCGTGCTCCAGCACGACATGCTGCTCCCAATACTCGCCAAAATCCAGCGAGCACGTCCACACCACCAATGCCGGTGTCCGATTCGCCAGACACAGCTGGCATTCATCCAGATCGGCTCAAGGCTTTGGTTGGGGCCAGCAATGCTACGTCTGCACAGATCTTACCCGCACAAAATCCAAATAGTATACAGATCCAAGGCAATATGGGACGGCCACCGCCTCGGCCGCAACAACAACAACAACCGCAGCAGCAGCCGCTTCCACCAGTGACAGTTCCTCGAGGACCATCGAATCAGCAGATCCCTCCCAGCCCTACAGGACCTTCACCTACCAATCGAGGTCCGCCTACGGGTCCTGGTCGGAGCGACAAGCGGTTCGCAGGCATCCAAGGAGTCTTACAACAAGCCAACAGCGTGCCAAATGGCCCCGATAGAAGTGGCCAAGGCGCCAGCATTCGCGGCAGAGGTGGACGACCTAACGACGTCAGCACCCATTCTCCGTCAAATTCAGGACCGCCAACGCCTTCAATACCACAAAGGCCAGACCAATTCCAACAGAGAGGAGATCTGTTTGCTGGCAGGAATGGTGGGCTTGCTACACCTCCGCAACACCCCGCCGACGATGGATCGGCCTATGATCGCAACGGACGAAGAGGGCCACCTCGTGATGGAGGTAATCATAGAGACGATCAGCATAATCCTAGAGAAAGTCTACGAGAAAGCGCTCGGGATGGTGGGCGCGACAACAACGATCTCGCAGAAGGGGACCGCCGGTCTTCGCAGCACGCGAGCAAGGCCTACCCTGCGCGCTCATCCTCCCGGCGAGATGAGTATGACTACGACGCTCGTCAACCGCAGCCAGCCTCCCAACAGCCGCCAAGACGCGAAGAGGATCGCAGTGGTGGTATAAGGAATCTGCGTTCTGATCGAGGCGGGCCAACAGTTCAACCACCGCCAGGGAATGATTTAACTCTTGGTCGGGACTCATACCGTGGTGCTCGAGGAGGAGAAGCGGACGTGGCACCAAGAGATCGAAGAGGCGGACCTCCCGATCGGAGAGACTCGAGCGATTGGGGACGAGGAGATCGCGATCGGAGAGATGGTGGGGGTAGTGGAAGAAAAAGAGGAAGGCCAGCGGGCGATGAGGCGATGACAATGGGTGGGAGTGCAGAGAAGAGACCTAGAAGAGGTCCTTGAAAAGAAGTAGTGGACGGTTGGGGAAGTCCGCAATGAAAGAAACATGAAGAAGAAACATGAAGAAGAAAAAAGAAGAATCTTCTGAAAGAATTACGGGGTAGAAAGAATTGTTGGGAACAGAAGAAAAGGTCCTTTCTTGTCATTTTATGCGAGCATATTCCATGCATTGCGACGGCGTTTTCAGCATCATCATCATCAGCGATCCTTGTCTTGCGTTCAACAGCATTGTCGGCGTTCTTGAGCATATTTACAGACACTACTGGAAGGAAGGAAAGCGGTAAAGATATCCCGGGCATGTCAGAGAGATTGAAAATTGCTGTATTTGTAACTTTGGAGAGTACGTCCTTCATATTTTCCTTCCGTAAAAGGGGGCGAAGCCACAAATTGAATGTGTCATCTGTCCAATATTCTTACATCTTTTCCTCGATGTTCTTCTTGCACGGTGGGTATGATACATATTCTGCAAAAGTAATAGGAAAAGAAAAAGCCACGAGCCTTATAAGATACCAAGATCCCATTTGAATCGTGTTTACCTGTTCGTGTTACTTGTATAGGTTTTCTTACACTCATAATATTGTTTGCACAACTGCTGCATCTGTATCACTTCCCCCGCTGGGGCGTTCGCATTCAGAGGCTTGTCGTATCGACAGTCAGGGGTAGGTAATAAGGGGCATATGACAGTCAGTATCCTGATAGAAAAATGCTTAGGCCGTTGAATAAAACCTCTCCTTGAATTGCTGGGTTGTTTGTGCGGGCCTCTATTGAGATTGATTCCTAACACGAGAGGGGGGGGGGGGAGGTGGGTGGAGTGTTGGACCCCACTGAATCAGATGTTTTAGTGCGAGAGCGAGAAGTAGGGTAGAGTACGGGCTTTTATCTATTATAGGTTGGTTTTACGGTGTCGAGAACGGTGGTGGTGGTGCACGTTCGTTATATATATATACTCTGAAGACTAGGTCAGGGGTATAACATCTTCGCCAGCGGCTTCGAATCCGGATACATACCCAACTACCATGCTGGAATTCCGCGCTCAATGATCAGAGAGCCGCTACCTATGTAAAAGCCTCATTACACATCCGGAAAGGATCGCATACCACGTGGCCAATAACCCAGCACCCATCCTCCTTCCCTCCCCTCCCCTCCCTCCATCAACCTATTCACACACACACACACACCCCAAACGCCATAAACACCCTCGCAACAACCACCACCAACCACGCCTACTCCTTCGGCTCGCTCAAAGACGGAGTATGCCCATTTCCCAACCTCCTCACATTCCATTCCACACCACTCTTCTCCCGAAAACATAACCTGCCTATACGGCGGCAGTGCTTCATCTTTCATCGTGTGGATATATACGCGGCGATTCTTGTAGGCGTCGTCGCGGTAGAAGACGAGGCAGGGAAGCCGGAGTAGGAGTACAGGTAGAGAACGACATCTTGACCTTGTACGTTAATCAGAGGATGTAGGAGATCGTCAACGAGAGCGGAGATATCGTCTTTGACCGCGAGGTCGGGGTGATTGGGCGTGATGAGGCCGGCGAGGCGTGTGGGGAAGCCCGAGCTGGAAAACCTCGGCGCTGAAGAGGGATAGGCTTGAGGCGATGTGGTAGGCGGCGGAGACGAGGGCGATGGGTACCGTTGAAGGCCATGGTGGAGCTTGTTATCTGTTATGAATGTTGAGGTGGGAGAGGTGGGTGGGAATAGAGGAGTGAGTAGGTATCTGATTGGGAAGGGGAGGAGATACTCGAAGCTTATATACATATTGTGGTTAGAATGGGGAATTACCAAGGTTGAGCATGGCAGATGTCCGCGATACAGCAGATCCAAAGATGGTAGGTTGGAAGGAAGTTGCCGCAGGAAGGAAGGTCTTGCGGCAGGATCGAAGCTAGACGGGAACAGACCACTATTTTACTCTTTGACGTGGAATGACGCAGGGCACTCGGAAGAAAAGGAAGCCTAGTAGATTGTTTTGCTTGCTTGCTGGACCTCTTACCTATCGTGGACCCAAGAAAGTAACGAGATATTAAGAGTATTGTTCCATACAACGCAGCATGATATCCTACGATCAGGAAAGTAGAAAATCGGCAGGCCGATACCCAGAGTAGCTGACACCCACCAACACTGGTGCAATGTCTTTTAGGAATACCATCATGTAGAAAAGAATATCATGTGTTTCTTCCAGAACAGTGGAAGAAAAACGAGTTTGTCACACTCGGCAGCTTTGCTGACCATCTGATATAGCTCGGAGTTTCTACTCTAGAAAGTCGTCTTGTGCAAAAGGGGAAAGTTCATGTACCTACACTCTTTGTACATCATCATTCATCGAATAGAGATTGTCCGCAACCAATCAATACTGTCCCTTCGACTGGTGAGGTGGGCATCCGATACCCCGACTGCCAGTATTTAGACCCTACCACGTCACGGGATACTCCCTAGCACAACGAAATCAACGATAAGTACAGTAGCAAGAATATAAATCATACCCAGTTACATGACCTGATATATTGTCTTATCCGAGTTCCTGAATTGTTCCTCCTCCTCACTCGATAAACTCGCAAGACTTTTTTCGTGATTGTCCCAGCAATCACAAAAGACAGGGACGAGACGCATCGCACGGAGCGTTTCATCATGACCGTCACTTGTCAGCCGTATTTCCTCTTCGCTTCCAGTGAATCCGACTTCTTCTGTGAATCCACCTCCAATCCTAGGCGATGGTACTCAAGAGTCTCTCCACCAACATCATCGCGAGTCTCGAAGCGTATTCGTACCGTCCTGTTCAATTTTCCACTCAAAGCAGCACCCCTCAATTTCTCGATCCCATTTCCTTGAATACCCGCAAGTAGCGAAATGAGGCCGAAATCGTCGCTGATTGGAGTACCATAGAGTAATGCCTTGGCCAGAACAGCCAACATGGTCAATACGGGATGAACGCTCAGGATGACAATCAGTAAGGCGCTTCTTGTCAAAGTCCTGCTCTGCTTGACCATTGTGATCTCGCTTGGCGTCTTCGGATAGAACAACGAGGACCCGTAATTACTGTCTCTCTCAGGGCCATTCAAGCTGACCAACCGACTCCACAACATCGCGGAAACCAAGGCGGGCCGAGTGTTGACGGACGGCACGAATTTGGGATCGCCTCCAGACGAGTCCGGCAAACGCTGGTTCCATCTTCTCCTGTGTGCCCAATTAAATTCATCGAGGAATTGGAGATAGATGCCTCCAATAGATAAGGTGTTGTTTTGGAAGACAGATTGCTGCTTTGGATTGGCCTGCTCGGCTGTCTGCAGTATGGACGCATCAACCAGTGATACATTCGCTTGTGTGATATTCCATGTACCTATACAAGTGCGCCGCGTTGTGAAAAACCTCTCTGCCTGTGATTCGAATGTCTGACCTTCTGCCAGATTCCATCGTGATAAGTAAGTCAGACTCCAATTGGTGAGGCTGTTCTGGCCTGTCCACATGCCCATACCAACATTTCCAGGTAAAATTTGTTTATCACTATTCGGGGTGAAATAGGAGTCCTGCATCTCTTGCCAATACTCTGGGCTGTCTCGTTCCGACGTCGACGGATTCAGATTCTGTGTGACGGTCGCGTTGACTTGAGCAGACATGAGGACCGATTGGCCAACTTTCAATGATTCTTGAATAGGTGTCAAGAACGAAGGAAAAGGAGCGTCAAGTATAGCAGCGGTAGCATTGTCAGCTATCAACAGGTTGAATCCATACGTGCGGCGAACGGCAGGGTTTATCCAGAACGGTAGGTAGGCGGTCACCAACAATGACATCCCATTGCCGATAAGCTGGTACCCAGGAGCAGCTGTGGCTCCAAAAGCCATGCCAGACGCTTGTAGGATGAGTTTCGTTGAGCCTCCACTAAACTGTTTGTACGATGCACCAAGGCCCAAGGGGAGGATGAAGAGGAACCAGAGGACCAGACGGGGCTGCCAGGTCATGCTCAGATCGAAGTACTTCCTCTGAAGGATTCCATCGAAGTTTTGAAGAGTGGATGCGCCGTAGCGGGCTTCGTAGAGCAATATCACCTTCTGCACTTGTTGCTGTGTGATGAAAGCCATGATTGAGAGCACCAGCCCGACGACAACCAGCTGATTTGTCTGGCCGAGAAGAGCGCTGTAGCCTTGTGAAGCACAGCGACAATGCCTATGACATAAGCGATTAAAGCCACAGCAACAGCGTATACATCTGTCCAAGAAAAGCGCTGGATTTGACGTGGTATACCGATAGCTTCATCTTTAACCCTGGCTCTTTCTGGGTTCGAGATAGCCTCTCCTTGGGTAGAGTAGAGTGGAAAGTATTGAGGAACGTTCTGGAAAGCTTTTGACATCGCAAAGACTTTGCAATGTCGCTGTTGACTCCAACAGTAGACTGATTACAAAAGATTAACTATCCGATACTTTTGGAATGTGGCCGAGTGTGTAGCGCAAAGGCGGCACTGGCAATTTAATGTATTGTCAGACGTAGTGCTCTTTCCTCTCAGTCCAAGGCTGCTTCGTAAACAGACCCCACTCCGGATCTTGTGCGAAGTCCGTGGTTTTGTATTGTATCCGAATTGCGGCTGGGCTGGGAACGTTGGGGGCCAAATGCATGACAGGTCTCATATGCAGGAGTGTGCTGACCGGCTGCAGGCGTACACATTTCAGCTGTTCAAGTACCGGCAGTGAGGCTGCCATGCAATACCCATTTATTGATTCCATTAATAGAGGTACAGTACCACATCTCCAACCACGCAGCGGTGGTCACTATTGTAGACGCCGTCTTCGAATCGATTAGGAAGAACTGCATAGCCATCCACAACCCATCTGGGACTCCGGACCATTTCTGGGTTTGCGACATCCTCCTCTGAACGAGAATGGCCAGATGACACTCGATCTCTGGGCCCCAGCCAAATGAAGTCGATCCTTGCTTGGTCCTCTTTGTCTTGATCAGGGTTGAAGCCTGTGAAGGTGATTCGATCGCCATATCGTCTTTGAGGGCTGATGTAGTTCCTTAAATCGCACATCAAGTCGCTTGCCTCCATCTCGAGATAGGCCTCTTGGTCGGGCTGGGAGTTGAAGTCACCAGCCAGAAACACGGCAGCTTCATGTTCAGCCACGCCAGAGACATGGTAACCATATGACTCGTGCCCGTTCCACTCCCTTCTCAGATTTTCCATCGTCTCGAGAACGATTCCCACGCTTTTCTTCCGGCTTTCACTTCCTGCATTGTCGAGATGGGTGCAACAGGCGATGATTCTCTGCCCGGTAAGCTTGGATCTGAAGACGCCAGCAGTAAGGATACGCTCGCTACCAGCGTCCCAACCCTTACTAGGGCGATCGGGGGTCGGACTGAGCCAGATGTTCTGGAAGTGAAGGAGGTCGAAGAGCTGCACCGGATAGATGATGGGGCTGTATTCTCCCTTGGTGTGTCCGTCCTCACGGCCGACGCCGATGTGTGCCCAAAGGGGTCCGGTAGGGAGGGGATCTTCTTGCGCGTTTGGCTCGATACCATTTAGGTCATGCAGGATATCGGAGAGCTGGCTGTGGAGGACTTCTTGGAGGCAGATGAAGGCAGCTGTACTTGGTAGGGACTCAGCTCCGTGATGCGAGACAGGCATGTACGGATGAGTGTTGTAGGACAATTCATTGGTGATGAGTGGACGTCGCTCTTCCCATGGTCTTTCATTGTTGAGAGGAGAGGTTGTGGCATAGCGGATATTGTGAGAGAGTATTCGTAGGGACAGTGGTGACTGATTCATAGACGATCGAGTACTCTGCATTGTTCCTCTGTTCCACAGGCGTCTTCAGAATCTTGTTGTCTCCATATTGAAGGAATTTCTAGGAAGGGTAGGTGGACTTGTATTAAGGAAGCTGCAACAGTGTCGGTACCTCGCCGTGGCGCTTACCTATTATCGACTTGTCGAACTTTCCCACTTGTCGAGGTGTCGATATTACAACTACGGCCTTAGTCGAAATACTGCTCGCCATCCCAACAAAGTCATAGATCGAGATTGTAGAGTACACTTTATTGATTCTGACAATGCGCCACAATTAGAGGAGAGTGATGGTGCTAACGAAGCCTCGCTAAGGTACCTCGGCAGCAATTTGGGGGCGGCCTTGGGTGGAAGGGTGGCTCGTCCGGGCCATGTGGCAGCGAACGATTAGGGGATTAATCTTGGGCCTAGACCGCTGTCCAGGAAATAGATTGATCTGCATGCATGGCCGCCGCATGTTAAAAGATACATAACAGTTTTAATTGTCGGCATCCCGCCCTGCTTCTGTGGACTGTGACTCGCAAGGAGATTTGGAATTGAGTGAAGCAATGAAATAACACGTAGAGGACCCATCTATTCGTAGCGATTGATCTTTCCCCCCAAACACCGTCCTTCCAACATCCAGCTCTCCTCCAGCCGCGCCTTCTTCCCACTTGCGGGAAGCTTCCGTGAGGCGCTTTCCAATCCTCACACGTGCATGAGCACCAAGAAGCAGGAAAAAGTGAAGTGATGCCATTTTCTGTGAGCGACCGCGAGATGCCCCGATGACACGTTGACTTGAGGCCTCTTCTGCATTCCAAGGCCCAAGGCCGTCGGAGAGGTCTCGAGGATTCTCCTGCTCTACTCCGCTCTACTGCCGACGACCATCGACCATGATGGCCGATTTCAGAGCGCGGTTCAAGCCACTCTTCCGCCGATCCTCCACTGCCACAACCACATCTTCCAACTCATCCGCCAGCTCTTCCACCTTCGCCCTCGGTCAACGACGCGCTCACAGCAAGAGCTCCCTGTTGCTTTCCAAGCAGAGGAAATCATCACTGCCCAATCCGGTCCACGAAGAAGATCCCCCGCTTCCGCTCCCACCAGGCTCAATCCTCAGTCTGGACGTCCAATCCATCCGCAATGATCCACCCCAAACACCAGATACCAGCTTCGACACTCCGCGTGTAACGCCCTTGGAGAAGATCAACCCTACTTTGACCCTCGAGGAGCCTACCCCAGACTTGACTCCCGCTATCCCCGAGAAAAACCCCGTCCCAGAGCCGGATACTGCGCCCAGAGGTACCCTTACGCCAACAACGATAACAACCTCGCGGCCGGTTGCCCTTCCAAGGCGACAGTCACTGACGAACAACTCTCAAAGTCGCTTTTTGGAGACCTTGTTGGAATCAGACAGATCTGAACTGGACCCTGCACCTTCCGGCTATTTCGACACTGGGCCCCTCACAGTGAGTGCAAATATGCTGCACAGGAAAATATGGGTGAAAAGGCCCGATCAGTCGGCTACAATGGTCACCATCAGCGAGGACGATCTGGTCGATGATGCGAGGGATATGATACTGAAGAAATATGCCAATTCCTTGGGCCGTTATTTGGATGCCCCAGATCTCACCCTCCGCATTCAACCGAGGGACTTGCCACACCGACACGCAAAAGGAGCAGGAGCTAGGACGCTGGGCCCGGAGGAGCAACTGTCAAGAACCCTGGACGCGTACTATCCCGGAGGTCAACACGTCGGAGAAGCTTTGATCATCGACATCCCACGGCGAACCCCTCGACATTCTCCCAACGTCTCCATGCAATACTATGCGCATGATGATCTTCGACCGAGCGAGAGCGGAAAAGATTATTTCCCGACAGTACCCGTTCAAGGGCAACCCTCACCACGGCTTCCTCTAACAATCCCCATGAGCGGTGGGCCTGGAGCTTCCCACCCTGCATTACCCAGGTCTATGGGCATCGTGGGCAACGGTCAAGCACCTGCTCTACCTTCACCCGGCCAGGTTGGTATGCGGCACACTCACAGCGGCTTACGCTCCTCAAGACCTGGGTACCCTCGTCGAGACACCGCTTCGCCAAAGGTCCTGGGACTGACCAAAACCAACACCCATGATAGTCTCAAATCTCAATCGGCTACGGCACCTGCACCACCTCCACTTCCGAGTCCGCAGATTCCTTCCGAAGGCCAGCCTACAATCGACCACACTGCAACTCCGCCCCGTGTAGCATCTCCCCATCAAGGAAAACCGAGGAAGCCAAAGAAAGCTGCCAACAACCCAAACCCCAAACTTCCCGCTGGCCTGCTAGACGGAGCTGTTCCACCCATCAATGTTCTGATTGTGGAGGACAACATTATAAATCTGAAGCTGCTGGAAGCCTTTATGAAACGTCTCAAAGTGCGATGGCACACCGCCATGAACGGAAAAGAAGCAGTCACCAAGTGGAGGCAGGGTGGATTCCATTTGGTTCTTATGGACATTCAACTGCCAGTGATGAATGGATTGGACGCAACGAGGGAGATCAGAAGACTCGAAAGAGTCAACAAGATCGGCATCTTCAGCAACAGCGCGGCTAGCACACCTACATTCGCCAACAGCATCGCATCGCTTGGAGACGGTGCAGCTCCGGAAGGCGAGGACAGTCTGATGAATACGGGGCTCTTTAAAAGTCCAGTCATAATCGTGGCTTTGACCGCAAGTAGCTTGCAGAGCGATCGGCATGAAGCGCTCGCGGCGGGATGCAACGATTTCTTGACAAAGGTACTTTTCGCCCATGCCTCTGATACCCTTGAACCACTGTGCTAACGATGTCGGATCCAGCCCGTCAATTTCGTCTGGCTCGAACGCAAAGTCATGGAATGGGGCTGCATGCAAGCTCTCATCGACTTCGACGGATGGCGCAAATGGAAAGATTTCTCCCAAACCCCACAGCCCAACGTCGCGTCAGGCAAACAGCCTTCGCCTTCTGGAAAGACCGCGTTGTCACCATCGAGTGCCAAGGATGCTGCCGGTGGAGCCAACGGGACTCCGATTAAAGGAGGGAAGAAAAGTCTGATGCTAAACACAGGACAGGGAGGAAAGAAAGAAAAGAGATTGAGTTCTGCGGGAGAGATGGTGAGTAGTGGCAGTGGAAGTGAAGGCAGCGGCAACGGAAGTACGATTACTGCCGGGGCCTGACTGGATTTCCTACTTCATCAAAAGGGGTTCTAATTCTTCTCATTCGATTATCGTAGCTGCATTGAGCGCTTCATTCCTCCAACATATTTCTTTGCATCAGTCAAGCGTGCGTAGCGAGCGCAGGTCTGGAACGTCAATCATGAGCGATTTTCCCTGTACGGTGTCTGGAGTTGCAACGCAGTATCAACGCATCCGTTGAGGGATTATTATGGATGGATACCAGTTACGGTTACAGTACAAAACGGTCGCTGTAGGACAGTGAGGGAGGGATATATGACTTGGAAGTCGATCAACATAATATATAATTACTTTCTCGCTTTGAGAGAATGGTCATGTTGATGTACAACGGGGTTGCTGGCGGATGACTGGGAAAAGAAAAGTAATAGCGTCCAGTTGCATTGCTCAGCTTTGATTATATGCCCCCTTCGTCTGCTCGAAAACATAAGATTTTGGATAATCCAGGCACGCCCAGGTCTTTAGGAGAAGAGAAATGGAATTCTCTATATTACCTTTCTCTCTACGAATAGGATTTCCGGTAAAAGTGCACCGTCGAGTATATCTTTGATTATGATTATGCCATTCGAATCCAACTACTATAATGGTCACCTTCGAAATACAGTCAGTCTTCTAGGCTCGAGATTTCCTGCTTGCTATAAATCCCGGAAGTGGGAGGGCTGATGGCTAGGGTAGCATTTCGTTTGTGGATACAACATATCCTACGATATAGATTCACCAAATCCTTTCGTTGGGATTCCCGTCAAGTGCCACCTCTCTCAAATCCACCCCCACAAGCTGCATCCCATCGCACACATCGGTCCCCAAATACCCTCAATCACATACCCCTGCTAAACCCCCAAATCGAGCACCCAGCCTGTCGTCAAGTGCATTGTACGGGCTGGATCACACTACCCAAGATCCATCCATCGACCAAAACCCCATTTCGTCAGAACCCACTAGCGCTCACCAATTCTCCCAAACAGCATCAGGAAGCACACCTCTCATAACGCCCCAATGCCCCACCGCACCACGCATCTGACTTTTCCTTAATAAATGCGTGTTATTCCTCCTCACGACACCAATTCCAACCTCTCCCTCCCCCAAGAAAGCGACGGGGTCGATTTCGTGGTGAGGAACTAAATGATATTTCCTTGCCTGCGTGCCCAGAAAATCCGCTTTCGTGGGTGGGCGGAATATGAATGCATCGGCAGACTGGCGGCAGAAGAGAACGAGGTTTGTGAAATCTGTTTGGGGAGGGGAAGGTGTGGAGGGAGGGGCGGGGGATTCGCGGAAGAGGCGACAGTGGGGGAAGACGGAGAGGATGGTGTGGATTATTGTGTGGGCGGTGGGGAGATGCAGGTCGCCGGCGTAGTTCTGGTGTTTTGATATTTGTTTTTAGCGAATGTGTATGAGACGCATATTTTTCATGTGCCTTGAAGTGAAAACGCAGGCGAGGGAGGAGACTTACGATGGCGATTACCCCGTCTGGCGTCAGCATGTCCTTCAGACCCGTCAGGAACTCTGCGGTGAAAAGATCGATGGGTTCGGCGCCGCCAGTGAAGACGTCGTGGATGATGTAGTCGTATTTTCTCTGATGTTTGTTTCGATCTATGAAGGCGATGGCGTCTTCGATTATGGGGGTGTGGTTGGATGGTAAGTTGAAGTATCGAGTTGCGAAACTGTGCACCGTGGGGTCGATTTCGATGATCGTGGTATCGATGCCATGAGCGATGAGTGCGGAGGGTGTGGTGCCGATGCCTAGGCCACTTATGTGACTCTGTTAGCTGGAATACACAGATATCTGTCCCAGGGCCGATAATATGAACATACACGACCAAAGCACTTTTCTGACCCTCTCCGACTTCCCGTTTGGACCCAGAACCATCCGCGGATTGCACCAAACGCACAGCTTCCAGCATCACGAAAATGGCGTAGACTGGTTCTCGCAACTGGGATTCGTGGCCTGGTTGTGGGAACCATTCTCCGCCTAGCAGACTATGATCGCACCGCATGACGCGAAAGCCGTCGTTTTTATTGTCTAGCACGGAGATGTAGCCCGTTATTGATTCTTGGCGGGCGATAAGCGAGTAGCCATGATGTTGCAAAGTTGTGTTTAAGTATGTGTTGCTGTACGGAAGAGGAGAGTAGACGCTGAAGGAGAATGTATGCAGCATTGGTAAGGCTGCGAGGAGAAGGTATTTTGATGGGGAGATGAGTGCTTGAGATATGGCGAGTAGATAGTATAATGCTAGTCTTGATCGTGCGAAGATTGCCCTGGATAGAATATTTGTGAAAATATTGGATGTCTTGTATGCTATGAGCGATACCATCGCTGTAATGATCTGTAGTATTATGCCAATCCACACCGCCTTGTATTTGACTCCATCGAAGAGCACGGAGTCATCGATCTTCCGGGCCAGCCGCTTGCTTGCAACCAAAGCCGCGATCCAAGTCAGAGGGAAAGAAGTGACAAGGCCGGAGATCAGAGGCCCTGTGCTCGCGCCCAATTGCTTGCTGTATCGGAAAAGGTAGAGCTGCAGCGTTGGAACTGATAAAAGCAGAACAGATAGCCATTGCGACCAAGCTTGACTCGACCCTCTCCATATGGGATACGTAGAGCCAGAGACGAGTAAAGCTGTCAAAATCAAGGGCTGATGATATCTTGAAGCAGGAAGAGAACCATAAACTGGAAAAAGGAGCGAATGGAGGATATTGCATGTTTCTAGGACAAGACAGAGATGGAAGGATGCCCATAACGATCCAATGGCAATGGGTCCAATGGATGATTTAATGTCATCCAGGCTTCTTTTTTGGGTTGGTGTTGGTTTGGAGTTTCTCTTGATGGATTTGGGTGGCATGTTTGCAAGACCAGCAAATTTTGAAATCTTTCGATGTTGAGTGAGTACCTACCTATGAAGATCGCTCCAAGGTATGTTCCATTGGAATGTGTTCAGTACTGATCTAGCTGATAACCACCTTCAGGATCTGTCGTTGCCGCTCCTTCCATAGAAGATTTCAATGCAAAATGATTGGGGACATCGTTCCTATTACAACAAAGACCGTCCTGTCACAAATTTCGTTCTTACATGCAACTTATTGTGGAGTATTAGAGTGTTTACGAGTAAAGCTGTCAGAGTCGATGCTAGCCAGCTATGACGTCATGGATGCATAAATATTTGTACAATCGTATATTTTATTCAAGTCAATATTTGTGGTAGAGCTCCCTCAAAACCCTCAATGAAAGCCCGGATCAAGACCCAAGCTCCATTGACCAAAGCCCACACCTGGAAGGGCAACACAACGCCTACATAGCGCGTCACCTCCACCATGATCGTCGCAAACTGCAAAACCGCGTTCACCACCATCTCGTCCGTAAGCCCTTCTTGTCTTGCATAACCCACTACAAGCTTGAAAAATCCATACTGTAGCACAATGGGAAATACCGCCGGATCTCCAAAGGCCATCACGCGCTCCCGTTGGAGACGCCTTTCGGGGCTCAGGTTTGCGATCATCTCTCGATAGAAATCGGACATGTAGTTGGCTTCGATTACGGTGGCGACAACAATGTCGAAATGATCGAAGAAGAAGTGTATACCCGTCGCCAAGACCGTTGCCAGGGAGCGTTTGGTATGGCTGTCTGATGGAGAGACACGATGGAGCATGGAGAGGAATTGGTTGTGTCGCCGGACAAGGGAAGGGTGAACCTCGGGGTAGGAAGAGTTGCTATCAGGGTGAAATGAAGTTATAGGTGGGCTATCATCACCGTTGCGGGTCGACAAAGGAAGGCGACTGTCAGATTGTGGTGGAGAGGAAACCCGGGCTGAGACGGTGGTTATAGATCCCAATCCTACAACGCACAACAACAGGAGTTGAAGAAACGATTGGTAAAGCATGTCTAAATAAGCGGCATTGAATAGAATTTCGAAGATTGTCTGGTCTATTCATACCTGGGAGGCTGACAGGAAGCGGAGGGATAATACCGATGAAGATGTGTGTCGTTAGGTGGGACGGGATATATATTCCGGTCAAAAGCGAAGATAGGTAATCAGAAATACCTGCGACGCAATAGTCTGTATAGCCGTACCGCGTATTCAAGCCGACGTCCCGCTGTAACACATTCGGAACACGTTGCATACCTCCGCAAAGCATGTCATACATGCGCTTGTAGCGCATTTATCTTCGGATGTGGCATACTAGTATACCTTCATGTCAACGCCACCCTGATCACGTAGCATTACTGTGCAACCTGAGATGTTTGTTTTGAGGCGTGAAGAAATCCGGTCTTAGTTTCGTCGACTTGGTGATGGACCCGGACGTTGCTGTAGATGATTAGACGTGGCTTACAGTGATTTATGAGTAGGGAATGGATGTGTCCCTGTAGCCGGATTTCCTGCCATCTTGAAGGCAACGAGATACGGCTAGACTCCGTTGCACACTCACTCAATGGAGGGCATCAAATTGATTGAGAGAAGGAAATTCTACATAGATGGGGTATGAAGAAAGGCAAGAAAGGCAAAAATGTCAGGAGGCGATAAGGAACAGCGATGAGAGCTTGAGATGGGTTCAAGAGGTTCCCTTCCACTCAAAGACCGTGGTGTAAGCGTCTTCGCATGATCTTGCCAATTTACCTTAATACCCCTGAACGACTTTCGGTAGATACGGTTCCTCCAGATACTTCGCTTCCTCATCCGTCAGCTCGACCTTCAGCGCCTGCACCGCCTCGTCGATCCTCTCCTTACTCCCTAACCCAATGACTGGGAATTCCAACCCCTTCCTCAAGACCCACGCCGTTGCCACCTGCGCCATCTTCACCCCCTTCTTGTTGGCAACCTCTTCCAAACGATCCACGATCATCTTATCAACTTCCGTCTCTCGGCTCCTGATCATACTTTGCAAGTAATTGTCAGTCTTCTCCCGGTGGGTGGACCTATCACCCCATGGTCGACCGAGTACGCCGCGGGCAATAGGCGACCAGGGAATGAGGCCAACACCGGTGTCGGCGCAGTAGGGGATCATCTCGCGCTCTTCCTCACGGTAAATGAGATTGTGGTAGTTTTGCATGGAGATGAACTTGTGCCAGTTGTGAGCTGCGGCGATATTCTGTAGGGTTTGAAATTCCCAGGCCGCCATCTGCATTCGAGAGCATTAATCAAAGTCCCAAGATATTGATAGAGAAAGTGACGTACCGAGCTAGCACCAATATATCTCACCTTCCCACTCTCCACGACATCATTCAACGCTTTCATGATCTCCTCCCTCGATGTGTCCCGGTCCAAGCGATGAATCTGCAAAACGTCGATATAGGTGCCTAATCGCGCTACGCTCGCGTCTACAGCATCGAAGATATGCTTCCTCGAAAGACCGACTTGGTTCACCCAGTCGCCATCATTAGTACTCACGACGGCCATACCTGGCTGAGAACCATCTGATGCAACGCCGAAGTAACATTTGGATAAGATGACAACCTTGTTGCGAGGTATGTTATACTTCTTCAGAGCTTTGCCGACGATTTCTTCAGAGCGACCGTGAGAGTAGATGTCGGCCTGGGTATTTGGGACATCTAGAATTAGATCTCTGGGCGAGGGTTGAATGGGGGAAAAGAGCTTACGGTATCCCACGTATTCAGGCCGACTTTGTAGGCGTGCTCGAGGAGAGGAAGGGATTGCTCTTCATTGAGGATCCAAGCCTGCCAGTCAGGATCTCCGTAACTCATTGCTCCGAGGATAATCTTAGAGACTTTCAAGCCCGATTTGCCGAGTCTGGTTTGCGAATCAGCCCAGCGTGAAATTAAAGGAAGGACCATGCATGCAAACACAGTTCGGATGGGACTTGCCGTGTGTACTCCATTATGCCTAAATGCCTGGGCTGGAAATCTGATGCTCAAGCTTGTGTTACGTTAAGCTAATAGATTGGAGCGCAATGCCTTGACGCTTATTCTTATGTGATTCAGATTGATCAGACAACTTTCGTGACGAATGGAATATCCATCGCGAAAAAGATACAGTCTCATTTTATAATGCTCAGCTACCTCACCGATGACGTCGTTCTCCACGGTCATAACACCCGGGGTTAGGCTGCCGTTATACCCGCATCTCCGAGGCAAGGACGCGTGCTCTGTCCGTATGAGTCAGGCAATGGGTGATGCATCCTACGGAGCTTGCCGCTGGCGAAGTCTCCTGTGAATATAAAGAGGAGTCGCTATTTATTATACTTTTGAGACCTTATTTGGGTCTTGCATACTTCAGTTCGGTGCGTCAGCTTTTCTGTATAATAAATAATCTCGCATGTAACCTGGCTGACCTGGGTTGAAGAGATTCAAAGGCTGTCCACATCCCGTCAGAGCTCCTGGTGAGGGGACCCATACAGTGACCGGTAGGATGACCATGACTCCCCACCAAAGTCTCTGGAAAATATCGTTGTCAGGGCATACGAATGCCTCCGAAAAGGAACAACCGCATTCAGCGGCGGACCTGAGATACTAATGAACCTCTGTGGCCTGAGGTTCTCAGATGTTCCTGCTGCTCGTCAAACCGACGTCACAAATATTGATTGCCTCTCTTTGCAAGAATTGCTGACGTCACAGTGCTTAGCAGTACGTGCAGCATGATTTTTCGATTCCGTTATCAAGATATGTGCAGTCCGGTCCAACACACGGTACAGTAATCGTCCCTTTGTTCTGGTGTACGAACTTGCAACTACGCCCTCTCCCATCCCTCGCCAGGGCACTCCTTTTTAGAGTCCCAGGTAGCGGCGAATAACATAAGGTAATCAACACGGAAGGTCTACGAGAAAAGGTACCAATAGATATATTGTCGTTATCTCATGAAAAGTAATAATATTGATAGTGGATCAACTTATTAAATGGTATACTCTTGATAACTTCTCGCAGTCATTGTTGGTTGCCATCGATCTTGCATAAAATTTCCCCCATAACAGTCCTGTCGTCAAAGAGACTATAGCGGCCAATAATCTTCACCCAACGTTAAGAAAAAGAGATGGTCGCAGTCCTCGGCCAGATAGCTTATAGATGGGATGGATCCACAGCATTGAACTTCGTATCGTACTCAACTGGAACCTCTTTCTCCGTTCCATTCTCGTCGACCGTAAGCATACAGTTTGCGTTGATCAGATGCCATTCCCCTTCGTCATAAGTGGTCGGCTCGCTCGCGATGATGGTATGCTTGCCAATCTTCTCGTCCGTGCCTTTCGTTGCTGACCCGTTGACCTTATCGGCCCCGTCAGGATGACTGGGAAACTTCTGATTCAGCGTACGGCCGGCGAACTCGCTCTAGTAGAGGCTGGGAGGCTGCTGCGTTGCGTGGTTGCGGAAACGGGTAGCGACCATCTTATAGCCGTCCGTAGTGCAGAAATTGAGACTGTTAGGCGCGGCCTTATCGCCCAAATGCTTCTGCTGAAGTTCCATAATCTGCACAAGGGTTTTTTTCATCGCACTTATCATCTCACTGAGTGGGTACGCTTTCTCCCATGTATCCTTTGTGCCGTGATTGGTCAGGTTGGTGATATACAGAGCAGCGGCGTGCTCAGAGTCGGTGCTACCTAGGACATTGCAGTAGGCGTCGAAGCTGAACAGATCAGTCATATCACGACGGATGCTAGAGAAATCGGAGATGGCGCCGTTATACATAAAGACATGGCGGCCGAAGACGAAAGGGTGGCTGTTGACTTACGTCACGACACTGCCACTAGTCGCGCGGATATGGGCGAACAAGCATTGGGTTTCGGTGTTACTACAGAGGTTGCGGAAGTTGAAGTCGCTAATTAGTAGTAATTGGGTTTTGTATAGAGCAGGCCTTTGACCCTCTACGCTCTTTACGTAATTCTCGGCAGCCTTAGTATACCAAGCCACCCCGAGACCATCCATGTTGAGAAGGCTGTTGCGCATTTTCATTAGATCATCATTGGAGTCATCGAGGTCGTGCTCTTCTCCATAGGGTAGAAGTTTGGGGAGATAATGCTCGGAGCATTGCTTTGAGATAGCGTTTACTGGGTTAATAAGCACATCAGACAGAAGGCAGGGCTCCTCAGGGGAGATATAGGCAAACCAGCGACACATCCTGTGGTACAATTATAGATTCGAGTACGACGGCTTGATCTAAATAGCTCTGGTCTCGGTCTAGGAGCTCTTTCCTACACTGGAGCGATGGACCGATAACTTTCCAGCGATCTTTGTCCGTGGCATATAGTAACTATATATCTTGTCGTAAAATTAGCGCTTCGGGGTTCTCCAATAGGTTTGGAAGCGGGGAAGGTTATTATGTCATTCGGAAGGAGCTCCGCAGACAATAATCCTATTGATTCGTTTACTTACTTTCATAATAGCATCACATGCGAGTTGTACTTAAGGATATCAACTGTGGACGATAGTAAGGGGGTTTCGCCGCGGGTCCGGATCCTAGCGAGTATCATTGGTGGTGTAAAGCACTGCATCTTGGCTATAGCGGGGAATATCAACAGTCAAAGTGAGAAGAGCTAATGGTAGTGAGGCATTAACAACGCGGAGATGCTGGAAGAGGTGATTGCACGGTAGTAAGGGGTTGAGCATTTGTATACTCCTGACAGAGCATATCGAACCGAGGCCGCTGCACCGTGAGGGGTCGTCTGCAGTAACGCAAACGGCCAACCAGACATGCAATAGAGATGTAACAGAGAACGTGGAAGGTGAAAGAAGACAGCAGCATCGAACGATATGACAAGTGTAAAAATATCCTCTTACGTGTCCAGATCCGGTGGTCTCGAGTGGTATTATACAGACTTTGAACAATCTCCTCAGTCTCCAGCAAACTGTTGATAGTGTGACTGGATTACGCCAACCATGACGAGTAGCAAACGACTTCTACCTTTGGCAATGCTGATCATGCAGAACCGGCACCATGTTGTAGCAAATTGGGTCCATGCAGTAGTACCATGGGTACAAGAGACGCAGCGTACCTTCTGTTTTTTATCAGAGGATATCGTTCTCGGATAGTCTCCCGGTCGTATCACAAGATACTTCTGACGGTGGTTCGTAGTCTTCGCTCGCACTCGGCCGTCGGTCGGTAGCTTGTTTGCGCTCTTCCTGGATCGGGTATTATTCTAAGCAGTTCGTTAACATCTCAAGTAATAGTATAACAATGCATAAAACAGGTAGCCATATAGACGTGGCAAAGGTGTATCCGCAAAGCCGCACGTGATAGTTGGCGGGGTATTATTGCGTTCGCCATAAGGCACGGTCGTACCCGTGTCACGTGATATGGTAACTTGCCCTGTAACCTTCATACACATCGTATTTTTATTTCCAATCTCAAGTCATAATCATTGTGCACTCAATTCACTATACGTTCTACACAACATACGTTTTCTTCCATAATAATATCTACCTATTAGGTTCGACTCGATTTAGCATTTTCCCAATGTCCGACCAACCATACATCGCGACATGGGGATTTGCGTCCCCATTTGTTCGCAGCCAAACGCCAGTCCATAAGCTCGCGGCTAGCTATTACATACCGAGTCGGTTGTTTTATTAAGCTTTCCACTGCTCAAATACCAGAAAGAGTCATAAAGCTTCTTGTATCCCGCATATCCTTATTTACTCCTTGCCGCCTACAGATTGCTGATATTGCTCACAGCCATGTACAGACAAGCAAACGCATAGGTGAATAATGGATCCCCTTATGTTTGCGTGCGTGATCAGATGAAGCCGCTTGTGTCGGTCGTCTGTGCCACTGCTGAGCGAGTCGAGTCTATCACATGTAATGTGGGTAGCGCCGATTGGCAGGCAAGAGTTGAGCGGGCACAATTGAAATCTCTCCAGTCGAGGCAACAAATGAATAGGTTTGAGAGTCTTACTCAAAAGTACACTTGTGCTTCAAACAGATCACCAATGATTACCGAGCCCTTTCATATTCCACACAGGAAGCCCGCAGATTGCAGAATATTCGACCAATAGGGAACAGTTTCCAATTCTTCTCGAGAGCTGCAACGAAGAAAATCAGACCATGATGTTGTACGAGAGCAAGACATGACCAGCCAGATCAAGGTTTAGCAAACGGACGTAAGTAACACCATGCCGGATAACAGGTCGAGTGTCGGCCATTGTTCGATCAAGCTTATGTCCGCACGCCGCCATCTGTTGTGTAACAAAGTAAGCGTATCAGCATATCCCTAAGGTATTGCTATCATTCCCATACTATCAGTTGGGACGCTACGTTGTAGCGATCTTCACATGCAGCTAATGGAACTGTTTTCGGCCCCTATCCACATCAACCTCACAGTTCCTTACCTCAGGCCTGGAACATGGGGCTGGTAACGTTTGTGATTGTCACGTAGAACACGATCGCCTTATCCCCACATACCTTTGAGATGTCTACATCTTGCGTTGGGCTCCCTTCTCGCCCTCATGTCGCGAAGCCTTCGACAGGCTCTACGGCTCGTGAAGCCACTTACTCGGTTCGCGTCATCTTTCCAGTATCGCCACCAGGCATTAACTATCTGCCCTCCGCGAATCTTTACGAGTCTCAAAAAAGATCATACCGTCTGTCTTTTGCCCCGACGTGCCCAAACAGCACTTTCTTTTGACTCAGGAAACTCCAGAATGCCAGCACACTACCCCAATCCGCCCAGTCCCGCCCGCATGCTACCACTCCGCCCCAGCAAGCACGCATCGTGGAGCTATCCGCCAAAACCAACCTTACGCCGCAGCACGACACCGACCTTCTACCCCAAGTAGCGCTCGTTACCACAGCGGCTATCAACCGTATCAACAGCAGCCGGGGGCACATGTTATCCCGCCGCATCATCAATACAAACCCCCACCGCAGACGAGCTACGCGCAACCAGCAAGAATGCCAGGCGGTTCGGGGGGTGGACCGGGCGCCGAACCTGCTGCAGCGACCGCCTTGGGTTGGCACAGGCGCCATGCTCGTTAACGTAGCGCTGAACGCGAGCGTTGTTCCGAGTCCCATCCAGGCTGTGGCTGGCATGAAGATCGCTGCAGAAGGAATGCACGTCGTTGCCGAGGCGGTGGGTACTGTTGCATATGGAGTAAGCGCTGCTGCTCGTGAGATGAGTGCTTCATCTCACGGACAGGATGCCAATGCGGGGGACGGCTGTTGCGAATGCTATTGTGGTAGTGGAGACGAACGCTGTGGGGAGTGCTGCTACCGTTGCGATAGATGCTGCAAGGGATGTTGTTGTTGATTTACCCCTGTGCAAAGTGCTAGAGGCTACGACTGTCAGAGCATGCATTTGATGATGCAGTGGAGAGGTTGTCCACTACTGAGGGGGGTTGCAATAGCCATCCTGGAGGCTCATCGGTTGAGTATCTCATCGAGACGTGAACTAATGAATGTAAATTATGGAAGCAAATAGTTTAGAATATTAGATTTTGAACAATAGCAACCATATCCAGCGATCCGATATCGTTCCACGCCTTTTCCGGACTGTGGAGTCTCGCTATATGCAAGCGTCGCAGTGCTGGCAGGGCATGATGGCGGTGGTAGATGGTTTCCGATGATGTTGGTGCTACAAGACAGGCAAGTCGCAAGGGGGTGGGTTGGTTGTAGAACATGTTATAGGGTATGACAAAAATTTAGTTAATTTGTTTTGGTTTTGGTGTCCGGTAAACCAGTGGTTCGGTAAGCAAATCAGGCGTTAGTATACTAGTATCGAATATACAGTAGCAGAACTTATACTCTAGTTAAATTAACGTAAATAAAAGTTCTTTAGAAATTGAATTTTAATTTAAATTTACTTAGTAATATAATATATTCTTCTATCGATAATTTAATATAGAATTTTTATAGATAAATATACTTCGTAGTTATCGTTTCTTTTTTTTTTCTTTTATTAGTAATACAAGTTCTGTAATACTATACTCTCGTAAATATTACGATTTACGAAAATCTTTTACGTACGTATATACTTCTATAATAGCTATACTGTAGTTAAATTAAACGATAATGTCTTTTTATATTTGTAATAACTATATCTATCCGCGCGGATATCGACTATCTCGTTATAGCTAGAGCATTCTATTTTAACTTCGATAAAAATCTTTTTTTTATCGCTTTTAAAACGTACTATCCGACTTTTCTATCTCTTTTTAATTTAATTAATCGGGCAAAATTTCTAGCTATAGTAGCTAGCGTACTAACTAACAGTTTTTTATAGCTAGCGACTCTTTTAAAACTACGTAGGCTAAAGAATATTTTAATAATTTAACGAAACGTTTAGATACGGACCGTATTAATTTTTTCTATAAAAGTTTCTATTATATATACTCGCGTTTCTTATCTAATTCTACTAATATATCTAATATCTATGAAAAAATATACTATTTTCTTATAGTTATTACTCGCGCGATCTATTAAAAGTTTATAAAATTCTTTCTAGTACTAATATTTACGAAAAGTGTATTAAATCTAAAAAACTATATAATATAATTATATCCAAGTCGATTAATAGATTTTATATCTTTTTTTCTTTATATATTTTCTAATACTAGAAAAAAAGTATCTTTAATTCGAAAAAACTAAATTCTTGTAACGTCCCTGTATATCAAAAAGCGTTACGTTCGAGTCTAGCTACAGCCGTAGACGTAGTCCGAACAATTAAATAGTAAAGGAATTCTAGCGTAAATTATTATAACTAATTCTATATAGCCGTAGAAATACGGTTACGATATTACGAGATATCTTTATTATAAAATAATTAAAAAGAGAATAGTAGAGACGTATTTAATAATTATATTAACGACTAACGAAAGAAGCTATCTATAGAAGTAATAAGCAATATATATATTAAAAGTAACCGTAAAGACCGATAGATAATCGCGTACTAAAAGTTCTATTAGAAGGAACGATTATAGCGGCTATCGGCGGCTATAGATAATTGGACTCGCTTGTCTAGCCAATTTTTCAGAGAACTTCTATAGAATCGTGGACGTAACAATAAAGGATACGATAATATATTTGAAATTTCTATTAATAGAAGTTTTTCCTAAATTCTATATCGGATTTTTTAAAAAAGTATCGGATAAAATATAAATAGTAAAAGATTAGTACTATATAAAAAGAAAAGAGTATAAAATTAAAAAAATCTTCGATAAACGAAGGAAAACGGACGAATTTCTAATTAAATAGAAAGGATTCCCCGACGAGAAAAATATATAGAAACCGAAGAAATACTTTAAAAACGCCTAGACGTCTTTAAAGAAATTTAGAAAAATAATATAAAAGGGGCCGTATTACGTCTACGATTCTACGGAAGTACTTTAGAAAATTAACCGATTAAACGAAACTAATTATCTATAGCCGCTTTAGCCGCTATAGCCGTTTTAATCGACTTTATAAAGGAGATTTTTAGTAGACGGCCGCCTGTCGGTACTATCGGCTATTTTTATTATATATATCGTTTTCTATTCCTATTAGATAGCTTTTTTCGTTAGTTATTAATATATTTACTAAATACTGCCCTCGTTCCTTTTATAATTAACTACGTATCGAAGATACTTTATAATATTATAACTTTATTTCTACGGCTTTATAAAATTAGTTTTGATAATCTACGCTAGAACTCCTTTATAATTTAGTAGTTCGGACTACGTCTACGGCTATAGCTAGGCTCAAGCGTAACGTTTTCTGATATACAAAGACGTTACAAATATTAGTATACTAACGTTTAATTTGTTTATCGAGCTATTGATTTACCGGGTATTAAAACCAAAATCAAATTAACTATATACTACTAAAATTTAAAAATTATAGATTGAAGATTATTATTTATACGGAAAAATCGGATATTTTAAAAAAAATTATCTAATTAAAAAAACAATAGAAACGACCGTATATTAATTCGAAATAATAAAGAAATTATTTAAAAAAAAGGCAAGAAAATATATAATAAAAGTTAGTTAACTTGCTATAATAATTATTACTTTATCTATTTATTAGATTAAAAAGAATCAAAGTACTATTCTATAAAACTAAAAGTAAAAAGAATTAAAAAATTGATTATAAAATCTAAATTATATTAAATTGAAATATCTTTTATATTAATATTTAAAATTAAAATCGGAAAGTATTAAATAATAGCTTTAATAAATACAAAAAAATAAAATAAAATTATAAAGAAACTATACGAAGAAATTATAGAATATATTCTAAAACGTTTTATAGAAAATAAAAAAATTATAGAAATTAAAATTAAAATAAAAAAAAAATTTATTAGAATTATAAGCTTTATATTAAATATAAATCTAAAATAGTACGTCGTTCCAAAAATCAAAAAGTATTTTAAAAAAAATCGATTTCTGAAATACCAATACGAGAAAGCAATTCGGAAAAAAAAATAGAAGTATAGATAATATACTTTTTTATAATAAAAATCTTTTTTATAAAAAACTCGACGTTACGTTTTTCTCGGATTATTAATAAATTCGAATTTTAGATAAGAAATTTAAAAGAGGCGAAATATAAAAAATAAAAATTTGGAAAAAATACGAATATCTATTATAACGATTAGCCGATTTATATAATAAAAGCAAAAAACTAATTAAAAATATAGATAGATTATATTTAAATAAATAAATAGAGTAAATATAACTATATTCTAAAATAGAATTCGAATATAAAATAAAAAACGCCAGATTCTATACTAAATATATAACTAAAAGACGAAAAATTGAATTAATTTCTATTTTTATTGTTCTAGAATAAAATAGTAGCTAAAAAAATAAAAATTAGCTAAAACTTTAAAAGATCCGAAAATAATCTATAATATTAATATATAATTTAAATTAAAAGAAATATCGGATAAAAGAATTTTTAACTAGATATTTTTTTTATATATTTATCGCTTTCGCTAGCTGAAAAAAATTAAATTTCTTTAGAAATCGATTAAATTCTTCTAAATTTAAATCCGATATTAATCTATAGAATATCTTTTACGCGATTAATATAAAACTATCAGTCGAATTAAAAGAAATAGAATTATTAATTTTATCAAATTTTAATAAAACGCGCTGTTTTTCGATAATAAAATTATCTTTTTTCTTTTTAAAAGTTTTAAAATATTAAATAAAGCGAATTTATTTCGTAAATAACTAATAAAGGTTAAACTCGCGAATAGATAAATTATTATAAATCTTTTTATAATAGAAATATAATAACTAAATTTATTAGTTTTTTTTTTAAAATATTCGGATATAATATTTTCGATTTCGATATAAAACTTCGTTTTTTCGGATTTAAATCGCTTCTCTTAGAAAATTAATAGAATATACTAAAGATAAAAATAAAAACGTATAAATCGATTCTAAAATAAATATATTATACGGCCTTTTAGATTTTATAAACTTTTAATAAATCGCGCGAGCAGCGATTATAAAGAAATAGTATTATTATCTTTCAATACTATATATATTAGTAAAATTTTAGATAAAAAAAATAGAACGATATATAGCAAATTAAATAAAGAAAAAAAGAATTTAATAGAAATAAAACGGATTAATATCCCGTAGATACGATACGTTAAATAAAAAAAGTTATAGAAAAAGCCGTATTACGTCTATAATTCTATAAAAATACTTTCATTTAATAATTAGATAAACGAACTAATAGTTTAATCTAGTTAGAGTCGCTAGAAATATAGAACCGTCGCTATTTAATAGGCCGGCCCTATTGAACGTATCGACTCTATTACTATATATATTACTTTTTATATCTAGTAGATTGCTTCTTTTAATAGTTATTAATATAATTACTAAATATAATTGTATTTCTTTTATAATTAACTATTAAATAAAAACGTTTTATAAAATTATAATTTTACTTCTACAGCTATATAAAACAAATTACGATAATCTACGCTAGGATTCTTTTACTATTTAGTAGTTTTGACTACGTCTACGGCTATACTAGCTAGATTCGAACGTAACGTCTTCTAATATATAAAAACGTTACAGTATAATAGATAGATATAGCGAAAATATTAGATATTTATAATTATTTATAACGTCGAAAAAAAATAGACCGAAAACTGCGAATAACGAAGCTATATTTATATAGTAGAAGATTCGTAATCGCGAATAAAAAAGAAAATAATTAAATAGAAATAATTAAACGCGCTATAAACTTTATTTGACGAATATATCTAGACTGGCCGTTTTGTCGGATTTCGAACCCGGATCGGAGGAACCGACCCGAGTTTCTAACCGTATTAGAAAGGAAACTAACTTTAACTAGTAATTTAGACGCGTTAGCCACGTTTATCGCGAAGTCGGATCGCTACTTTGGACCGAAGTGGCCAATCTGAATATACCTTTAGCTGTAAAAATTTCTTTATACGTGAATACAATAATCGTTGCCGTATATAATATTGATAAAACATACATGTATGTATAAAAACTCAATATGACCCCAGACAGGAGCCCCCAGGGGGGGTATGACAAAAATAAGTCAAACTTTATTCATTGATTTGTGCTAGGACGTAGAAAACAGCTTCCTTGGTCCAATGGTTAGGATTCCACCCTTCCAAGGTGGAGGTCCGTGTTCGATTCACGGAGGTTGCACGGATTTTTTGCTTTTTTTGACTCTTGGCTTCCTTTCGAAGAGGCGATCTACCGAGTCATACGACGTAATTTTACATCTTTATTCAACTCTGGCGGTATTTTCGTAAGCCGCCTAGGGTCATAAGTTGGCCGTATATACATGGAACAGTACAATCTACTACACATTTCCACCCTGTTCCCCCATTATTGACTCTTCGAACCGTCGAGCAATCTCCAGCGTCTCGGCATCCAACCTGCTCCCACCAAGAAAAGTGATACTAAACGGTAACCGTCCACTACTGGAACTTCCAGACGACTTCGGCACTGGATACGTGCCGGCAGGAACAGCCACGGCACAAAGATCTAAAACATTCGCAGAATGGGAGAACATCCCCAGAGCGCTATTCCTTGCGATGGGATCCGCAAGTACCTCGTCCACAGTCCAATGCGTGGGCGCAGTTGGAACCACAACAACGTCAACACCCGACAAGCTGTATGCGAAGACCTTTTCGGCTTGGCGGGTGTAAAGTGCTTTTGCCTGAAGGTCTCTATAAGCTTCAACGGCAGTACTTTGTCGAGCTTCGACTGCATCGAATATCTCCCTGATGACAGGATGTAGATGATCCCGGTTCTTATCCAGCCAATCGTCAGGCAAATTGGCGAGCCGTTCGGATACGAATGTTCCGTCATATAATAGCTTTCCAGCCTGTTCAAAAGGGCTCCAGTCAATTGGGAGCAGGTGACCCCCCAAGGCTTCGAGCCTCGTGACGGCGTCGTTGAAAAGCCGCCGATAGTCCGGACTGCAAACGGCTAGAGACTCCGGGGATGGTATGCCGAACCTGAAGCTGGTCGCCTGGGGTCCGGTCGAATTGACATGCCTCTGGATTGGCGCTGCCGCTTTGGAGTATCGATCATCCTCGTCATAGCTCGTGCATAGATCCCATATCGTTCGAGCGTCATTGACATTACTAGCAATCAATGCGATGCAGTCCATCGACAAGCAAGCTGGCGTTACGCCTTGGCAAGATATCAGTCCTCTGGTAGGCTTGTAACCGACTACGCCGTTGAATCCAGCTGGGACCCTGCCGCTCCCTGCCGCTGCAAGGGCATTAGTCAAGTCAACTTGTACGTTCCTCATGTCTTGGTTCTAACGTACTGTCTGTGGCAAGTGAGAATGTCACAAGCCCGGCTCCGACGCTCACACAGCTGCCCGATGATGATCCTCCTGATATGTAATCATGGTTGAAGACGGACCGTGGAACCCCAAAGGGGGAACGGCAACCTGTGAGGCCAGTGGCTAGCTGGTCGAGATTAGTCTTACCGATGAATATCGCGCCTTCTTGCAGCAGAATGTCATATGATGGTGAAGATTTCGGAGGCACTCGTGCTAGAGGAGTGCATGCTGTGGTGGTAGGTATCCCAGCGACATCGATACTATCCTTTACACTAAATGGTACGCCATACAAGGGTGGTAGCTTGGTCTTATCGGGCCACCTTGCTTCGATGTCCTTTGCTCTTTCCATCACTAACGCTTTCGTTTCGAGATGAATCCATACGGCGGGATCGGTATGTTTGTAATCTACAATCTTTCCGAAGATGGTCTCTATTACGGTAGTAGGCGAGAGTCCTTTTCTGTACAGACTTTGCAGGTTCGAAATACTGAGATCACCACCGTAGTGTGCTGGAAGGTTTTTAGGGGCTGTACGGGCGCCGAGGACCACATCATCTGATGCCAAAGGGGCTAGTGTCTCCACAACAGGCTGGAGAGAAGCAATGAATCCAAAGAGACCTTCGCTACAATGGATCATGTCAAGTGTAGGACACTTGAAGCTATCATTGTAGCCTGCAGTAGCTTCTTCTATTCCACCTGCAGCACCTGTAAGTCGATACTACCTGGGAATTGAGTGTATTGCTATGCTCACAGCACTCGAAGCCGCGGTCATTGGCTTCCCTCAATGTAGTAGCAAAGCAGCACTCCGTCGTTACTCCACAGATTATCAAATGGGTGATTGCTTTTGCTTTGAGCTTGTCCATGAGAGCGGTATTCCAGAATGCCCCCTTGCCAGGTTTGTCGATCACGATCTCGCCGGGTAGCGGTTGCAGTTCGTCCGCGATGTCATGACCTTTTTCTCCACGAACTAATAATCGTCCCATCTCTCCGGTGTCACCGATAACTTTGAGATACTGTGCGTTCTCGGGAGAGCCATTTTGCCGTATCAACTTGGAAGATGGACAATCGGACAGATCCGGTTTGTGGCCCTCTCGAGTATGAAAGATAGCCAGACGGGCTTGACGACACGACTCGAGGAGCTTCTTGACCGGGGAGATGGAGGCTTGGACAGCTTCGAGCGAGCCACCTTGAATCTCTCCGAAGCCATTGGGGAGTAAGAAGTCCCTTTGCATATCAATGACAAGTAAGGCTGTATGCGCAGGAGAGAAAACGAAGGGGTATGGTTTTGCATCAATGGCGAGCATCGTCGGGTGTGCCATGACAAAAATTACACATGAGCTATGCCTATGCTATTTGCGTACTCCGCTAGTCGGACATTGGAAACTTGACCGAGTAGCTTTACCTATTGTTTTAACCAGGTTGATGGGAACAAGGCCAGCCCCGGCTCTTGATATTGATGCTGGAAAGGTGAGGGAAGGTTTATCAGGTCATTGTTGAATGACAGCTTCTGTCGGCCATACATCATCCCCTCACTAGTGGGGGTATGCATGCCATGCTATCTCCGCGACTTCATTGTGCTAAAGTGGGAGCTGATGTTCTGCTGATAGCCGGAGGCGATCTACGGCGAGTCGCCTAAACAGCCCCTTTTGGGGGGTTCTAGAACCCCAATCGACCTGGACCCGCGGTAGGGCTGAGGCCGGAGGCCCGTGCGGCCTTACGAGACAGGCCTCTTGCCCTCTTGCCCTCTTCAATCCAGATATCTACAAGTATATCGTTTCCTTGTACAGCTTCACCAATTCTCAAATCATTCTTGTGACTGTAACACTTATTCCCATAGAAACAACGAGTCAGGCTCCAGACTCAATGCTGTCGTCCATGATCTTTCATCAAGCCTCGACGGGACCGCAGCATGGCAGAAAGGACGCTGTGCTCTAACCCCACCTACACATGCATCTCATATCGTCATAAGTATATGTGTTATCTAGGGTCTGAGCTTGGCGTTCGTTGGCCGTAGTTCCTCGCCGATATAAGATGGCTTCGTTCCTTCCTACGTCTGGCAATTCTCCAGGCTTCAAGACTATGATCCTGTCCCTGTTCAGAAAGTCTATATTACTTCGTCGCTTTACTTGATCTATAACCAGTTCACTACAGTTAATTGTCACCATGAAGGCAGACTACCGCAGCCGTGCTCGGGCTAGCGTTGCTTCACAACTCCATTGGCGTGTGCCTTTCATCGCTGGGCTCTATGGAAACTCCCCAAGGTGGTCGAATAAAGGTTTGCTGGAGAGACTTTGATCACTCGCTTTAGTATAATTGACAATCAGCATAGACCTTGATCCTGTACCAGTCAAGATGAGAACATGGGGTGGCCTCGATTACTGGGCATACTGGACAAGCGACATGCTTGCGCCTCCCCTGGCAAGCACTGTCTCATCGGTCATGTCTTTGGGCTTTACTGCAAGAGAGACTATACCGATCGTGTTCTTCGGATTCGCCATCTGCAGTTGTGTTATCACCTTGACAGCCAAGATGGGTGCTCAGTATAGTATTGCTTTCCCTGTCCTCGTCCGCTCCATCTTTGGCATGTACGGCTCTTATTTCGCAATCACCGTCAGAGCCTTTGTAGCTGCCATGTGGACAGCCATCCTATGCGTCCAAGCCGGAGCTTTTCTGCAGTGCTGTCTCGAAGCCATCTGGCCCAGTTTCAAGCAATTTCCCAACCATTTATCCCCAGACGCTGGCATCACATCGGCTGGCCTCCTATGCTTTTTCATCTACTGGATTTTCCAGACCTTGCTGGCTTTGATGCCAATCCAGAAGCTCCGGATCCTTTTCCTGGTCAAGGCTGTCATCGTGCCTCCAACATTTGCCGCTTTATTTCTTTGGGCCGTGATTGTGACTCACGGAGGAGGCCCTTTGGTGACTGGAAAGGCGCAGATTACTAACAGTTACATGAACACAGCCTTCTCTGCTTTGACAGGCCTCAATGCAATCATTGGACTGTTCTCGTCCATGGCAGTGAATATGCCAGATTTTGGGCGCTTTTCCAAGAATGGCTTCAAGGGATACCACCAGTTCTTTGCCCTACCCGTTATCGGTGAGCACAATCTCGAATCATTGATTCCATGTTATCGTTTTCCGCAATACGGCAAAGACTCGAGTTCCTCTCGGGGCAGTATTGGCCTCCTATGTGGTTGTGCACCAAGTCTTCGAGTGCTTGACTTCGAAATAACGATTTGCCGAGACCCTGAGTCAAAGATATAGCCGCTGCTCAACATGCGTACATTCGTATCGACCAATGCTGACACAACTACTTTAGGTACCCTTGGCGCTCTGACGCCAATCTTTGTGACCTCTGCACATGAGGTAATTTGGGGCAACTTCGAGTGGTATATGCCAGCTGTGATCAATGACTTCGACAGTCGAGCCGCCAAGTTCTTCGTAGGATTCTCCTTTATGCTTGCTACAATCGGCAATCAAATCGCTGCTGGCACTTATCCCTTCAGTAACGACGTCACTGGGCTTTGCCCAAAATACATCAACATATTTCGAGCCACTCTCATGATCTCCATCTTCTGCGTCATCAGTACGCCGTGGAACATCATCAAAAACGCCGCAGGTCTTTTGGCTTTTCTTTCCGGTTACTCGTGTGTCATGGGCCCCGTGGCTGGGGTGATGGTGTCGGATTTCTACCTCATCAAGAATCGCAAACTTGACGTTCATGAGCTGTACAAGGACCATGGAATCTACCATTACACCTACGGCATCAATTGGCGAGCTTTTGCTGCATTTGGCGCTGGCTTCGTGCCTCTGATTCCTGGGTTTTCCAAGAGTATCAGTCCTGGGCTGAACGTCGGTGGTTCGTGGAAGGTAAGTATCAGGAGAGCGCTGTCTCATCATCCATACTTATGTTTACCTGCCAGATATACACGTTTGCCTGGCTGTTTGGGTTTACAATCTCAGTCTTGACATACTATGTCATCTGCCAGTATATCTCGCCGCTGGGAGATGCTCTTGTCGATGAAGCTGTCTTGCCTTCACAAACGGATGATGTGACGACCGATGACGACAGCTATGAAGCGAAAGACGGCCTACAAGCCCATACCAGAGAAGTGCACGTTGTCTAAAAGGCTTCGAGAAGTCCAAGCATTCATGCCTCGTAAAGGAGGCTGTAGCTATTGCACCATATGACTTGAATGTTCTCGTCGATGAAGCTGTATTAGAGCAGGTAGTTGAAGTATCGTGCGAAGATCCGGAGTCCCCTTCCGAGAAAGAAAGGGCGGTGTTTAGCCATAGTCCCAATATCACAACGAGTTGCTGCCCAAGAGACTCAATGCATCCAGCTTTCCAGACTATAGTCGGCATAGCTTCCACTAGCCTCCATGTCATATCTCTTATCAGTTATCACGCAAGACACAAGGTGGCGTCCACTCAGATGTTGCTGTAGGTAGCGTCCCACACCATCATTACTGGCGCTGAAATCGAATGCTAGACTCTCCAAACACAAGCTCACACCAACCTCTTCCGAGACCTCGACTACACCAGCAGCACATCCTCGCTTCTACACCGAATATTCGTCGCGTTTGCTATCACGTACAGGTAATGTTGCACACCCAAAAGCGGCAAATTCCTTATTACAGAGGACCTAGTCCCATTACCGAGAGCAAAAACAGTCTCTCACCATGTCTGTAACGAAAAGTCCGAAACAGCAGCCATACAAGAGCCCCAAGAACAATCGAACATCGAGTCTCTCCACTCAACACCTCCTATCCCAGCCAAATCGCCATCAAATACCGCCCGTGACCAGAACAGCATGACCAAAAAATCTCACCCTTACGACTTCTGTCGAAAAATTAAAAGCCACTGCGAACTCAACGACGGAACTCAAAATGTGTTCTGTACAAATCCACAGACAAGAATGTACCGTTCTCGAAGTCCCTCGCGCTCGCTAGCGAAAATCATCCGTCCAGTACGGAGAAGATGTCACGATGTCGAGAGGTATTGAGAATGAGATACTTTATATCGGAGCACGATGGATGTTGATCTTCGTATTAGGAGAGGAGCGATTCCAGAATCGTCTCGCCGGCATTTGTCCGAACCCACGAGCTTCCAATCGACAATTATACAGATGTAGGTAGGTGTTATCGAACTCTACCAGCAGACATCAGCTTGATTGCGATTGCTGTTCTTACGTCCAAGGGAAGACTTTCGCCGAGGTGTGTGCCGACTTGATCGAACGCTCGCAAAAAGAGAATACTTAGCCAAAAGGGCCATCATTACTCCCAAAAACACTTGGGCTGCAACCCCACCATCATAACCTCTATCATGGCTCCAGTGGTGACTTCGAGCCCGTACTAGCAATATCATCTCAACCCGGTAACAACTGGAGGGACGCCATGTCCTTATCCCGAACGTGACTCATTCGGTTTACTAGCGGACGAAGGCACCGAATACTACAAAGACGAGATAATTCTCTTCGCTGCCGAAACCCGATATACGTTCTCTGGAAATCCTGGCTTTTGACATAGTTGGCTATGTAATACAGCGTCTGAAGGTATCAACGGTCGAGGCTGGATTGCTCCTTCTCCAAAGACCGAAGAAAGGAGACTCCTGGGCCATGACCGCTAGTATGGTCGCTGTAGGTCAGGATTTCGGGCTTCATCTGGATTGTTCTGATCGGCAATATGGGAAAAAGGACTGAGAAAACGCCTGGCCTGGGTGGGCGTTGTGCGCACTAGATACGGGGGCAAGCTTGATATGGGAGACACGCTCAAAAACCCTTCCCGAATTGGGCGGTGATGCCAATGGCAGAGAAGGACTTCCCAGAAAATGCTGCAGATGAAGACGATGAGGAAGAGAGCACCGAGGTCGAGAAAGGACGGCTGCTCTTTTGTTATATGATTTCGTTGACTTAGAAACTTGCAGACATGCTTGCTTGCATGTACGCTGTCCAAGCGGAGCGAGAGCTGAGGGAAGCGGAAGCACAGCTACGAGACTAGCACTTACCAAACAAAGCCTTTGCAGATCAGAGTTCAAGAATGGTACTCGACTCTGCCCGACTCGCTCAGCATGGCAAATGTCAAAGTGAGAACATAGTCCTCTGCTGGATATCTCCATGTAGCTTACTTCGCCACGGAAATATAGTTGCACTGTCGCCTTGTTCATACTCCCTCGAGGCGCGTTGATCCCGAGGTTGTGGTCGTCTGCCGGAACATTGCAAAAGCCCGCTTGATATCGACATTGGTGTTCATGGATAGATTCCCACCCGAAAATCTGTAGAGCTTCTGGGATTCTCATCAATATTCAGCTTCGCTCTTGTGGGGATCTTCCAAAACCTACTATGTGCTTCTGCGCAGAGCAGAGAGGAAAGGATACTATCTCACCGTTCTGGACGAATATATGTGGATTCTGAGGGTAAGCAGTAAAAGCATCAACTCTCTGGAGCAGAATCTTGGTAGCAAGGAACAGCGGCCAAAGGTCTTGAGTCGATGTGCATCGACGAGTTTCACAGGGCCACGGAAATGCAGAACTCGGAATTTCTGGTACAGTTCGATAGCCGCTTTGGATTCTTCGGATGAAGCAATGAGCACTTTTCTCGAACGCTCGTCTGATGAGATGAATAACACAGTCTCGATCAATGAAACACGAGGCTGGACCGTCAGATCTCCTAATTGTGAGATTGACTGTCCGACAAACGTCTCAGCTCTGCAACATCAACTTTGGGAAAGTGATTGGGGACCAATCTGAATGACGAGACAGATGCACCTGATCCATTGATGGGGGGATACATATCGTCGCTTGTTGCATCCAAAAAGACATCGCGGTGCGGGACGTACAACATCTCATACCTCGATAAAGGGTACCGTCCTGTCAGAGCAAGGTAGGGGACTTAGATCCCGGTGAGTACTAGAGGTGATTCTGGACGTTGACACACCCTTCCACCTCGGAAGCCCATTGTTTGATTGAATGATTGGGGGTTGAGGTGGAGAACTGAATGATCTGTCTGTTCCTCGGAGGTCCTAGCAGTTGAGATACCCTGTCCTAATGGGCGTACTTCTATCTAACATAGGTGTCGGTAAGTCGTAAAGGCTTGCCGATTTACACCTTTTATCGGCGATGTGTAAAGACTCCTCATTTAGCGCAGGTTGAATGCGTTGATACTGACAATCATCAAAAATCTCGCCACGAGGGGATTTGAACCGTCGACCAAGTTTGATGCTGTACTAGGGCCTACGGTACTGGGCTCAAAAATGTTGTGATTGGTGAAAACGCTCTCTCGGGCTTCTTTGACTATCACCTTGATTCGACGTTCGAGGCAATTTTCCAGAAGGCCAGAAGGGAGATACTCAAGAAGCTCGAGAGAGCACCTTCAGCAATCCAAACACTTTTTTTCTTTTCGGAGACCGGCGTTGCAACAGTCGGACCAAAACGGAGGCCACGCAGATATTATTCATCTTGATAAACTTATCAAGTAGTTGGAATATTGATACGTCCTAATACTTTCAATTCTCATTGACGACCGCGTGCAAGTCCATACTTCGGGTTCGGGTTCGTTGGTTTCGATGTCGAGGCTGCTATGCTGTGCTGTGCAATTGTGCATATTATGCAGACGGCATAAAGCTAAATCCAGCAAAACAACAGCAGGCGAATCGCCCACATGACAGCATAGTCAACAATGCCACACCTACCGGACAGATCTCGGAGCTCAGGTCAAGCTCCATCAATACAGAGTGAACCAAGCCTCCACAACGAGGTCCGGCCTGCTCCACGCCAGCACTCTCCATCATCCCTCGCGCGAATCAAAATAAAGAACCGCCGGAAGCACTATCTAAATAGCCACGCGGAGTACTTCGCCTCTCCAGCTCTGGAACTTGCAGGTCCGCAACCGCCGCCTCGCATGCATCCAGCAACAATCCGCTGATCACGGCAGACGACGCAAAGACCCTCTCGCATATGATCGTCTGATTCGCCGCTTTCAAACGGCGGCGGAGCGAGAAGCTGATGGGAAGAAGAAGGGTTACAGTGGCGTCTTGGAAGCTGATTTGTGGCGGTCGGAGGCGAAGATTGATGCCCTTTCTCAGAATGGGAAGGATGGTCAAGAGTTGAGTTATGGGCGTAATGCCAATGGGGAGATTATAGCGGAAGAGAAGGATGAGGTGCCAGCGAGTAAAGAAGACGGCGAACAGAGATGGAGGAAGCAGGTTGAGCTGAGGTTTCTCGGAGGCGACGACGCAGATTTCGACTACAGGATCGTTGATGAGAATGATCAATTCGATGCACCGGAAGAAGCACGAGATATCCAGGATCAGTGGTTTGAGGAAGAGGATGAGGACTTCAGTGCCGGAGCTCTTAATTCAGGACTGGAGGGTCAGACTGGCATACAAGACTTCTGAACCGTCGCAAATCATCTCTGCGTAGGTGGTACATCAAAGCATCGGCAGGATGGTGTGCTGCGAGCTACTCGTTACTCGTACATGATAGTATGCTCATGCCCCCTGGTAGGAACCGAGTAAGCGCAAAGCACAGCAATCTGACAGCGGACATCAAAGCTTCGATGGCTTCATTCCTTTGACGCCAGAAACGGTCTTTTCTCCCAACAAGAAGTCTGGATACTCGAACCCACCTCCCGCATTCGCTGACCCCGTCCGCCATGCTGCTCCATCCACGACCAGCACACTTCCATTAACAAAGTTACCCGCATCGCCAAACAGATATACCGTCGCGTCCGCAACCTCCTTGACGGTGCCGTATCTTCCGAGTGGTACACTCTTCATGGTCCTCTCGGTATCCTCCTTTCTGCTCAGTCTCTCCATTCCCTCGGTTCCGCCAATGGGTCCTGGAGCAATGATATTCGAAGTCATACCACGCGGCCCAAACTCCAGAGCTGTGCTTGCAGAGAGGGCATCGACGCCGGCCTTGGCGACGCTCACATGCGCCTGTAGCGGGGTTGTCGTGTAGTGAATCGTCGCGCTGACGAAGATGATACGGCCCCCTGTGCCTGCTGGGCAAGCTGTCTTGCCGTCTGATTTGTGCTTCTGTGCCGAGGCGACGAGGGCTGGGAGAGTGGCTTTGAGCGTGTTGTAGCTGCCGAGGACATCGATATCGATGACAGATTTGAAAGCATTCGGGCTAATCTGGTTAATGGTGGCGAGGAAGTTGCCCGCGGCGCCGGCGCTATACCATGAATCAGCGGCCGATCATGTTATGAACCAGAAGGCGCCATGATCGGAGATATGCCCACATCACAAAATCAATGCCTCCGAGTTCACCAACACACTTATCCACTGCCGCCTGCAAGCTCTGTATGTTTCTGACATCTACTGATCCTACACCTAGGACTTTCGCTCCTCGTCTCGCCGTGGCGATGTCTTTGGCCATGTTCTCAGTCTTCTCCGGGTTGCGGCCTACAATGCAGGCATTGGCGCCGAGGTGGACCAGCGCTCGGACCTGGGCGCTGCATATTGTGCCTGCGCCGCCGGTGCAGAAGATGACTTTGTTGTCTGACGAAAGTAATGAGCATTGGCATGACTGTATATTTGGTCATATGAAATACCAAAGATTCCATCTTTCCAAATGTCGCTTAGATATTCATTCTTGGCTAGAGGCATGGTGATGATAATGAATGGGAGTTCGAGCCGAGACTTGGGCAATGACAAGGAAAGGTAGATTGAAGGAATGAATATCGTACGCAAAAAGAGTCACACGAAGGTGGGAAGCTGGAGATACTTATGCCGACCGCGGATTCCTTTACGGCCGCTGTGTCTTCACCAGGCCGAGGCTGTTACAGCGTGGTGAATGTGGGAAGGCCTTGAATGTTCATTCATACAACCTTCATATCATGTTCACGTATCAATGGGAAGTGCAGTTGTCGTGGGGATGAATTACACGATGCACTCGACCAAGCTCTGGAACAGACACAACGCAGATCGAGAGCTCGACACCTCGGAGTAGTCAATAGATTATAGATCGATAAGATCCTTGCTGTCGATCAGCGTCATCAGCCGAGGCGACTTTAGCCGCCCATATCTTCAATCCCACCGCAAGTTACTTTGCTTTGTACCATAGCACCAAAAAAACCACCATATTCGCTTTCACTGGTCTAGCCAGCCTCATCATGTCGCGCACAGTCGCTATCTCCAAGTTCGTGGGCACCATCAGCCTCGGCCTGCTGACAGTAAGTCCTCCCTTCTCCACACTTGCAAGAGACCTCTAACCATGGATCCCAGGGCCTCTCATACACCCTCTCAACAACCACCATCCCCCCTCTCCTGGCCCTCCCCTCCGCCACCCCCTCCCACTCCACCTTCCGGCACCTCCGGGCCCTAACATCCCGCCACCAAGTCCTGCTCTCCTCCCTCAGCGCCTCCACCCTCGTAATGGCATATCTCCTCTCTCCCCCCCGAGGACGACATCCCTACCTCCTCTATGCCACACTCGCAACAGCAGCAGGTTGGGGCTCCGAAGTCTACGGCAAGTTCTTGGGGAAGAGACAGGCGGAGCAGAAGGGAGTGACGATGGATAATGAGAAGAGGGGGAAGAGTATGCGGAAGGAGGGTAGTTGGACGGAGGACGAGGAGTGGGTTGGGGATGAGGAAGGGAATGTCAATGGGGAGGTTGTGAGGGAGGGGATGGAATGGTGGAAGGTTAAGCAGGGGATTAAGGCGGGGGTTTGGGGGGTTGGGTGGGTGGTGGCTCTTGTGGGGTTGTGGGGGGATGGAGTTTGAGCTTGAGCTTGAGATGTATTGACTGTCAGGATGGAGGGAAGATAATGGAGCGATGAGATTGGTCTGAGGAGTCTTTTGGCGTGTGGGGGGATTTGTAAATGTAGTGTGGCTGCTTTCTAGCGTTCTCGCTTTGTGGACGAGATTTTATCTCCTCTCCGTTCATTCTAGACTCTCGGTCTCCCTATCAACACTACTTAGAGCTTGCTGGACTCTATATGCCAGATTGCCGTTTGTGCACTTAGCTCAGCGCATGCGCCACCTCAGTGCTGCGTATTGAGTTATCTAATGACTTAGCCTCCATCCGCAGGCCGTTCTACCATCCTCCGGTTCATCGTCCCTTGTGACCCTTCTGCCTCTAAACCAGTAGCGGTTTCGTAGAATATCGGCTGGGCCATATGAGGAGCTTATAGATGAGGTAGCGATACCAGCCAGTAGGCAGTGTTGTAGATGTCTTAGCGGTGTCTGCAGATTGTAGCAGTGGTCGATGGTACATACGGGCCAAGGTTTTCAACTCATGGTAAGTCTCCATCCAATGAAGTTGTTCCATATAGAGTATCTGAGCCTTCTCATCTGGGACTTCTTGATCTTCGACGATCAGAACGATGACGTCTCCTTCTCCGTTCCTCTTCATCCGACATATCGCTGTCTCGCCTCGACCGGTGCTTATGCCGTAGCCGTTCTCGCTCCGAATCCGATTCTGAGGCATCCCTCTTTGATCGGTGTTTATGATGGTGACGATGCTTCTTCTTTTCCCCATCCATCCTATCCCCTTTCTTCAACTTCGCCAATGCCCTCGCAACTTCCTCCTTCTTCTCTTGCACCAGATATTCTTTCATTGGATCATCCTCATCATGGTCTCTCAGCAGCGCCGCCAGCTCTTTCTCCTCCTTCAACAACGGCCTTCTCTCATCCTCCTTCTCCGTCTCACTCTGTACATCCCCCTTCGCACCTCCATTCTGCATCTGTTGATCCTCTTCTTCCTCATCATCTCTCATTTTATATTTCGTATGATCCACCTTCAGTATCCTCCCCATCACCGTCGCTCCACCCAAATTATCGACCGCTAAATCTGTACTTCGTTGATCCTCATACTTCAAGAACGCGAACCCTTTGGATTTGCCGGTTTCTTTGTCCCTGACGAGTTTCACGAAAGTGGGTTCCCCGAATTGGGAGAAAATGGTGATGATGTCGCCTTCGGAGAGGTCGAAAGGTAGGCCGCCAATGTAGATGTAGGCGGAGTCTGCATGGTCGCGGTGCCAGGATGCTTCTGGGGCTCTGTGTGGTTTTAGTATTGGAGATTCGTCCGGAGAATCAGGGGAGGGTGAGGACTAACACTCCGTTCTCTAATTCAAGCTTGTTTAGCCTTTGGATTTCTCGTATGCCATTCATGGCATATCAGAAATACCATTATCGGTTCATATTTTCTGGATGGATGTCACATGTTGTTCAACGACTAGCGCCGGAAGAACTTCGTCAAAATCAGGTAGAGCTTTACTACTTCAAGATATTTCTGTTCGATCATCTCATCAAAAACCGTTGTTGTTTGCACTTCCCCTCGTTTGGTACCGTTCGACGTTTACTTGCATGAACGAAGGCAGACAAGCATACCATCGGATCAGCGGTCTTACCCACTCTTGCTGCTTGACGAAAATCCAGACAATGTACAACGCAGGCTTGAAGGGCCGCAGCCGCCTCTCCAACATCGGTCCGGGTAACCGACCACAAAGCAAAGGGAACCAGGAGAAGAACCTATGGTCCTCATTACTGGACAGTGTCGCCAGCGGCAAGAAGCTTCCCGAAAAGAACTTGCTGGTCCTGGGTCAGTCTACGGCGGCCAATGGAAGCAATGGCGGCTGAGTATTGATAGGAGGAAATCCGGAGCTGCAGAGAGAATTCCTGGAAACGCTGGAATCAGAAACTTCGAGAAGACCTCAGGATAGAAGGAGAAAGAAGCCACCAATCGCGAATGAGTGCGCCTTGGGTTACACGTACCAGGACGTGTTGGACGCTGACCATGATGGTAATACTGGAGAAGCAGTCACTATGTCCTAGGCTTACAGATCTCAGACATTCTGGCTCGTCTATCCATTTACCTTCTCTCCGAATCCTCACATGTGTACTCGGCCCTCGTCAAGCCCCTACTCACCTCGAAGACTATCAGCGAGACCCTTGTGGTCATCCTCCTCGACTGGGCAGATCCGTGGTCTTGGGCTCGGCAAGTGCGAGATTGGGTGAGATTTCTGAAAGGGGTCATTGTGACTATGGACGATGAGTGTAAAGTCACTGCGGAAGAAACTATGCAGGAATGGCAGCAACGTAAACGAGGTGCAGCATATGAAGGAGGAACAGCGACGAGTGACGCTGGAGTTCATATCCCTCTGGGGCAGGGTGAGTGGGATGAACCCTTGGGCTTACCGTTGTGTGTCGCTTGTCATGGAGTATGTTCTCCGGGACCATCTCAGAGGTTACTACTGACTTTATTTCTCGCAGACAGAAAAGATCGAAGCACTTGAGAAGGACCACGGCTGGCGAGAAGAGGAGTTTGATTTCTCTCTACAATATTTGCGGACTGTCCTCCTGAAACGTACGTCCCCGAATAAATCTAGGTTGAACTGCTGACAGGTATTAGACGGCTCTTCTCTAATTTACACCTCACTCTCCGTTCCCAATTCTTTACCCACTCTCATCCACTCATCCCTTGGCATCCAATCTTTATTGATGCGTCAAACTGTCAAACACAACGTCATTGACCGCGACAAAATCCTTGTTCCTCCCAATTGGGATTCATGGGGCAAGATCCGTGTTCTTCGCGAGGGTTTCGATGTCGAAGGCATCAGCAGCGGTTGGAGCATCGACATCCAGCTTCCTCCAAAAGCTCCAACTTACCAACCCTCAGACACTGACTCCTCAGGGGCCTCGACCTCCGCAACAACACCCAATCACCCTTTCGACCGCCCACCCTCCCCCAACGTCCCCGGCTCCATCCTCCCAACCTACGAACAAACAATCCCAAACCCTTACAAAGACCGTCCCTCAACCTTCCCTCCCATCGGCGAAGTCCCCCTCGAAACCACCGTGCCTTCGATGCAAGAATTCCTCAAATCCGCCCAGGAAGAAATGGCCCGTCTCGCGGAAGCCGAAGAAAAAGCAGCATCCTCCTCCACTGCCCCCCAACAACCATCCACAACCACCAACACCTCAACCCCCGAATTCTCAACACCCACCCGCCCCTCCTCCTCCTCCACCACCACCACCACCACCACGACCGCCGAAGGAACCAAAGTAAACGACCACATCGGCCCCGTCCAATTCAACATGGGCGGCATCCAAGTCGACGCCGACGAAATGGTCAAACACCTCAAGGAAAAAAGCGACAAGGAGAAAAAGGGCTACGGACCCGGCACGCCCGAGGGGACTAAGAAGCAGAATGAAGAGTTGGCGCTGTTTTTCGCGACGCTGATGGAGAAGGGGAGGGGGAAGGGGAGTCCGAGGGTTGGGAGCGGGAGTGGGAGTGCGAGGAGGGATGGGGCGTCTGGTGAGGAGAGGGTGGGGACGCCGAAGCGGGGGGGATCGGGTGGAGCGGATGGAGGGGGAAGTTGATTGATTGATTGATCTGGATTTCCCGGGATCGGCGTTGGTGCGCGGGAAGCAGCATTCCTTTTTCCGTGGAAACAATCGGATCGGGAGCTTTGGGCAGCCAAATTGCTAAAGCTAATACTGCCTTTCATCTGCCTAACCACCAACTCCCTCCTTTCAGGCCAATCTCATTTCGCATACCGCATGTACCCCTTTCCCCCCAGCACCTCATTCATATATAACTCTAAACACCCCCCCCCCCCCCCCCCCCCCCCCCCCCCCCCCCCCCCCCCCCCCCCCCCCCCCCCCCCCCCCCCCCCCCCCCCCCCCCCCCCCCCCCCCCCCCCCCCCCCCCCCCCCCCCCCCCCCCCCCCCCCCCCCCCCCCCCCCCCCCCCCCCCCCCCCCCCCCCCCCCCCCCCCCCCCCCCCCCCCCCCCCCCCCCCCCCCCCCCCCCCCCCCCCCCCCCCCCCCCCCCCCCCCCCCCCCCCCCCCCCCCCCCCCCCCCCCCCCCCCCCCCCCCCCCCCCCCCCCCCCCCCCCCCCCCCCCCCCCCCCCCCCCCCCCCCCCCCCCCCCCCCCCCCCCCCCCCCCCCCCCCCCCCCCCCCCCCCCCCCCCCCCCCCCCCCCCCCCCCCCCCCCCCCCCCCCCTTTCCCCTCCGTACTCCACTAAAACCCCTGCGCCCCCCTCCAACTCTCTTCCCAGCCCGGAAAAAACGGCGCCTCAGCCAACGTACTGACTTCCCAGTCCCTAGGCACCATTCCCTTATCTTCCTGTTCTTTTTTCCAAGATTTTAGAGCCGGTAGGACGACGTGTTCGACGTGCCAGGTATTTTTGTAGGCCATGATGTTTGGTTTGCCGTGTTGGAGGATGGTGGTTAGGAGGGCGGGGATGTAGGGTTCGCTGTGGGGGTGATAGAAGTAAGTTGATCTGAGGGTGAGAGAGAGAGAGGGGAGGGTGAGAGAGAGAGAGGGGAGGGTGAGAGAGAGAGAGAGGGGAAGGTGAGAGAGAGAGGGGAGTGTGAGGGGTTGAGAGAGGAAAGGAGATATATGGAAAACTCAAGTTGTGGGAACGAGGGAGGCTAAGGACATGGCATGGGAAAAGAACTCACTGTCTGAAATCCTCCACGGGAGTGAACAGGGCCTTGAAATTGAAGATGATCGCACCGCTAAGCGGTAAGCGGCGAAGCGTTTGCCAATCGACGCGGAGGTGGATACGGGAGAGAGGGAGTACTTCTTCGGGGAGTTGGACCTCGCGGTATTTTTCGTGGGGATCGCCGGGGGGCATGAAGAGAGGGGTGTCGACTTCGAGGCCCCAGGAGCCGCGCTGGATGGGGCGGGCGGTGGGAAGTTTGGAGAAGTAGCTGGAGGTGTGGTGTTAGTGGAGTGGTGATGAGGTGGGAGGCTGTTGTGAGGGATAGTGAGGGTATCGTAAGCTGTACTGAAAGGGGAGCAGATCGAAGTGCAACAACATGACTCTGAAAGCGAAAAATGGTGCTGCGCAAGATGATGGACGTCAAATTAAAGGGTAAGCATACCGATCCATGGAAAATTCCATCTTCTCCTTGTAGTCCGGAATGGGACTGTGTATCTCCTTTAATTGCATCCCCAGCTTCGACTTCACACTCCAACCGAGGCTCGAACACAGTATGCCAGCTCGGAAGTAGTAATATCCATCGTCCGGGTTACGGATCATGACCGCAAAGTCCTCGGGTACGTTCTCCAATAGCACATGCAGAGGATGCATATCCCTGACGGTCGTTTGATTATGCAAGATCCCGTTATGGAAAACGTAACCCATTTCTTCGGAATTCGAGAGCGAGAAGTACTGCGGATATCGCGCACACAGGAACTGAAGAGCCATCTCCATGACCTCCTTGCAGCCTAATTCACTACCAGGCAGGTAGTCGAGGACCATAGTTCCGTTCTTGCCGAACAGTTCTTTGCGCTCCTTGATCTTCTCGACGTAGGTTTTCTCAAGTTCCAGCCACCAGTCAGTTTGCAACCTATTCAACGACATGGTTTGATGATAGCCCCATCGCAACGGACGATATGGCCGAGGCAAAGCCATCTCAATCTTGAATTCCTGGTATGGTTCCGGTAGAGGAACGCCACTAAGCTCGGCATAATCGGTGAAGTCGCCCAGAGAAGCAACTTCGGATAGAGAAATGCCCATGGGTGTGTAAGTTGTTGCAGGTGATTTACAGGTACGGTAGTCGGCCGTGAAAGGAATGAGGCCCTCCTTGACGAGGAATTCGGGAATTTCGCTCACGGCATCGAGGCATTCGTCCTTGCGTGCGATTGTCAATGACTCCCGTCGCCAAGGAGGGAATATGTCCTTGTAGTCGGCTGGTGGAGGAGCGTTGATGGGAGCCTTTCTGTCGGGGGATACGGAGCGGGGTGGGGTTATAGATGAAGAGGTGGGCCGGTGTGGTGAAGTGAATGAAGTCCATGATGATAGCTTGTTATATACGACCTTTTGCTGAGACTTGGAGACCAGGAGGAATGATAGGATACTGAGGAGGAGGCCAATGGCCGTGGCCAGGGCGTAGTGTTCGCAAAGCATGCTTGCGTTTTGTGATATGAGAGCCAGGGTCTAAGATCTTTGAGAGTGACACCAAGAGCTATGAATTTGTGGGTGTAAGGTAGAGCGAGGTCAGGTGTCGGTGATGATTAATTGGGGAGTTGATAGAGTCATGAATATGGATCCAACATCAGTAGGTCAATTGCTGATATTGGTCAAGTGATCAGGAAAGGCCAACGGCACCAGTGCGGGATCAGCATCCGGGGAGAAGAGAAGCGCCAGAAGGCGGTGGAAAACAATACACGAATACCAGACAGTAATTAATACTAGAGTCAGGTAGGTGGAGAGGTATCAGAGAATAAACAATAACAGGTGAATGCTCTTTGCTTTTGATGGAGGAGAAGGATTGTCAGTCTCAGATAACACAAACAGCCACCCTACCAGCACAGCAAAGTACAGACAACCAGCGCCAGGAAGGATTATTGACTGATGGCGATGCGGTGATATATAATCAATGCCTTTGTGGTTAGGTCGGAGAGAGGAGAGTTGGCCAGCAGCCTCCGTTGATAGTCGCACAAGCATCCAGTTCGTCTAACAACCTACACTCTTTTGCCTCAGTCTGAAAAGTGGGATTGCAGCCATCCTCGCACCAATCAGAAGATCGAGTCTCGAGGGACAGCGATGGCCAGAGGTTGCAGCATCCATCGCTGCCCACGGCTGATGGCAGCCATCTCATTCAGGGAGCCGGATTCCTACGCCTATTCAAGTCAAAGGTGCAGCGACATCGGTGCGCCTAACCGTGCTCGGTGAAGACTTCCACCCACCAATCCCCTCGACTCCTTCCCCACGCTGATATTATTATTGATATCGATATCGATATCGAATCGCAGGAGTGGTCACTTATATCACTGCTATCGATAACGATTTGTCTAGACGCTACTTACTGCCGTCATCGAACTCTTCACCCACATCTGGTGAGCCCTTCTTCGATATGTGACGGAATTATTGTACGTCGTAGCTGCGTGCTGTTCGCAAAGCTACCTAAACTGCTTGCTGAGTGCTGTGATTTTATGTCGAGATCCCACCGGATGTATGCCACTCGGGGAGAGACCCTGTCACGCTCAGAGAATCTCGAGAGCAATCGCCCAAAACGACATTTACAAAACAAAAGCCCTACCCCGTACTGAAGAAGAGTACCAGGCCATGCATGCTCAAACATAATTGTACACTGCAAAACGAGCCCCCGTGGTATCATGTTGTCACCCAACGCCCGGCCATCGCCTCGGTCGAGGTACGTGGCATGCAGAACAAAGGAAATTCTTGTGAGCCGTCCATTATAGTAATACCCCATCCAAGCCCCGTCCATGTGTCGAAAAGAAACACGGCACCCATGCTGCACAACCCCATCGGCCGGGCCACAGCCGTGCTGCAACACCGTATCCGCGACGTAGCAGTCTTGACGTTCTATCTATCCGTGCCTGTGTGGTCCATCGTCGGGATTCGCAACCTAAGAAGCACGCCAGTCAGCGGGGGAACAACCACCGTCATGCGGACAAGGCACACTGGTCACTTACACGTAACATCCTCCGCGAATAGTCCTGATCGTCACGGAAACTCTGGATGCTGACATGGCTTCCGTTGTCTTGTAACGGGTTCCACAGCGCCGCTGGTTCCAACCGTTGGTCAACCACGCGGGGGTAGCTGGTGCGACGATACTCGATGGGCGTGTCCGTCGGGCTCTTCTCCATGCTGTTGCCAGGTCCCCAGCCGCTCGTCTGGATCTTCGGCACCGATTTGCGATGGTTGGACCGCCGCGTCCCACCCAACAGCCCTATCGTGCTCATTTTACTCTGTCGCCGTTGAGGCGTCTCGCCGCCGCCCGTCGACGCCATGGTCTCCGCCTCGACATTGCGCTTGCGCCAAATGAAGAACCAGATGAGCGCTGCTGCTAGCAGGCAAATGATCACAGCAATCCCGACGAACAACCCGGCCACTTTTCCCGGATGAGACATGAACCCGCCGTCGCGAGAGGGCTGAGCAACTACTGCCCCGTTTGGAGGGATTGTTGGCGTGATGGTGATTGTCTTGACTTGACCGGTAACAGTCATGACCGACGTTACTGGCGTAGGTGTCCATGTGGACTTTGGAGATGATTCCTCGGATGAAGACGAAGTCGGTACTGAAGTGGTAGATATCGAAGAAGTGGTGGGAGCGGGAGGCGGCGCGGATGACGTTGTTTCAATGACAGATATAGGGATATAACTTGTGGATGGCCGTACTGGTGTTGCGGTCGTGGTCGTTTCAGTGGTCGTGTCAAGTATCGTAGATGGCGCCTGGACGGCGGGCGTCAGCAATCGTCTCAACGTTATGATATGGGAACGATGGCATGGGCACAAGCGTACTATGGAGACTAAAGAAACTTCCACAGAAGGCGAAGCCGTGACGGTTTGCTGAACCGTCACGGGTTTCGGCGTTGGTGGAGTCTGTACAGAAGGCGTTAAAATCGTGAACATGGAAGAGTAAGAAGCCGTAATGGACAATTGGTTGATAGAAGATGAAATTCTGAAGGAAACCTTGGTGGGGAGCTGCTCCCCAGCAATCACGGACGTAGAAGGGGACGGCCTGACGGGAGAAGAGAAAGTGGTAGACGTCAGTCGCGGTTGAGCAGGGCTACTAACCACCTGTGAAATACTGGTCGACACCTCAGGCGGGCTGCTGGTGGACGACTGGCTTTGCGATGCTCCAAGAGTGCCAGCGGGGGCTTTGCCGATGGCGATATAACCAAAGAATTCGTCGGATCCACACTGCTCAAAAGGATAACCTGGGCATGGAGAGCTGCAGGAGCCCACGGAGGTTGTGTCGGCAGGTGCATAGTCGGAACACCAGCAGCTCTTGCCCTTGACGACAGCGAAAGCATATTGTGCCTTGCAGCTGTCAAAGCATCGGCCGGCAGACTGATAGTCGTAAGTCACTGGAACTCGACTGTCAGCACTTAATCCTCGACGCGATAGCCATGTGCAGCTCACCAGCGTCGCTGTCTGCGCCAGTGTTGAAGGAAGAACACAGTGACTGGGAGACAGCATTGGCTACTGGCAAATTGATGGCGAAGAGGATGAGGAGTATGGACCAGATCGAGGTGATTGAGCTTTTCGGAGCCATTGAAGCCGCTTTGCGCAAGTGCGACTTGCGTGGCCAGTGGAGCTCGGTGCCGGCGCTGTGTTGATGCAATATTTTGGATTGCTGGTGGTGGTGTTGGTAAGGTTGTGTGGTTGAGGTGGGCATTACATGGTGGTTGTTGTTAACGCGAGTCGTGCTGTTCGATTCCGGCTGGACTGAGTATGCTGGCTGCATCTTCTTCCCATAGCACTGGGCTCTTGAACGATGAACTAACGAAGACAAGGAAAGAATAATATCGACCCTCGTCGACCCCAACAGCCTCTACTCTTCCACCCAGAACCCTGATCCCTTCACTCCTGCTATTGGTCTTGACAAGGCATTCGTAGTGACAGCACTGGCTGTGCCCGCAGCAGCCGAAGGTGCTCCCTACGATCGATGGGAGGGAATGTAGTGACAGAGATTGAAGAAGCTTGGTGTGGTGACGAGACGGAAGATTGTGAGCATTCGAGGAAGAAGAGGGTTAGGACTTAGGAGATTGCAACAGCGGAACTCGGAGCTGCAGGGTTCCCGAAGAGGTTAGGGCAGATGCACGTCGATGTCTCATTTCGGAGCTCCTTCCCGAGCTCCACTTCGCAATTCAATCAAGATATATATTTGATGCCAGACAGTTCCATTAGAGTGATTGCTACCTGCTCAGCAACCGCTCAATGGCTTTCAGACTTCCAAACCGGTTGTATTCCACACATATTGTGTCACAGACATCTTTCCAACCGCTCGAGCTGCCAATGCACCTTGTGTTTCAGAATGCGGATTGGCCCAGTAAACACAATAATGCTGTCATCGGTCGCCGTGCGGTCAACCCCTCATGCCTCGCGTTCATTCATTGGTTCTCATAAAAAACAACGGGTTAGGGCGTCTGTTGATACTTGATAGCGTTACAGTATTCATGCTTTCCTTTTAAACCTTCTGAACACCCTTAGCCTAAGGCTGCAGACGTGTGACAAATGTATCATTCAGATAGTTGGAAACCTTGGGACGAGGCTCGTGAGAACCAATTACGATGGACGGCGCAGAGCAATCGGTACCTCGATATGCGGTTTCGTTTCATCGATTGCTTACCAGAGTTCATCTCTATGTACAATCAAGAGCTAAGGCGTATCTATTGAGTTTTGAGCTACTGGAAGGTACCTTGAGCTTAGCTACGACGCGCTAAAAATGGATCGTACTCCAAGGGCGCGAGTATTAGACGATATCGAAATTTCAAGAACATCGTATTGTGTGCTACTAAGGATCTACCCTATAAAATCTCGTAGAGGGGGAACGGGCGATGGCTTGACCAAATCCAAGCATTCCCAGTCCTGTGTAAATCATTTTTCCAACAAACTTCTGAGTAGTTCACCTGGACCAAACACAAAATACATGCGCTCCTACTCCACTACTCATCTTCACCCGCGAGAACAACCATGATACCCGAGGTTGAAAGCCTGTCGTCATTGTCAAATCCGCTGGCCACCGTGGAGCAGTTGTCCAATTCCAGCTCCAGTCTCGATGGAGTTCCGCCCTCGTTGGAATCCTCCATCAGGTTTGCTGGTCTGCAGATCACACAGGCAGCGGGCATCCTTCTACGCATACCGCAAGAAACCATCGCACAGGCCATGGTGATGTTCACCCGCTTTTATATAGGTCCTGACGGAGGTAGTGTTCGGAACAACGGTGCCAAGGTCGGTCTGCAGGATCCATCCAACCTCCCTTTCAGATCTTCCTCTGACTCGCGCGGCCTTATGCATAGGACGTCTCGGCGGCTTCAATCTATATTGCCGCCAAACTCTCAGCAGATCCTCGCACGACTCGGTCTGTCTGCAACGTCTACGCCTATCTCATGTCTGCTCCAACCCGTCAGGCATTCCCCGATCCTCCTCCACAAGATCCAGAATCATACTTCTTGTCAGAAGGGAGCTACCACTCCGCTCGAGCGCTGCTGCTCCAAACAGAGGCCATAATACTCCGCACCTTATCATTCGATACGAAGGTTGTAGTCCCTCATCACCTCGCATTGACATATCTCCAGACCCTCGGCGTACTTCCACCGGTTCCGTCTTCAACATCTCGTGCCCTGGCGTCTCGTACCCTAGGATATCTTAACCTTGCATTATTCTCTCCTCAATTGCTCTATGTTACGCATCAACCCACGTCACTTGCGGTTGCCGCAATCTATCTTGCGGCCCGAGAAGTAGAGGTCAAGCTACCAAGTAGTGAATGGTGGGAGGTTTTCGATGTCGAGAGGGAGGATTTGGGTTTCTTAGTAGTTGCATTGCAAAGCTGTGAAGGCTGGATCAAGGCGGAGAAGGAAAGATGGCACCGAGGGAGCTGTCCTTTGACTGTCGATGAAGTCAATTTAGAAATCAAGGACATGGATTGAGTCTCTCATCCATGACGAGGTCCCATTAATACCCAGAAATATGACGTGGGAGACGTGCACAGTGGGTTCGTACGACTAATCATTGGATCCATCAACCCTCTTAACCAACATCATTCTACGCTCGGAGAACGTGAGGGCAAGAATAACGATCAAGAATCCTGGTCAATTCTGTGAAGAATACTGCTAAGACCAGTGCACGGTCCGTGCACGTTGCATGACAGCGGCAAGAGCGGCTCGGGCGGGTACCTACGTCATTGAAGGGTTCAGTTCCACTGGCCCGATCGCAGCTGCCTCGAATTATATTTTTGATGTAAATTCCCGGTCAACAGCTTTTCTCGATGTTCCATCTACTTATTCCATCTACTTGTTCCATGAGCTCATCCAGTTGCAGTATACGAGCGATGCCAAATTTCACAGCATTCATCTCTTCTCGAATCGCTCGCGTGCCTCCTTTCTGACCACACCGTCATGTCTGCAAAACCTCCCTCGGCTGTTGATAGCGAATTCAGCTTCGTGGCTCCAAACTCTCCTTCTGATACTGGCGTCGAATTCATTGGCACATACACAAGACATCCGTCCCCAAGCAGGTACACCACAGAATGTCCACAGGGGCTGTGCCAGATTGAGAACAACAACGGGTCTGCAGAGGTCTTGGAGAGTCATCATCGTCATTTTCTTGCTCATAAAACAGCTTGGGAGAAGGAGCGAAATGACATGCTGGGCAGGATTACGAACCTCGAAGAGCGGATCCGTCAATATACCTTTCCGAAAGGCTCGGACATTGCAATGCCAGACGTGCACAAAATAGCCTTGGCAAGACATGGAAACCCTCCAGCACCTATTCAAACCTCGTACCTAAGGGAGAGTGCTGGCAATCAGGCTAGGCTTGGGCAGGGCGCTCGAACAAACACCGTCCCGGAAACTCGCACTTCTCCAAAATCCATCGCCGGCCCCTTACCCAGCATTACAGAGAAGGTGCCCCCCAAATACGGGAAAAGCTTCGAAGAACTGTACCAAGAAGCCAAGCCCAGCTATCAATTTAGTAACAGTTTCCGCAATCTAAAGCATCATGAGAGTACTCGCTCCAAGACGACTGCCAGCTCCCTTGGATCACGCTCTGCACAATCGCCGAGGTCGACTGCTCCGTCCTCGTCATCCCAAAAGTCACCCACAACGCCAGTTCAAGAGCCCGCTTGGGCACTGCAGTTGCCTCCGGCTTCAAAAGAGAATATGGTCAAGCATGCCGGACATACACCTATGGCTCGCACAGACTTTGGCCTGGATGGGACGTTCAGTGCAATTTGCAGTGATTTACCCACCTGTACAACACAGCTGGGCCAGGATGCCGATCTGCTTGAACCTCGAGCCTCGGCCAAACCACCTTCAGAGCGCTCGGACTCGTACTTCCCTTCAGGTCCGGCTGATAATGATCCGGAGTTACAGCAGCCCTTGACCCTTGAGAACGAAGATTCCGGCAACGATGAGTTCATGTCACAGCTGCAGTCGAAGCTTCAGGAGGCAGCCACAAATTCTACTCCTCCAGCAGCGGCGTCGGCGCCTGGTGGTTTGGACGGACAATTTGCAAGCGCGGAAGAGATGGGGTTGGAACAGCCAGAGGACGGACGGCCATTGAGGTTCAAGAGGAGCTTGAACTTTGGATCTCAACTCGGCGGGACCAATAACCCAGAGTGTTGAAATGAGCGCATTGCATTGATCGATGGAGCATTTTAGCGAACATGGCCTGGTGTCGTAGGTATACCCCTTTGGAAGCATTTTTAGAATTACAGGAAGCAATAGCCATGGCATCGGATGATGTCGCGAAAGGGAAGCTGGGGCTTCATACTGGAGACACTCAGTATCAGGTAGCCTAGCAGGACTGGTATCTGCCAACAAAATTACGTCTGCATGCTAGACCAAAGGGATAGCTAGCAAACCATTCTTTTCACACCATACTTGGGTCTTCATACTTCAGTCCCTCCATGTGATCATAGTCGGGTTTTGTCTTTTCTTTTCTGCCCCAGATTGGCATGGTTGGTCGTTCCTCTGAAGAGCCACAAAGTCATCTCACGGAGATACATACACCGAGTCGGCTTGAAGCAGCTTAACAATCCACGAAGTTTTATCACCCAGCACAATTTCAGAGAGTAAGTGCTGTCTCTTCGGCTTATTACATGATGCTTACATGTTTGATATGCCCCAGCCTCGAGCAGATATTTTCTTCAGGTGGAACTATCTGTCACCCTTTTTAATTGCCAACCTCGTCTCTTTAGGCCACTCGTCAAAGATTAATCGTCGTAGACCGACCACCCAGCAGCCACTAAGCCAGTCCCTAAGAGCCGAGTACCGTTCGATATCGGCGCTTATTCTCAGCCCCCACCTCAAAATCCGCTCCTATGTACGTGACAATTTGTCTCTGGATCGAAATCTCCTGAGCCCAAATCCTCCGGGCAGAGCAGCAGCTTGGAGGGACAACAGGGGCAGCTGGCTGTCGTGTAATGGGTTTTGAACCTCCTGAAAAGACAGCATTGCTTAAGACTTCGATGCCTTGGCATCCCTGAAGTATCTCTAGACGGTCTCGGGCGACGGTCTCCACAAACGCTTGCCCGATTCTAACCTTGTGATGATAACCTGGAGGTCTCCTGTTCCATATACGACCGTTTTCATGCTGATCTGGAAGCACGGCTGCCATGGATAATGTTGTATCATCTTCGCTACCTCCAGACTCTGGGGCGTCGTCATTTGTATGGAGCTTGCAAGGCTGAAAAGTACAATATAAAATATCGAAGCGCAACTGTTAACGGTACGGCTCGAATCATACATCATCAAGGGTCGAACACGGCTGAGAGAGATAGGAGCCAGCGATAAGTCTTCACAATTAATGGTGAGATGTTGTTCTCCTTTTCATAGTGTTCTCTCGCTTTCGAGCTCCGCCATTCCCTGACCACTCAGCTCTCCTATTCCCTGGCCGTTCAGCTCTCCGCCCCTTGTATTTCTCTCATCCTCTAACTCCGGCTTTTTCCCATGTCTGTCGAGTTCTACCGGTATGCCGTCCCAAGACATCTCCCTCTTTGGTCTTTGATCCATCCTCTTGTCTTTCTCCCTTCGTTTACCTTCGGCTGTCTGTTCCTTCTTCCACAGCCAAAATCCAATAGCAACCCCTAGAAGAGCGATCGAACCGCCGGCGCCCAACCCAACTCCAAGGCTGACTTCTTTAACTTGAGTCAGAGTTATACTGAAGCTGCGAGAGTCTACTAGGCATTGTTTGACTATGTTCTGCTAAAGCCGCCCAGAAGGATTTCCTTGATCTCAGTCTGACCATAAAACCCCGTTTTTGCGCCTTCCTCAAATTGACGAGGAGACTCGGCTGAGCACCGAAAACACACAGGCTGAGAACATGTAGTTTTGAACAAAGTATCAGTATACCAACTTTGCACCGTTGTGGCGTTCTCTCTTACATATCACTGGAATCAGGAGTCCATGAGAAAGGGATTTTAAGCTTGAGGGCAGAGATTCTGATCGCATGGAAATCCAAGCTCGACGGAACATGAATGTGAGCAGCTGCTGTCGGAATCCAACGTTTGATGTGCTCATCAAATAGTAACAAGTATCTGCAAGGATCGAGCCCAGAAAATTCGATTAAGAAGGACTTGTAGTAAGTAATAGTCATTGCCAGTATCTCCAACAGTCTTTCGGAGGTAAGTGTCCCTCGATACCATGAACACGCAACCGCCCATTGAGGTACATATACATACATGTCTTCACCTCAAGTCCATCCAATCCATCAACGAATTCAACAAGACCGTCATCTCATTTCCAAGTATCACTCACCACTACCCTTCCTCCTCATACACCGCAAGCGCCTGCGCAATTTTCAACCCCTTCATCCAAACCACATCCTCCTCATCCTCACCGCCTAAAATTTCCTCGTCCATAATCATCATCTCCACAGCAAGGCACCAAGGCACAAGTCGTCTCGCTAAATGGAGAGATTTTGCCGACAGCCGGGCGAATTCCAACCGTTCTTCCTCGGTGGCGGCCTCGGAGCTTTGCACGTTCAAGTCGGAAGCTTGGTGGATGAGAAATTCTCGACGATCGTGAACGGCGTTTTTGGCGAATGCCAATGTTGTGGTTTGGGGCATGACGGCGGTGAGGAAGTGGATTGCTCTGTCGTAGATCTGTTCGTTATGGAAGGTCAGTATGGTGCTTTTTTCTTTCTTTTTTTGTTGGCTGTAGCAAACGTACCTTCCAGAATGAGTCGGTATCGTTGTTTGAGGAAGGCATGGTGATGTTTAAGGAAGACATGTTGTTGACTAAGGAAGACATTCCGTTCTCTTTGGCAATATCGTATCGTTTTATCACAAGATTTTCAGGAAATTCGAAAGATATACAGGTGATAGCGACAGCAATTTTGGCTTTTTAAACTCGATATGGTGAAAAGTCTTATACCAGGAAGCAAGTGATGAAAGTGAGTTTTTGTGTTGCGAGTTCGTCAATCCAAAAAGAAGAGGAAAATCGAAAGCAGAAGTATATATAGTATGACGAGCAAATATGAGTCAATTAGAGCAAGTAGCTCTAGTGACTAGGCACCATCCTAACTCAAGACCAAAATCCCCACCTATACAAGACTAGTACCGCAAAAACCACCTCACCTACCTTATCATCCCCATCCAAATCGAGTTAAGCACTATTCAACCAAACCTTCTGCTCTTCCCCTCCCCTCCGCTAAAGCCACACTCACCCCCAAAATCCTCCGCATCTACTCCACACCCATAAACGCCGGCAGTCTCGCCACAAACCACCTCATCCCCTCCAGGACTCGCAATAATGGGTTTGAATCCATGCCTACATCGTCGACTACCGCGGGGGATGATTCTTTGAGCGGCACCATACCATTTCAGGGGGTTGTGAGAGAAGAAAGGATGAGTGCTCCACCGGCCGTCAGGACGGCGAGTTCGTGGTCTGAGCTGTCGCCTTGCACGAGATTCATTCCAGCTTTGCTGCGTCCGGCGTCGATGGAGCGTGGATGTGCCAGCCTTTTAGATACGGGACTTCATTCTCCCAATGCAGAGCCGGAAGGTCCGTATAACTGCCCTCCGGACGCGTGAGATTGAAGGCGGGGCTATGCTGCCGGTTCCCCCAACTCCCGGTGACATTGCGGTCGTAGTTGATGTAGATCGGGCGATGATAGTTTGGAACTAGTAGTTGTTGGAGCCCAGCTCCTGACGAAGCATAGTAGTGTTGTCATTTCAGGCGATAATTTCTGCGTGAGCCTTTTCCCCGAAAGGTTATGATCCAAGAATATGCCAGTCATCCTCGTGTTGTTGTGGATCCGTTTGTTTAGTTGAAAAAGAGTCATTGTACTGGTTGTTAGGAGGAACGCCGACTGGATGTTTGCAAATGCCATTTGGGATAACATGCCAAGGACACAGGCTCTGATGTAAAACAAGAAGGGAAACGAATCGGATTAGCAAGAGCCAACCTGACCTGTGCTTCTTTGTGACCGAAGGGAATGATGCGTGAATCACTAGTAGAAATCCCATGAAGAAACAAGAATGAAGAGACGAGGAAAACCATTTTAATCGAAGATGGTCTCCTTTTACACGGTTCTGTGCCAACCTCCAAGAAACATGACCGAAAGTGTAGGCGTAATTCATATAGACATTATGACCACTTTAGTTAAGAGTGAGACATCGCACGCTTCGAGACACGACTTGGGTACATACTGACGGCTACTCAGACGTACACGAAGGGTGCTGATCAGCTTCAGAAGATGCAAGGTCGTCGTTTGAGACGGGACACCCAAACGCTCTGAAGCTGTCATACCCTTGTTGTTCTGGTGGAGAAGTCGAAGCGATACTTCCTCGGACTGCCGATATGCAGGTACGAAAAGGAGTTGCTTGCTCACAGCGCTGCCATTACAACCGCCACTCCGGCCAACCCACCTAGCACTGTCCACTCCATGCCGAATTTTGAACCTCTCCCAGTGAAAGGACTCGGATTTGGGCCTGTGCCAGTCCCCGTTCCTGTAACATTATTCGGGCTTCCCTGCTGCGTTGTCCCTGTGCCAGTGCCCGTGCCGGTAGCATTGTTCGGGCCCTCCTGCTGCGTTGTTCCTCCGCCTGCACCACTTCCACTTGACGCGTTGCCAGTGCTGTTCCCGTCGATTAGGATGTAGTTACGCACAAGGCCGCCTCCATTCTCCAACAGCTCAATCTCTTCCTCAGTACACGTCGCCGATAGCGCCAGCACATAACATTCCGGCGGATACTCGTTCACCGGCGGTTCCTGCCTGATTCCCAAACTATCACTCGGCCCTTCACTGCTATAGCTGCTGTTCGAATTGGTATTGATTTCCCCCGTGCTGAGATCCTGGCCAAAGATCGCACGGTTGAAGATACGGTAGGATGTTTCAGGTTGGTATGAGGGAATCTCGTGACCCGCCTGGAACACGCGGGCAAAGGAGAGATTACCATATTGTCGGACTACACCACCATTATATGTGCTGTTGGTAACGATGGGGGCGTAGCCGGCAGAGTTAAAGGAAGAGCGGCCAGAATATGGGATTTGGAGAGAGACGGCTTCGGCGCCAACCCCTGCGTTTCATTGTTAGCTTGATCATCATTCAGATCGAGGATCGTTAAACGAGGTAGGCACGCACAATTGCAAGCGTAATCTCGATCACCATACTGGAGCGAGACTTTCACGCCGTTGTCGAGCAGATAAGCAAGATCCTGAATCTGGCCACCTCGAATGTCGGTGCGAGCATAGTCGCCGATGCTGTTAAATGCTTCGTAGACGCCATTGGTAGACTGGGTGTAGTTGATCGGGACCCCTAGAGCTGCTTGAACGTAGTTCTGCGCCAAATAGCCGAGATAGTAATTTGGTGGGAAAGGGGTGGGGTCGATAGCTGCAATGTCGTAGTAGTTGCGGCCACTTTCATTAATATACTGCGCTTCGACCTCGTTGCCGCAGTATATGTTTGCTGCGCTGCAGGCTTGATTGACGGTGGCATTGTTTCCGGTGGCATTAGGATCGCCTTCGTTGGCTAGAGCTTGGCATTCCAGGATGAGGGCTCTGCAGCCCGTCTCTGGGCGGTTGAAGTTATCAAGCGCCTGCTGGTAGAGGGTTTGATTGATGGCTTCAATGCCATAGGTGTTGTTGTAGGCGAATTCGGGGTAAGAAGGTTCTTGAATGAGAAGATCTATGCAACCGTTGATGATGCCTAGGGTATCCAGGTGAATTATGAATTCTTCCCCCTCGTCAGAGATCGACTCGTTGGCGATTCGCTCGTTTTGCTCCTCGAAGAAAGCCGCGAAAGCAGGGCCATAACGCCCCCCGTAGGATTCAGTGAATATTGATATAGCGCTGTTATTGGGCTTGTAGGCAGGGAATTCTTGGAACCAAGTCTGCGCGAAGTGCCAGAGCGATCTTGCAGCATTGGTCGTGCCATTGGCAGTGTTGTTTGGATTCTGAGATGGGAAGGTGCCCACATAGAAAGTATTGTTTTGCTCTGGCACGCCCTCGGAGAAGTCTTGAATCGTAACCTCGGATTCATCGGTCGTACCGTTAGTCGGGATGTCGTATGAAAAACCAACCTGGTTTGGCTGGTCAATGTACAGCATGTTGACTTCATTGTTCCATGACCAAGGATTCAGTGTGGTTGAGTTTGAATCGTCGTTGATGATGCATGGACCATTTTCCTGAAGCAAGCCAATCATGGAAGATGACCCAGGGCCTCCGTTCATCCATATGGATAAAGGAGCGTTGGCAGGGTCCTTTCGTGACTCAAAGAACCAGAAGAAGGTGTTGATTGTGTAGTTCTGAGTTACGTCGACGTCCGAGAGGGTGTTTGGTGGCAGATGGACTTCATCGATGGTTAACATTACTGGAACTAGTAGTCAAGGATGAGAGCACTGACCGTAGCCTGCATACGACCTCACTCCTGGTGTTGTCTCGCAAATACCAGGCTGGTGGCTGATGAGCTTGCTTCACGGGGTCCAGCATTTTGCAACAGACCTCTTTGTAAGATATCGAGATGCCATTGCCGAATTTGGACTGAATGGTAACGACATCTTCTAGAGGAGGAGGAAATTGACAACGAGCTAGACCAAGCAGTCGAATGCTTGCTAGCGAGAAGAGAAGAGAACGCATGGCTACCAAACTTTGAATAATCAAGCAGAAGTAACAATTTTTGAAAAGCCAGGACGATGAGCGCAAAAGAAGAAGAAGGAGCGAGAGGTACAGCTTTTATAGCTCCACACAATGTGGGGAAGGTGTCACAATTTGTACAACAGTGAAGCACGGGCTTGTGGCTGTGAGGTCACGAATTTCAGGAACCACATGTAGAGTACTACTCATCCCGAGAGCTTGTCCTGCAGCTGAGTGCAAATGGCCGTAGACTAAGTTGACACCTGCCATGATAGGACTACCTCCCGTTTGAGGGGTAGCTAAAGCTGCAGGTCCGGAAGGCTGATGGAGGTAAGCTGGGGGGCTGAGGTTTGCCTATTGCCTGCTTCAAATTGAGGTCACCATTGTGGTCATTATGTTCCATGGTCGTTGCCCTAAGTGGTCAGTTGTTGTCGTCTCTCTATTGGACCTGGCGTCTGAGGTCTTGACGGTAAGGAATGGAAGGTAAGGTACAGAGGTACATAGTGGGTGGAGAAACGGAGAGTCGGTCGTTGTGATGACAAAGCAAGGCTAGACGAACCGAGGCCCGAACCCGATGAGGAAGCTCGCAACGTCGACTCTTCTTTTCTCCCACGCAAATGTCTAACCTTTCAAAAGCTCACTCAAATCGTGTTTGATGTGTTGCACTGTCTCCGAAATCAATGGGTACTCATATCACCATCGAATCTGTACGCTCTAAGACCGATCTCGAAGACACCAAAGGCCTTTTCATTGCCTATGCCGAATCCCTTGGAATCGACCTCTCGTTCCAGGACTTCCAGGCCGAGCTTGATACGCTGCCGGGCAAGTATGCTGCTCCAACTGGCGAGCTACTACTGGCTCGAGATGTCGACGGATCACCTATAGGATGTGTAGCACTGCGGCCAATGCACCAGCCTGGCTGCTGTGAGATGAAGCGGCTATATGTCGCTCCAGCTGGTCGTCGCCGGGGACTTGGGAGGATACTTGCTACTGCTATCATCGAAGCTGCAGTGAAGCTCACCTATTGTGAAATCAAATTGGATACTCTACCTTCCATGACCGCGGCTGTCGCACTCTATGAACAGTTGGGATTCAGACAAACAGACCCTTATTATTACACTCCTCTTTCAGGAACCAGGTTCCTGGCCCGCAAGCTGTGAATACAGAAAGTTCCTGACCATGTCCTGTACCCTCGGAACCAATGATTCGCATTCTGTACTTGGTCCATGAAAACCCGTTGAGATCTGAAGTCGCTTCCATCGTTAGCAGTGAGCCTTGTCAATCTGATCCCATGCACCCACTGGCGCGGTGTCGGGCTGGCGATCGAGGCATCGGATGCCGGCCAGTCCGAGGGAGCATTACTTTTCAAGTGAAAAGATAGCTTTGACACAATGCTCGTTGGTCTCATCCTCTGTGAGATCCTTGTGCCTCAAACCCATCAATGAACAGGTAACGCCATGTATCCGGGCTCACAATAGTGGGCATAGTGCCGCCTGCAGTCGCCAACAGCAGTATTTATTGAAAATGCAAAGTCGTTGAAGCGTTCCTCGTAGAAAAGCTGAGACACGTCCCATGACATCCTCACCGTCTCCTAATTCAAGAGTTCCTGAATGGATGTCACAGTGGCCAATATTGGTATTGCAACAGCCGGAGATGGTTGGCCATTGGACCATCCAAAGTGTCCAACAGTCCCTCCATTTCGAGGCTGATCTGATGTTGCCTGGTGCTCCATTGCAACCACCACAGTGCCATAACAGGAGCGCATTGCAGACTCTGCTCCATAGCAAATTTGCCTTGCAGGTCGGTTTGGCCTTCGGCGTCGCATACTGAGACCTCTACTCCGTTACCGGCGCCAGGAGTATCAAAGGATACATGGCGACGAAACTAGTTCTGGAACTTATTGCCTTTTCCTGTAGCAGCTGAGGATGGAAGAGCTGTCTGGCCCAGACAGCAAACCCCCCCCCCCGCGTCGCGGAGTGTGTGAGCCCAATTGGTGGAAGGGCTGCAAGTTTGTGCCTGACTGATAAGAGGTGCTCGATAACAACACAATCCAACGACTGTTGCTGCTCGAACGTCGAATAGGTCCGCTTGTTGACTTCCAGTGTCGCCTTGTTGCCAGACAGCACGCTCAAGAGGTCGAACGAAGAGTCTCAAAATTGATGGACCTGTCCTCTATCAACAACTCCGCTGCTGACCTTGGGATGTAAAGCGAGCCGCAGAGTCCGTCGCAGTATAGCTCATGTAAGATCTCCTCGCTAATGGCATGGGATGTACTCACTATGACGAGCGCGTTTGAACACGAGTATGGGTATAGCGCCGATAGATCAATTTCGCCCGGTACATGGTAATGTTCGCTGCGTAAGAAGTGTTTCCAAATCATAAGACAAATCTCTTCCGATAACTTCAACAACGTACCGAGGCCCACGGATAGTTTCGGATCATAGGGAATGTCCAGTGTGTAAATAAGAGAGTGATGCGAAGCTATGAAAGGGTGTTCGCTGAGAGCACGAGGAGATTCTCAGCGCAGATATGACGTTGAAAAACATTACTCAAAGTTAAACGCAGGGAAGGTGTGATTGACTAAATGTATTACTTCGAACATCCTCTGGGATTCTCGTTCGCACAACGCCTCCAAGCTACACTGCTGAGAAGAAGTTGAATGTGAAATTTTCGACATGCAGAATTTCTTTGACTACCGACATGTTCCCTCGGCCCTACGAGCCAATGGTTCTCCCTAGTTGTGTGAAAGTTAAGTACTATTTGCAGTGGTATTTCCACGTTGATATTCGACCTGTCGTTAGAACGGAATCCTTCATCGAGGTATCGGCTGCGTCGGCTGTTAAAAGCCATTGATATTGATGTGACATGACGTGACGAATTTGAGGGGATAAAGGACACGCATTTTAGCAGACGAAGAGAAATTGAGGACTCGCAACTCATGACCCTTGGACCTGCAAAGTTCATATTGTAGGGATGACATGGCCGAATTTGGGGCCTCTCTCTTAAGGGTTGCAGTACGAGTCAACCCTTACTATAACGAGGTTCACCATAGTAATTCTTGCTTTGCAATGGATCAGAGGAATCTGTTGGATAAAAATAGCTTCTGGCAGAGACCCATCAGAGAGAAGCAGCCCGATACATGTCAAAAGCTTCATTTGCCAGTTCATCTTGATTGGCTGATTGCGCGGCAACTGTCATCCTTATCTTCAGCCGCACACTAATGAAACAAACCAGCGAGAACGGCGGTCAAACTCTTTGACTCTTCTACAATTCGAACAACAATCTCTGAAAACCCTTCCTCCCATTACCCGTCCGTGCCAGAGCACTGTTGCGCTGATGCGTGTTGTACCTACCGTCTATACTTCTCAGGTACGCAAGTTTTCCCCATTGCTTCAGCCAAAGCCGTTCAGTCCCCACCATAGCTGTTTGGAGAGATTGCTTGCTGATACTATCTGTACACAGGATTATATTTCTGGTATGAAGTGCCGTAGACTCTCGAACAGTCGCCTCGCTGATGGGCTGGCTTTGTTAGATCATCTGTGGAAGGCTTCTGTGAATTGAAAAAAAGAACAGGGAAAGACTTAACTACCACAATCAATCATGCTATCCCAAATCATCAGAGCAGCCGGATTGGGGCTCGCGGTGAATACGAAGAGGCCTATCTGCCTAGCGAAGCACATTCGGCCTTTTGCGACGGTCGATAGTAATACACCTCGAGTACAGCCGACGCCGCCCAGAACAAAAGCTACCCCAAAATCCTACGACAGAGCCACTTTTACCATCAGAGTAACAATCCCACTTGGTCCTGCTGGTGACTATTGCTGACCGGAAACAAAGGATGGACCCGTTTTTAGCGGCAAATCATTCGGAGCGGCCTCCAACATCTCCGGTGAAGCCGTCTTCACAACATCTCTCGTCGGTTATCCCGAATCTTTGACCGATCCTTCGTACAGAGGGCAAATCCTGGTTTTCACCCAGCCTTTGATTGGGAACTATGGTATTCCGTCCACTGCTCGTGACGAACATGGGCTGTTTCGTCATTTCGAGTCGCCTAATCTACAAGCTGCTGGTGTCGTGGTGGCCGATGTTGCGGAACAGTACAGTCACTGGACAGCCGTCAAGAGTCTGGGCGAATGGTGCGCGGAGGAAGGTGTGCCTGCTGTTTCTGGCGTTGACACCCGAGCAATTGTCACCTATCTTCGGGAACAGGGATCCTCCCTCGCACGCATCACCATCGGCGAAGAATACGATGCAGACCAAGACGAAGCCTTTATCGATCCCGAGCAGATCGATCTCGTCCGTAAGGTCTCAACCAAAGCTCCCTTTCATGTCAGCTCTGCGACAGGCGACTATCACGTTGCTGTGATAGACTGTGGTGTGGTATAACAACCTCCATTTCCTACTTTCGACACAGGTCTCGCAATTCCTTCTAGTAGACTTGGCAGGGCACGCTGACGCCCCGCGTGATACAGAAAGAGAACATCCTTCGAAGCCTTGTCTCGCGAGGCGCCTCGGTCACTGCTTTCCCTTACGACTATCCCATCCATAAGGTCGCGCATCATTTTGACGGCGTATTCATCTCTAACGGCCCTGGAGGTATGTCCTCCCAGCTCTTCATGACTTAACGATAAGACATGGTTTGGCTCAAACACTGGTTTCAAGCGCTCTATCCTCCTAAGCCATTTCGCAGAGCTCTGGCATCACAACTGAAGAAGATATGCTGACTGCGAGATTACTAGATCCCATTCACTGCCAAGATACCGTTTATCACCTCCGCGGCCTCATGGAATCCAGTCAGCTTCCCATCATGGGTATCTGTCTCGGTCATCAGCTTCTCGCTCTTGCGGCAGGAGCTCGCACAATCAAGCTTAAATACGGGGTAAGTCAGTTTGTGGAACCCCTTGACTTACACCGTCCTGTATCAAAGTTCGAAAGGCGCCTCGAGCGCCGAAGATGAATCAAGCACTTGGCACTCCAAGAAATGCGGGTTTTTATCATCAGCATCATCAACCTGTGCTGATTCTTGTTCCAGAACCGCGCCCATAATATCCCTGCCCTCGATCGCACGACCGGCCGATGCCACATCACGTCGCAGAACCATGGGTACGCGGTGGACAGCAATACCCTACCATCAGAGTGGAGAGAATACTTCGTAAATCGTAAGATTCGGTGAACACTAGAATGGACCATAGTATCGCTAACGAACCGATCAAGTCAATGATCATTCGAACGAGGGATTGATACATCAGTCACGACCCATCTTCGGCACCCAATTCCATCCCGAGGCGAAAGGTGGTCCAATGGATTCCTCCTACTTGTTCGACATGTATTTGGAGAATGTCAGTCGCTACAAGAAGAGCCAGGCGATCTTCCAGCCTGAGCGTGAGCATAGACCCAGTCCGCTTTTGGTAGATCTGTTGGCGAAAGAGAGGGTGGGCGTTGTGCCAACAACGGGGATGGAAAATCTTCTGAGGATGGGGGGAGCAGGAGAGGAGGCGGCGAAGGCAGCTAGTGCCGCCTGAAGCCCTGGAAGGGTGAAAAACTTTGGCAGGAATGGGCTATATAAGGTTGGAAATTGGGGATGGAGATTCGACGATCTCTTAGTTCTCATGATGGATGTGTCCTCTGCATGAGAATTCCAGTCGGACATGAAGTCGATCTATCGATAGCTTTGTACTTCGTCACGTTATTCAAGCAATCGTTTACCAAATGCCCCCGACCTTCTACTTGACCTAAATATGAACTTCGCATAAGCAAAAACCTCATCTTGAGCCAAGGTCCTCGTGCTTGTAAGTAATATTGCCATCAGCTGCTAACGCTACATGGGACAATCAGCTACATGCAAGGCTATTGAACATTTCCTATGCCATCGTCCATGTCAAACAAGAATTTTGTTGTGAGCAGGATCCGCAACCCCGTCCGAACGATCTGATCACTACATGCAGGTCCACAAGCGCAGCGTACCGACTCGTCTCGCTGCGGTCCTGGAATGCGGTCATGGAGCCGCCGTACGGAGTATATCGGTACTCCCATTGATTACTCGCTGTAGGCCAGCTGCTTGCTGCCCCTCAAGATTACGAGTAAGAAACGCGTTGTCGTGAACACTCGTGATGCTCTTGTTACGCGGACTCATTCGCTGGTCCATTGAGACCAATACTCAGGGGCCGAAATGAAGAGCAGGTCGAGCCGCTGTCATTCAGCTGATGCGACGAAGATCTTCCCCAGACGAACGGTGTTCGACAGTTCGACGAACGTTCGATGACAGGGGGTTGGAAAAGTCAAATGCTGCCGACAAAAGCTAGACCTCCACAAAGGCGTAGGTAGCCACCTCCGGTCAGCGAATGAAATGTCTTCTGGGGAAAACCCGGGGACCAGTCACCAGAGCAAGGGAAAAGCGAGGAATGAGCCAGGGATGCCGGTGGCTTTAGCTCATGGCTAGATCGGGGCTGGACCTTGGGTTAGTTTGAGATGAAAGCATGAAAGCAGCTTAGTCCACTTCCATCTCCGCCATCTCATTGGTTTCTCGGACGCCTTCAATTGCCCTTCCAATTGATGCCCACAGATCGAGGAAACATGCGGGCGAACGGTTGACCACTTGCTTCTCCTGACTATGGATGCTGTCCACTCTTCGATCCCACACTCGAGCTTCATTTCGAAGTAGACTTGTTATCCTCCGATAAGAGATTGGCTTTTCCCTCCTCACTCGTGACTCCTGATGGGCATATTTACGCCAACTGTGCCATTCGACATCTGCGGGCTGTGTGGACCATGACCCACCGCCGAGAACTGTCCTCTCTTCGCCGACGCGCCCCTGCCTGAAGTTGGTTATTAGGACGCCTAAGGCGGACAGTATACGTCTACATATTTCGACATTTTGCAGCACTCTCAGCTTCTTCAATTCAAACGAAAAAGGAAATCCCTTCAGAACCACTTTTCCAATATGAAACGGAAGTTCTCTTTCTCTTCGCTACGCCTTGTACGTACTCGATCTTGGCTGTTACTCCCTCGTCCTTGCATTGGAGAAAACACTACGTCTACTTTGCGTGTGTACAAGTTCCCACTGACGTTCACTGTAGAAGCTCTCTTCAGCAACAGCCGAAGATGCCATCACACCCGAAGGACTTGATTCTCCACCCTACAGCCCAACCCCATCCTGCATGGAACGTCCAGTAGTCCCACCTCACATAATCGCTGAGCTTCGAGTATGTTGTGCCATCGTGGTCAACGAGACAAATCCGCCAGAATATGATGACGTTCCCGATCATCGAGAGATGCTCAAGAAATACATTGCCGAACGTGACGCTCAAAAGGCTCAAGCAGAGAAAACCACTGCAAAAGAGGAACGAAGGGTGTCCACTCGGCCTCAACGCAAGCGTGACTCGACCACCGATGCAACTGGCTCCACCCCTTATCGCCACGTTCCGCAGAATGCAGCCTCCAACTTCGAAGCTACGGCCAGTGTCCGAAAACCCTCATTGAGCTACCTTGATATACCGAGCGTTGAGCCATTGGAACCATGTCATACTAAAGCATCCAGCAAGAAGCCCCAGGAGCGAAATGAGGCCTTGGAAACTATACGTACAGCCATGGACGCTCGGCCGAAGACTTCCGCTGCTGCCTGTATAGATTATTCCGGGCCATCAGTGGAGTCGAGTAATTCGACCTCAAGGAGTACGACTACCTACAACGAATTCAATCGTCCGTCGACCGGTCAGACTTCTCTGGCTATCACACCGGGAGACGATAAGCGATGTTCTTACACTGCAGGCCGTACTTCTGAGCCGGACCCCGAGTCATCTTCCATCGCAGATGCCAGTGCCAAAGTCTGGATGGCCCAAGAACTCGCTCGACGAAGAGCTGAATACCAAAGCACTGGACAGGCTGCAAGACCTGCAAGCCGAGCGACGATGCAAAGACCTGGTAGTAGAGCCGGCAGTATTGCAGGAAGTGTTCTCGAAGGCGTCCGGGATTACATCAAGCCTCGAGCCAGCATGGACAGCGTACGCTCGGAATACAATTTGTCCCGAACTCAGAGCCGCAGCGGAAGTATCAGGAGCAACAAATCAAACACGTGGCACCGAGTCAAGGGGCTCAGGAGGAAGAACAGCTGGAGTTCATTCCGCAGTGCCACCGTCGAACCGGAACCGACTACCAGCACAGCGCCCGACGGGGGAGTCAACTTGAATCGGGCACTACCCGCCCTTCCCGGGTTGGATTCGTACAAGGAGAAGAAGTCTAAGCCAACTCATATCGCACAGCTCATCGGCGGTAACAACCGGGCCAAGAGCGTGCCAAATGCAAGAGCGCTCCAACCCCCTGCAACAGTCAGACCCAGCGGGATGGTCCGCAACGTGAGTAATCCTGAGGATATCAAGAGGCAGGCGGACTTGAAAAGGGCTGTCGAGGAGAAGATGGGGATCGGATCAATCACCGAATCACAACATCTGCAATCCCTTCCACCTGTCCAAGGAAACAATTTCTATACCATGGATCAAGCTAGCAGATCGATGGTTGCAACCCCAACCGGTGCTCCGACTAACATGCCTCGACCGGCAACAGCCACCGCAGGCGAGACCAAGAAACCTGGACTGAGGAAGAAGCTGAGGCGTTTTTGGACGTTTTCCGGTGATAAGCCGAAGATGGGGAAGATGGTTGCCACCAATTAGTGTTTTCTTTTCGTTTCATATGTCAAAATCTCCCTCTTCATGTGTTTATGAGTAATGGCGTCCTTAATGGGCCACGGAAGCAGTGCCATCTATCAGGCGGGGGTCGGCAGTCTTGGGAAGAGCATTTTGAGGCCCAGGATGGTCCCTATGTCGGAAAGGGAGTAATATATAATTAGGTCCTTACTTCATCGTATCAGGTTCGATACAAACTGCAGCAGTTTTATTGAGTATGTGTTCGGTAATCACTTGAAGAATTAACGTCTGAAATTGAATCGTGGGCTTGTTCACCGGCCAATCCCATCTTGCATCTCCGCTGTGAACTCAGGAGACAGACATTGAATAGTCACGTGAACGTCTTCTCCTTATCGGTATCAGTAAATAAGCCTCGGCTGTCATTTCTCACGAACAACTCCCTCCAGTGACTAGAACTCAGCCTACAACGTACACTGAAGCTGTCTTATATTCCTCAAGTCCGTCATGCCTCCCATGCCGCCTTTGTTTAGGCTCGCTCTTGAGCCCGAAGGCAGCATCACGTGTACCCAACCCTCGCAGAGAGTCTACCTTCTTACCTTCGATTCTCCTCCAGACAACCGCCTTACGCCTGAATTCTGTGCAGCCTTCGTCTTGGCCCTCGATATTGTAGATCTCCGGTTCGACAAAGGAGTTATCATAACTACATCCGCCCTCCCGAAATTTTATAGCAATGGTTTGGATCTCGAATCCGCCTTCAAGTCCAAGTCGTTCTTCCCTGACAGCCTTTATCCGCTTTGGAAACGATTGTTGACGTACGTCTTGTCTACATCTCTGTTACGGAAAACACTTCTGGATTACTTCTCATGCAGCTGAACTTGACAACAGCTACCCCATGCCCACCATCGCCCTTATCAATGGCCACGCCTTCGCCGCCGGCATCATGACAGCCACAATGCACGACTACCGCTTCATGAATCCCCATCGTGGCTTCATCTGCCTCAACGAACTCGAATTCGGCGCCCCCCTCAAAGCCCCCATGTCCAGCATCTTCCGACAGAAGCTACCGAATCCGAATACTTATCGTACAATGGTGCTGGAAGCGAAGAGATTCAATGCCCTTGAAGCTTTGCAAGAAGGTATCGTGGATGGATTGGGTATGGTACCTGAGGTCCTGAAGTTCGTTCAGGAGATGGGACTTGTGGACAAGGCGAAGAGTGGGGTCTATGGACAATTGAAGGCCGAAATGTGGAGAGAGACGGTGGCATATCTGGATGATTATGTGGGAAGTGAGAAGTTGATTGAGGAGAGGATTCGAGGGGAGGAGCGGCGTCAAGAGCGGTGCGAGAGGAGGGTTGCCGAGTGGGAGAAGTCGAAAGATCAGAAAGGTGCAAAGTTGTGATATCCAGGAATCCTTTAAGGCCGTATCCCGGGCTCTAAGAGGCTACCAATCCGGGTGGAAAAAGAACAAAGCAAGCCAGAAGGGCCTAGGCTGATTAAACAGCTATTAGGCTTTTCCAGATCCAGGGTCTCGATACCGATCTTCGTCGTGGTCTGCGGGTATCATCATACCTTCAGCTCGCGGAGGCCCTCACCCTGGACAAAGTCTCTACCACAATATCGACAGTGCGCGGCAATGCCATTTGAGAATAGTAACCTCTGGCTTCCGCAATAATGAATACTGAAACATTCTGGGCTGCTATCAAGGACCGCTTTGAGCTCAACGCTCTTATTTGGTTCCCGCCGACGAGGGAATCAAATAGTCGAGCCTCACCGATACATTTGCAATCGGTCCATCGAGCGACCACGCTACTTGGCACATCGAGTTTCGACTATGTACAAAAGTGCTATCATGTCGATACCAAGATTCATCAGCATCAGCACCCCGATGCGTGCCTTCAACCCTTATCCAAAACCGCTCTCGTGGATCTCCGCCTATCAGGTAATGGCATTCGCAACGCTGTTCTGTGCCACGATAATATAACCTGCAAACACCACGCTCCGTCAGCATTCCAATGACAGAATCCCACCCACCAACGCAAAGGAACGAACAACTCACTTGGATACAACGGATCGAACGGCTCCCCCGTATCCCTCTCCGTCTCTGTCCTTCGCGGCAATCTCTTTAGGTTCGCACTCGCGACATTCACTGTTGCATCACCTTGACAGCCCTCGATCATTTGCCCAAAAATATCCGCTTTACATCGATCATAAGTTGGGAGGAGTGAGCTATTGTTTGGAACCCAGAAGCCGAGCGAGCAGTTGAATGCACCTGCAAATCGGATCCGAAAAACGTCAGTATGTGTAAGAGAGAGTGAGAAAGAGGAAGAGAAAGATCGAAAACCCCAAGATAAGATGGAAGCTCTTCGGTTCCAAGCGACGAACAAACAATCCACAACCAACCCCAGGAACTCCAGACTAAACAGACCAATAAATCCAAAAAAACACGCAACCACCCCAGCATCCAAGCCTCATAGCTCTCACCACATAAATGAATAAACATTCCAAGAAAAGACTCACCAACAGGCGCCACCCCCCAAACCCACCTCTCCCTCCCCGCTCCCACCTGCCCCTGCCTCCCCACATACTCCAACAAGACACACGCGACATTCACAATCGCCGCGCAACTTCCCCAATCAATCGTATACCCCGTCCTATCTTGCGTACAATTAAGGTGGAACGGATTCTGCTCCTCCAAGCTAAGATCGACTTTGCTGTTGCAGGTTGATTTTGAGGCGGGCTTGGCGGAGGAGTCTTGGTTTGTGGGGGGCCCACAAGGATCAGGGAGGAGGGGGGTGGATGTGCCCCAGATGTGGAGGCTGGTGTTGGTGGTGATGGTTGTGGTGTCGTTGTCGGAGGCGGTGGGGGAGGTAGGGAGGCGAGGGTCATTGACGCGGGGGTTTGTGCCTGGGGTCGGGAAGGCGAAGGTGTAGGGTGGGAGGGGAAGGAGAGTAGTGAGGAATAGGGGTCCGAGGTTTTGAAGTGGGTATCTCATTCTGAGGTTGAGAAGAAGAAAAGGGATGTAGAAAGTCGAAAGGAAACGTATATGAAGCTTGAAGTAAAAGTCAATCCTAGACTCTTGATACAACCCTGTTAGAGCAAAAATTCGATTACGAGAAGAATTATCAGTTCCGCTTGGAAAAGTTGCATCATCTACATCACCTCTCATCAGAAAACACAGCAGCAGCACATTTTTCTTCTTCTCCGATCGTATCGTACAGAAGATTCATTCCCCACCGATCTTCTTCTCATAAGGAGACGAGTCCGACATGACGATTGGAAAAAAAATGCCGGGGCTAGAGTACAAGAAGCGCGACTTGCGACATTGGTATTGTGGTAGAGGCTCGCATACTGATGTAACCAGCGGGCTGATTGTTGGGCTGATTGACCATTAATTCACCATGAATACCAAGATCTCTGCTTCGAATGGTTTAGGAGGAGGGGGAGATAGAGTGGAGATGCTGGATTTGTATTTCATTTGGGATGAAATGGGATATTGGGCATGTGAGAGTGTATGTACATCAAAATACCAAAAACCCATATCTAAAAGCTCGTGTATAATCCAAGAGCCGTGTGTGTGTGTGTGTGTGTGTGTGTGTGTGTGTGTACCTTAGAGTTCATGCTCATTGGCAATAGAAAAATAAGTAAAAGATGAAAGGTAAACGACGTGGACGAGATACGTATACGATAAGATGGGCAATATCCATTCATCTATCTACCTGACCCGATCCACCGACCTTTCTCCAAGAAGCCTCATACCCTCTTCCCTCAACTTGAATTTCTGGATCTTGCCGCTTGCGGTTTTGGGGTAGTCGGATACCCAGAATACATATTTTGGTACTTTCAAGATCAGATCATCAACATCTACCAAGCACTGGATGGGATGGCCAGGTAGGGTAGGGATATATCACTCACCTAGATGATGACTCAAGTTCTCTCTTACCCAGCTCCTTATCTCCTCATCCATCACCTCCTCCTCCTGCCCTCCCATCTCTGCGCCCATCTTGTCCTTGGTAGCAGCCCTCACGACAAAAGCCGCCACAACCTCCCCATACCTCTCATCCGGCAGCCCGACAACACTGACGTCCTTAACCTTCGGGTTGGCGAGAAGGCAGTTTTCGATTTCGAGCGGGTGGATGTTTTCGCCCCCGCGGATGATGAGGTCTTTGATGCGGCCGGTGATTTTGAGGTAGCCGTTTGAATCCATGAGGGCTTCGTCGCCGGTCTAGGTCCAAAACACAAGGATGTCAACCCGCTCCGCCAGTCGAAGGGATAGGAGATGGGGATATTGAAGGAGAGGGAGAGACCTACATGCATCCATACTTTTCCAGTGTCATCTTTTAGCATGACTTCTGCGGTTTTCGAGGGATCGCCCCAGTACTCTTTCATTACTAGATACCCACTCACTGCCAACTCGCCTCTCTCCCTGACCGGTAACACTCTGGATTTATTGGCTGGATCCACGATCTTGGCCTCAACGTGCGGAAGCAGTCTCCCAACACTATCGATCCTCTTCTCCATCGGATCATCTGTCGTCGTCATCGCCGACACAGGACTCGTCTCCGTCATGCCATAGCAAATAGTCAATTCGGTCAGATTCAACACCTTATGCAACCTCCGCATCAACTCAGCAGGAATACTCGATCCCGCCGCGATCCCCGTCCGCAGATGCTCAAACCCCTCATAGGGCACGGAACCGTTGGCCAAGAGTTCGAGTTCGGCGAGGAACATGGTGGGAACGCCATACAAGGCTGTGCATTTCTCATCTTGCACTGCTTTTAAGGTGGCGAAGGGGTCGAAGGCTTCGGAGGGGAAGACGATGGAGGAGCCGTGGGTTGCCGTGGCCATGTAGCCGAGGATGCAGCCGAAGCAGTGGAATAGGGGCGGAGGGCAGCAGATGATGTCGGTGGGCGTGAGGAGCATTCTGTCACCGATGCTTTTGCCGTTGTTGAGGATTGAGCGGTGGGTTAGGCAGGCGGCTTTAGGGAGGGAGGTGGTGCCGGAGGTGAATTGGATGTTGATGATGTCGTCTGGGGATGAAGATGGGTCCGCGTTGGAAGTGCTGGAGTTGGTATGTGAAAGGACATCGTTGAAGTTGAGTAGGGGTTTCAGGTTTGAGGCGTCGACTCGGCCATCGGAGTTCTCTACGAGGATGATTTGCTGCAGAGATGGCACTGATTCCGACTGTAGCTTCTGTCTTTGAAAGTCAGGGATGATCTGCTGTAGCAGAGGGACATTCGATCGTGGAGGTTTCCTGGGAATGTTGGTCTCGGCTCCGATGATGAGATGAGAGGCTTCCAGATGGTTGAGCGCTGCAGTTACTTGGGTAGCATTGAATGCAGGGTTTAACGGAACCTGCAAATAAGTCAGAAACAGCTTTTGATCTCAATACCCTATTGCGATAACGTCCGGTCTGAACCACTATCCGCAATTTTGTCAAACCAAGCTCCTCAATGGATCCTTTCGAATCTACATCCCTCCGACTGACTGGCAGGAAGGGCATCCGATACCTCGAGTGACATCCTCGACACCTCGATTGCCAGCCAAATGGAGACCCACCAGTGTATGGTATTCTCTCGCTCTTCGACCATCTCTCCCTGCAGCTCCTGACAAAGACTCACCAGCACAGCTCCAAGCTTGAAAACCGCATACGTAGCCTTCTCCACCATCAGTCTCCATGATCAACCCCCCGATAAACCCCATGCGAATCCCATGATCTTACAATAGCATACTCGATATAATTCCCCAAGCTCACAGCCACCCTATCCCCCTTCTTGACCCCAACATTCCTCAATCCTTGGCTCAAAGCGTTGCTCTTCCGATCAAGATCATCGTAGGTCAAACGTATCTGCTGATGCCGGGAGACGACACTGTGGTGCTGCCATGTTCAATTGGGTTTTCTCGGATTTGGCTTAAATCGAGGCAAGCTTACGCCGTACGGTCACCGAATTGGGAGACGATGGAGGCGAAATGCTGGCCTATCGTCTGGTCAAGGAGAGGAGGCTGCAGCGAGTCAGATCGAATTGAAACCTCGATGGAGGGAGCAAGGTACCGTGGAGGGACCTCGAGCGTAGGATTCCGTGAGCAATTGTCGCCGCTTCGGCGTAATCGCTACAGGCCGGAACAAACGCAGAGAGAATGGACGACTCAGAGCGCGCCATGGAGGCTGACGCATGTTGGGTGATCATTGGGATGAACGATTCGCTGGTCGAAAGGCACTGGAGGGTGGAGGAGAGGGGAGGGGGCCGGTTGGGCGGAAGGGAGGGGAGGGGAGGGGTGGGAAGAGGGGAGCGCCATCGAGCACGATCGTGTTATTATATGTTGCAGGGGCGGCAACAAGAACCGCATCGAGAGCCCAGTCTACAAGTATGATGCCAGAGAGGATACTGCATATATCAATTTCGGCTTTCTCTAAGCTGACGTTCAGAGGTCGCTATGATAATCGACGCCCTCTCCTGACGACGCCTGTTCCTATTGGGGTATATCTTCGTGCTTCTCCGTCTTCTTTTGCTGTACAGCTGCTTTCAATGCTGCCAATCTCTCCTCCGTCACCATGATCGCATGATCAACTTCCCGTTCATTCATTGCCTCCTCCGCCATCTTGGCCTTGAACCCTTGACTTTGCAGATATCGACTTCTCTGTGCCCGGATCTCGGACGGCGATTTCGCTTGTCCTGAAGTTGGATTTAACATGTCTTGCATTCCCATCCGGTTCTCTAGCCATTTCCACAACTCGCTCTCCTCCGTCCGCCATATTTCTTCGTACGCAGCCATGCGCTCCGGGCCAGACATCGTAGAAAACCCCACTTGGTTTCCAGCATGTCGAGCCTTGGGGCCTCGGAACCAGCTGATGAGTAATAGGAACATGAGGAAGCCAATGATCATGTTTGAGCTGACCAGAGGACTGACAATATCAGCCACGGGCCCGAGCATGCCATGCACAGGTTCGAAAACGCCCCAGCTGGGATCCTGTTTAGGAGCAGCGCTTTCTTTAACTTTCTCAACCACCGCCTCCGATGCGTCGCCGTCTCCCTTCCTCCTCTTGCCTTTCTTGAGCTTAGATCCTCCCGTGCCTGCTCGTGCTCGAGAGACGACCCCAGCCTTGAGCGCTTTCATGAGATCATCCGCATACGTCTGCTGTCCGTCGTTCGCACCTTTCTCAATGGGCCCTGTAACTGTGTTAATGGCTATAATGCCACAAGTACGATAAGACACAGCCTACCTTTCAACCAACTCTTACCGGTCCACTCAACTGTGCAGTTGATAAGGACCCTCGTAGAATTACCTGGTGCCCACATCAGGCAATATCGTGTTTTGACACTGAAAACATTGCCACTTGGCACATCAGGCGTTTGCGTGGTGATAGTAACAGATACCGCCTTTTCCAGATCGAAGGCATCCAGGTTCTCAGTCGAGAGGCACTTGGTTGACTTTGGGCCAATAGCAGCGTACAGTGGCTTGATGTACGAGTAGAACCGCGTTGGTTTCTCCTCCGTCAATCCCTTCTTGTCATCTTCCATTTGCAATTCCGTGACTTTGAGCTCGTCGAGCATCCATTTGCTGATGAATCCACCAGAAGCGGCTCCAAACATCATCGAATATATCTTCCCCAAAGGTGCCGGAATCACTTCATCTTTGAGCGCTTTGGAGTAATGGGTGTCGCCATCGCTGCATTCGGTCGGGCCATGGGTCGCTGGTCCTGGGAAATCCGGGGTTGCTGCACTGATGGCGGCAGCCTTGTCTCCAGCTTTGCTGTCGCTTTGCGTAGGGATACCTCCGGCGGCAGAACCTATTGCATTCCCTAAATTGGATGCTTTACGACTAACGGGACGAGGCTCACTTATATCATCACCACCATTGGCTGTAGTGTTGGCCGCAGTATTGGCCGCAGTATTGGCTGCGTTGTTGATGATACTGCCTGCTTCGTCTTCGTCCTCCTCGTCCTCGTCGTAGACTTCCTCTTCTGAACTCTCAGAACCATCGTCGCTGGCGCTGGGCTCGACCTTCTCCGTCTTGTCGCCCGTTCCTCCGGCCTCAATCCGGGCTCCATTCAAAGAACTCTTCAGGTTGGGATGACTGAGCTTCCATATGCCAATCAGCAAATCATACGTTGCTTCTCGGCTCAGGAGACTCCGGAATGTGTGTCGTGCTTGAAGCGTCTGTATAGCGATAGCGTTAGGAAATACTACAGCTGTATTTTCCTTCTCGACTGATACAATTTCATCAAAGCTGATAACTAGCATGGTAACCCACCCAAGGATGTTACTACTAAAGCAGATATGGCCCTCGGAAATGTATATCCTGCCGGCGAGGAGTATTTCCTTTTGCAAAGCACAACTATAGTCTTCGATCAGGTAATCGTCCTCTGGAACACTACGGAAAGTCTGATGGAAGTCCTTGTTCCGTTTCTTGTTCGCTACCGCAAAGCCAGTCAGCTTAGGTGTGCTCCCGTTGACCGACGGATTAGCTAGGCCAGCGTGACCAGCAGCGATTGCCGCACCGATTGTGGTGGTTCCGGTAGCTGAAGAGCTGTTCCGGTGTCTCCGGGCAACAGCGCCAACTCTGCTTCGAACGCTTCCACTGCGGCGGATTCCTTTCTCCCCTTCGAATATACTTCCGTTAGGAGGCGTTTTGTCACCTGTAATGCTGTTCTCATAGATTGACCTTGGCTTGACCCCTGCAATATCTTCGGCAACGGGAGTAGACGTAGGCTCCGCAGTTTTCTCGCTGAAAGCAGCTGAAACGGCGCGCAGAGCCTGGGCATCTTCGACTCGTGCCGTCGCCTCGTCACGCTGTACAAGTTGACCGTCTAAGCCTCGTCCATTCGAGCCATTGGCGAACGACGGGAAGGTTGAGGATCTACTTGTAGCAGGTACATTGGAAGAAATGCCCAGGTGATCGAGACTAAGGTCGCCTGAACCAAGAGTATCTATGGCAAGTGGCTTCTTCTCGTCTACAAATGATCCATCGGCACGCTCGACCAGTGCAGATGAGTCTTCCACGTCTTTGCTGCCTTCATCAGCGGGAACGGGAGCGCTCTTCGGTCTTGGGGGTTGGTTCGAGATGGTATTCGATAGCGTGTTGGCAGCATTTTGAGCCGTTGTGAATAGAGATGAAAAGAACCCTCCAGCGCCACCAGGCGAGCTTTGAGCCCCAGGTGTACGAACACCGGGTGTTTTACTCTCCTCGATCGTCGGTGTCAGAGGGGCGGAGATGGCATTCGCGAGCCTGCTTGGGGGCAGACCTCCACTTTCTGATCTCACACGACGATGAGATATCTTGTTCCCAGAGGACAATGCGATCGCATTGGCGCTGCTACCACTAGAGGTTTGCTTTAGGGTTGGGGAATTTTCCGGGCCATTGCTACGTTGATCCGTAGGAGTGGGTGGGGTAACTGTCGTCAAGGGCGTTTGAAGACCAGCACTTGTTGGAGTCTTAGGAGTGGTGCTGATTGGGGGGAGGTCCCTCGCGACAACGGTGGAGCTTCTAATATTGCCTTGCGTAGGTTGAGAGGAGACCGCGTTCGCTTGTGACTGGCCCCGCGGTTTGTTGCTGTTCTGCTTCTCGGTGGCTAACATGCTTCCTCGGGAGTTGCCACTGCCCGTCGAAATGATCGAAGCCCGATCTGGACTCTGGGGCGGACTGTCTGCCTTCTTCTTCGAACTAGATTTGAAGACTTCCTTGATGCGTGTTCCAGGGGAGACACCTCGTCCATCGCTCTTGGACTCCGTCTCTTTTGTATTGGTGGATGAGCCCGGCTGGATATAGGCCATTGTCGCAGCATGTTTGGGCGCCAGAATTGCCGTTTCCGAAGGGTCCGGTGGGGTGACGGTGAAGGTAGCAGCTTTTTGGTACTGGGGGCTTTGGAAGGTCGGACCATTTAGATTGGAAGGATCGTGCGCGTCAACAGGAGTGGTCGTCTTTATCAGCGGCGAGGATGAAGTGAGATAGCCTATATGAGACTGATGGCTCACAAGTGGGGGCGCAGACAAAGGGCTGTCGAAATATCTGAAATCAGCAGAGAGCCTTGCACTAGCTCGGACGCATGGGATGAGCAATGACAACAAGTGATGATTGGTTATGAGAGATGTCCAAGTGGTATCTGAGCATGTTTGTGGGTTAACAGTAAGTAATGCGTTGGGCGTTGGTGCTGACAGGCGCAGCCTCACCGCCGGCGGCAGGGCAGGATTCTCGCTTGTTTGCGGCAAGGATTCAATGCGGACTCATTGAAGGTCCTTTGTACTGTAGTATGAAATCGGATAACTTACGACTCCGTATCCGAATCGTTAGTCAAGAGACTGGCTTCTTCGCCGAAAGTACTTCGGCTCTTGTGCAGCGGTGCAGCGGCCGTAGCAGCTTGTTCACTGATGCTCCGCCCTCGGCCGTCCTCATCTTGAGCGGCGAGCTCTTCCTGTTCCTGGGCAGCTTGCTGGGCAGCTTTACGCTCCTTCCGCTTCTTTTGGATGCGATTGGGAATCAACTTGGATATACTGCCGGTGTTATTGGTGGAGAGGCCATCGTCAAAGCTTGAGCCCCTGCTGGCACGTATCTTGTCGCGGGAGGAGTCGATGGAGGAGCGAACGCTGTCACTGTTTTCGGGACCGTTGACTGAGACCTTGGAAGCGTTCTTCTTGCTTCCCCGCCGGGCCTTGCTCAGAACGCTCTTGAGGCCGCGCGTCGATGGTGCGGGGGAGACTTCTTTGGCCTCGCCGTCCATGGTTGGAGGAAGTGGTGAATGGTGCGCAGTACATCAATGGTCCATGGTAGCAACCGAGTTGAAGAAGACCCGAAAGCCCAAGGGTAAAGAGGGAAAGATGTATAAGGTGAATAGGGTTGATGGTGGAGGTGATGCTTCCGGTAAACCAATGAGATTGAGAGACTTTCTTCACCCCAAGCAGATGACGCAGTAGATCCGATCATGCCGCTAAAGTTAGTACGAGTACGTACCCGTCAACAAGGAAGTGGGAGCCCCAAGAAGGACCCTGAGCCCCTTATTCCTTACCCCTGCAAAGCATTGACACTTGGACGATCTGAGTACTGCTCGTAACTATATCACAAACATTCGAGACCTTGGTTGCTTCTTTTGATAAAGTGAAGAATCAACTTGAAGCATCCTGCTTCATGACTCGGAATAAATTAGACTTGGTGCATCGCCTATCCCTTGGGAATCATGGGCACATGGGTCACCCCACACTCACTACTGTTGAGCCTCATTTGATACTCAGGAACCAGCATCCTTAGCCAAATCAGCATGAACCTCAGTATTCTCTTTTTACATCCCAAGCCGGCATGGAGCAGTCGCCCTTGATAGTAGTATGTCATCAACCTGGCAAATGCCATGCCGAACAAATCACTCATCGTCCCAGGCGCAAACCCACGCTCGAAATGCAGCAACGGCGCCCAACCCGGCTGCAGCAGCACTCGAGCATGAGCAAGCGGCCGGCCAGTTTGCGGCTGCCGCGAAAGGCACGACCAATCTCGAGGTATTCCCCGTCCTGCCTTGCGCATCATCGGCTCTAAACCTATGACAGGCTGCTCGGACCTTGAAGTTACTCGAACAGCATCACCAGAAGCTTGCCGACTTGATCAAATTCCGAACCGCCCACCCTGTACCTCCCGATACCTCGAATACTGCCGAGCAGCAACTGCAAGGTCATGCCGATCCTCCAGCTCTGCAGCAGCCTCGTGAAGGCTCTCCTTATCGATCGCAGTCACACGTAGTGCCGCTACCACAACGTGACATCAGTTCATCCATAGCCAGCAACCTCGCCTCAGCTCGCGGTATCCCCTCAAATCGGCAAAGACGATCTCAACAATCTCCTCTCGCGCCTCAGACTGCAAAGCCAGAAGCTCCCAACCCACAGCGCCGGTCAAAGCTGATCGAAGGGACTTACCAGCACCGGAGTCCGCAACCGCAGCGAACAGCTTCAACCGACAACAACGCTACACCAGCTTCTCTCCTATCAACATCTGCCTTAAAGAACCCCGGTCCACCAGCAGAACCCGCGCCTCACAAATCCGACGAGCCTTTCCAAAGATTCTACTCAACCTTCGAATCTCTCTTCTCTAAACTGTCCGCCCCACTCGCTTTCGCCGGCCTCCCTCTGAATCCGGACACAGACCCTTCCACACCGACTCCCCCCTCCTCTGCCGTTGATTCCTCCAAACCCCCCGCGTCCCAGAAAGACCGCCCCGCCACAAACCCTTCGAAACCGTCGTCCTCCTCCTCTCGCCGCGCCCTTGAAGCCTCCCAGCGCGTCTCCGCAGACCCAGATTACAAGAACCTCTTCTCCCGTGCCGCCCTCCGCGCCGTAGCAGACGAACACGGCCCCAGCAGCGTCGGCGCCAACGAATCCTTCTACGTCGTCCCCACCTCCGGACACACGCTCGCATACGCAGATATCCTAGCTCGGCAACATCGCGAGCGAAGAAGAGATCACGATGCCCAAACGCGTAGAAGCGGAGACAACAGCGACGATGGCGAATTTGACGGGGATGAAGAGCTATTCGTTGACGCGAGGGAGACGCCCGGCCCACCGAGTCCGGAGATGAATCGGCGCAGGGGAAAAGGCAAAGTGGCGAATATCGGCACGAAGACAATGGAGGAATTGCAGTTGGAGAATGAAGCCATGAAAGCCCTTCTCGATCAGACCTCTCGCCGTTTACTGGAATTCGAAATGAGTGCGCAGACGAGCAGTGTGGCGTTGGCGAGAAGTATACGGCAACTTAGTATGCATAACCAAGAAAATAGTGCTGGCGGCGGGAATGGAAATGGGAGTAAGGAGGCTGAGGAGAAGATGAGGGCGATGGAAGAGCAGATGTTGGCGAGGGTGAAGGAGATGGCGAAGGTGGAGAGGGAGAATGAGAAGTTGAAGGGGGTGGTGGGGAGGTATAGGGAGAGGTTTGAGACGATCAAGGCGGGGGCGAGGGCGAGGAGGGATGAGAGGGGGAAGAGTGGTGAGGAGGTGTGATGGTGCTAGGGAAACAAGATGTATGGAAACATGGTATGAGAGCCTTTGATACTGTATGACAGACCTGTGGTCTATGAATGCAGGTAAAATTCAAGCTTCCATTTCAGTCTATTCCCCTATGAAGTGACTTCATTACCATGCTCGTTTCCTCATCCATGACCCGACTGGATCAGAAGACTCATGCCTCGCTACATATCCCAACCCATGCAATCCCTGACTCACAATCACTGGCAGCCCTCGTAGAAAAAATACACAATGCCACCACAACACACCCCACGTCACTCCCAAAATCCCCCGAAGCTCAAAGGGATTGCATAATATCAGCAAATAAGCAGCGTACAATCACCGGTACCTTGATATCCCATCCCCTGCCGAGCCCGGGTTCCGCGTGCTGCAATAACCCCTGATATGGGCCCAACACGCAGCAGCCAAGGATAGGATTTCGTGAACGCGATTTCTTGGGGTTTGCGGTATAGCTGGTACAGGAGGTAGGAGCGTTTCGATGATTGCTAAAGTAAGGTAAGGTAGTGACGAGGAATGGTACTAAACTTTCAGAGATCTGCCTGATTGCTGCTTGCTGTGTGGGTCACATTGGATAAAAAATACCAATTCGATGTGCTCAGTGCGATCGAATCATCCCTCTACCCACACATGCCGTGTGAGTGGGGGTTCCGAACCTTAACGGCAGTAGTACTATTAGTGCAACGATCTATTTCCACGGCCACTGCGGCAGGATTTTCCACTGTCCCGGTAGCGGTTTCCACGGCTTGGGCAGGGACTCGATGTGGCTGCCGCAAACTGTTGTACTGCACAGCGGTGATTTGCTTCGATTGAACGGAAATCTAGTACTAGAGCAGGTGCGCTCCAGTCAAACGGAGGACGTCGCTTGCTCAATATCGGAAGGGAAAATTCCACGTTTACTGGCATTAGACCAAAGTGTTTCGAACCGTCTGCCCCTTACTTCTGGGAAGGTCATCAGAGGTGATACTTTTAAAGTAAGTAGGAAGGTTGGGTAGTGGTCAGGCTGAGGTACCAGTACAGGATCTTTGAAGTCAGGAGCAAGAAATGTCGTTTGCATCCATTCGAAGATTCGTGACGGACTAGAGAGCCTGGAAAAGCTGTTGTTCGTGGGATGACTACTCTAGGAGTCGCTTAGCAGAAAGTTTTTGGACGATCTCTTGATCAAAGACATTGAGGAAGATATCTGGTTTGATCGCTTGATACTTGTGGCGAGACTCCAGACATGCCACGACCGCTCCCGTATACGCTTTACCCATGCGCAGGGGTAATTTGCTGTTTGCCTTCCTTACGTACTCCTCCCGGACCTCACCAGGTTTTGAGGGCCGCGGAGGCCGGGCTTGCTGAAGGATCTGTCGAGCCGTGAGCCACAAGCCAATCTCGAGTAGGACGACGCCCAGCGAATATAGATCATGGATTTTTGCGAACTCAATATTCGGTTCGTCCTGTACATCTGGATGGCAATAGAGTGTTGTCTTCTCACTCATGTCCAAGGGTTGTCCGACGGTTGAGCTTGACACCGGACGTATGTATTCGAAGCCTGCTATGTAAGGTCTACCCAATTGCGGTTTAGTGGTCTGCTCGTCACAGCAGAAGACCACTGAGCTGCTTTGGAAACCCTTAAGGACCCATCCAAACATGTGGAAAGTTCCAATTGTCTTTGACAGGTCAACGGCTAGATTGAAGCGATCTGACAGAGACCAGAGTCTGCCGAGGACTGGGCTCTCGATCATGTGATGTAAGGAGTCCGGCTTATTTTCCGTTGTATCATCTGGCATGTCGAAAACGAAGGCGTACCGGAGTTGATCTGGTTCCTTCACGAAACCTCTGAAAGGTAGCGTACCCAGAGCATTGGACCCTGCTGTTGAAAGGAGGCTGGCCAGTTGATTCACACGTTTGGCAATACGCTCATCTAGATCTTGGCTGTCGGCGCCACGAATTCCCTCTGGCGTTGGAGGATAGGTCTTGTATTCGACCAGTACACTCTCTTTCCTAATCTTGTTCTTACCAAAATGTGCTTTTTGAATTGTCGTACAGAGAGTTCCGAGACGAATGATGGAGGCATCTTCCGTCGTGTTGACTGTACAGTTGCCTATCGAAAAGTCTTTGTCGATGCGCTCAGGCTGGTCTTTGATCTGTCTGATCTCGGCCCAGGTGGTCAAGCCAAGTGCCACAGCGTCTTGGTCTTGTTGCAGGCTGTTGAAACCTTGGCCATGTTGCGCGATTTGCTGTAATATACCAGCCATGGCAAATTGTAAGATCTTCCTCAATGTCTTATTTCGCTTCTGGAATTTTTCGACAATATTGCCTAGATGCTGACGGTCGAAAAGAGCCCACCTAGCTTTCCTGTAAATCTTGCTTTGACCATCCCTCAGCTTCTGGCTCATGGACGATGACTCCTCTTCGGCGCTCGCATCAAGTTTAGGTGCGCTAGAGGACCTACTTGTGGTTGGTTTTGTCAGTAGAGGAAGTGATGAGGTCGAGCTTCCGAGTGACTTCGATCCATGTCTGCTAGCATAGTCTTCGTATTCCGAGAAATCTCGCTTCAAGTGGCCGATGACCTGCTCGATTTCCAAGAGCCATTGCTGTAGGATTTATCGTTAGGTGAGCGGCTATATGCTTGTAGAAGGGAACAGAAGCTGGGTTCCAGCAATGACTGACTTCGTCTAGTGCTTGTTCATAAGCGATAGCACCTTGAGCCTTTTCGAAATACCTCCTGAATGATGCCAAGAACAGAAGCTCCATTCTGAAGTCGGAAGAAATCTGTTTCTGCTCCACGTCCTCGTCTCTTGCAGACTGAATAATCTCATGAACATAGTGAGCGACATGGTATGTGAGCTTTACGGTCTCTATGATGTTGATCACTAGCGCAAGCTCAGCCATATCAATTTAGAACGTAAGGTATCTGCTCAGTGCTATCTGTTTCACACCAGCGGGTGGACAAACCTCACCCATGGGTAGAGGAGCCTCATTGAGGATCTACTCTACTCTATGTGGTTAGTCATCGCCTAACCGGAGGCCGGTCGTCCCGTCCCGCGTTTATCCGTGGATTGGGGCAGTCTCATTGGTGGAGACCGCTATGAAAAGGCGCTGTCTCGGACGTGAATAAGATTTAACTTAAGCAGGTTTTTTAGGCACGGGAATAAGAGATAGCTCCACCCCACGCGCTGAACAATATCCACCCTACACGCGTGAAACGTCCCTGGTCCTATACGCGACCTTTGGCTTCCTGCTACTATAATACCACTTCCGCCTATAACTTCGGCTTCTTCGTGAGAATATCCTGAGAATCTCTATAATATCGAGCACCTTTTGCACCTTTTATCTATAAACACCTCACCCTACAATAGCCCTGCCCAGGCGTTGTTCGATAGGCTTCTGCGCAATCTATTTAGCTCCTTTTTAAACGTTTATACGAGGCCTAAACTGAGCAAGTCAATTATCAAATAAATACACCAATCAGAGTGCAGATAAATAAAGCGAACAGGCAGATAGAGGGGGGGGTTTCCTACAGTGCGGAGTCAAATGCGGAGTTCTTATAGGGCTAGCCCTACCTAGAAGGCCTCCCCGCCAACTTTTGGTGGTGAGATGTTCTCCACGATCGAGGTAAACGAGGTTCAGGAGGTACTGCGTACCTAATCCTGGTCGCGCATACTGTATTTCTCATCTATAATAATATAGGTATATATATAGAAGATATAAGAGTTTCAGCTTTAGAACTTATATAGTTGGTTTTTGGTACATGGTCAAAATAGATGGTTGAAGAAGAGGGATCTCGATAAGGTTATTTACAATATACGGGGTTAGCCCTAACCCTAAAGTATAGTGTGGATATTGTTCAGCGCGTGGGGTGGAGCTATCCCTTGCCGTTTTTTATGCGACATTTTAGTCTTATAACTGTAACTGCTTCTTCCGTGTAAGAAGTAGGTCGGATTTTTCGAGTGAAAAAGATCTTTGTTACGCGTACTCAGGCTAGCTTGAAAAGAAGTCTGATTGATACGGCGACATCTGCAGGTTCCACTGCCAGACCCGCTCAGCCTCGTTCAAGACTCATGGTCGAGATTGAGGTGTTGGGCGCTGGGGATACGGATCACCATATGCCTCTCTCGAGCTACACACATGCTTGTCAGTGTTCTCGTATGGGATCCGTGATAGTAGAGAGGATCTAAAAGGTTCAATTGGCCTGAGCTGAGGATATCCGCCTGGCTGTCCAGTTTCTTTCACAGTTTTGTCTGACCATCTTGCCCGATGGAAATGGAAAATGACCTTGATATTCCATCATCTTCATCTTCAACCTTCCGAGGCTCTACATCCCCCATATACTCCGCGCCATGGTCCATCTCTTCATTCCACAACAGATATTCTTCAACATCGCGTTCGTTCCGACCAAGATCCGAAGCAAATGCACAGCAATCCATATCGGATTTGAAGAGTCTCCTTGACATCCTGTTTACCAACCAGATACCAGGTCCCAAGCTCATTCGACTGGAACGCGAATTTTGTACCCCTCTTGGTCATGGAGGGCAAGGTAACGTGTATGGAGTGTCACCTGAGTTTGAGAAGAAGGCCTTGGAATTGCAAGACCAAACCGATTATGAGAGATTTAAGTCCTCGGCACTGGATTGGACCAAGTGTGTCGTGAAGCACCTACGTAGCGATCAGCGCCGGAACGATGTACAACATGCTTTCCGGGAGATCAGTCGACTATGTAAACCCTCACTCAGACGTCATCCCAATATTGTTAAACTGGTCTCCTGGGGTTTATCTTTGGACGCACTCGAGGCTGTGAATCTGGAATCGCTGTGTACTCCGCTATTGATCCTCGAAAAAGCACACTGTGATATGGCTCAGTTTATCATAAGAGAGGAACATGCGACTGTTCCGTATGAGACCTTGTGCGATCTCTCCATGGATATTGGACGTGGGCTGGGCGCCGTTCATTCCGCTGATATTGTGCATGGGGATCTGAAGCTCGAAAACATCTTGATCTTCTCCGGGAGTCACATGGCTGGGAGAAAGTGGACTGCCAAACTCTGTGACTTCGGATCCGCAGTCCCGATTTCGGCAAGAGCAGATGCGCGTGACGGTGCAACCTATTTGGGCAGTGACACTTGGCGGCCCCCAGAATGGTACGAGAAATCTCTCGTTGGGCAGCCCTTGCCGCCCTCTCTAGCACCTTGTGACATTTTCGTCTACGGTTTGGTCGTTTGGGCTATGTTCATTGGCATTCACTTCTCGCCTCTGGACAAAATTCAGAAAGTCGATGATGATGGTGCTGACATCGTTCGTCACATTGGTCAGCAGCGGTTTTATGCGAGAGCTAGGGATTCTGTGACTGCTTCTTTCAGTCCGGCTCATAATAATGTCCATCTACTTCTTGCCGCATTCACCGAGCAGACTTTTACCCACTTCGGTGGACGTGCAGAGCGTCAAACGTTGGAACGCAGGCTGCAACGTAGGTGGCAAGCACGTTCTTTCGGCTTTGGCCAGGTCTCGAGCGATAGGGAAGACAAAGTCAATCGCATCCTTCTGGTTTTGCGTGCGTCTTTGAACGATTCGCCAGACCGTCGAGATCTACAGCCCTGGAGGTATCTTGACAAAAAACGCTATCCCTTCGTCCCAAGTGTGGAGAATCCACCAAGATTTACGTCGAACTGTGGGACACAACATTTGTCGAAGGTCGAGACACCAGCAGTGGCGAACCGTTGGAGCTACTTGCTCAACAGGATATCGCACTCGCGGCCTTGGGTAGTCACACTGCATAGGATGAAGGAATTCAAGCCTCTGGGGCTTCTATCAACCTGGACTACAATACAGCAAGGTTTGAGGACAAGTTTGAGCTACGTCACTTCATTGCGGTTACTGCGGATAGAAGGCCGTCGCTATAGGCTTTACAAGCAGTATCTTGGTGAAGCTACCTGGAGAAATGCTGGATTCGAGGATCTCGGCCCTTTCGATTATCTTGAACACCCCTATCACAACCAGCATCGGCGATGTGAGCTGCACGGATTGCAACCCGAATATTCGGGGAGGTCGAATTATCCTTCCCGTCTGCTCCAGAGCGGCGACGCAGCGCTCCGTACCGACATCCTATACGCATGGGCTCGTCTGCGTAGTCACTATAGACTGTGCTGCTGGCAAGAAGCTTGCAAAACTTTCCCTGTGGTGACTTTCGGTGTAGAGCAGGTTTTAGTAGACCAACTTCCAGTGGATGTGAGCGTGCTTGCATGGCTTTGCCGAGGAGAGATAGGACAGCATGATATGCAGCAAATGAACAGACGTCCAGCGCTGATCTGGCATGAATGTTCCTCTACTCAAGGAAGAACATGCAGCGATTCTGCGAAGGCGAACATGTTCCTTCTGTTGTTCGAACAAGGCTTCCATATCCATGACAGGGCTATCCTGTTCAGTAATGGCTCAGAATTTTCAAAGTGAGTGAGATGCATAAATGACTGCTTGTGGCTGTTCTTATGTCTCTTACAGAACGCCTTTCATGTGCTTTTTGGAAAGCCTTAAGCAGCCAGAGCATGCCTTGGATGTTGCTGTACATTTTGAAAGAATAGCAAAGGAGGAGACCACCCCACCTGATAAACGGTATTACTTAACAGGAAGCGTATCCGATCTTGATACGGAAGAGGACCAGGAGAATCTGCTCCTGTCCAGACCTACTACGGCCTTACACGACGCAGTTGGCGCAGGCAATTATCAGCTTGTAGAATTCCTGGTGGCGACAAAATTCCACGTGTCGGCGGTGGACTTTAAACAACAGACAGCCTATGACCTTGCTTTTGCTGTTGATATGGCACCCCTGCGATCCGAGTTGAATAGTATCAGGGCACTCTTGGAACAAAGCCGACCCAGACACAAAAAGTCCAAGACAATGTCTGCTTCTCCGCTGGGCTGGACTGAAATGCTGTGCAAAGACGACAGCTCGAACGCTGGAGGGGAACCGAGCATAATCCGTGGTACATCAGTCCAGTCCGCAGCTACACTGAACAGTGCGACAAAATATAGGTTCAAGGCTTGGCAGGAGACGAGTATTGCAGGAGATTTTGATGCCGTTACATTTATTGCCCCAAAGACTGGCCTCTACGAATCAGATCGGCTTACGTTGGGCAGGATTCAGGGCGAGAAAAAGATCTATCGACTTGACCCGTTGCGTTTTCTAAAGTCAGCAATTGACAGAGAAGTAGCGCGTAAGCCTGCCAGCAAACCAATGTTTGACGAGGAGTGGTATAGAGCGGATATCCGAGCAGTCAAACAACCACTGCCATTCCGTCCATTACACGATGCGCGAGCCTGGATTAGATACCCGGCGAGAGGTTTGCAATTTGCGTGGGAACGACGTGGGACCCTTGTATTTGTCGTGTTTACTCTACTTAGCCTCGTTGCACGGTTGATGCTATGGCCTCAACTTGAGCTACTATTGGCTGTCATGGCCGTCAGCTTGTTCTCATTTGGATTCTCGCCTGCAGGTGTTTGGGTTGGCACTGCTCCCGTCATCCCCGAGAGCTCTTACGGTAGCAATTTGTGGAGCAATGCACCAGAGCTTTCTGTAAGCCCACCGTCTCCCTTAGTCGGGCCTGATACTGTTGTACTGACATTCAGACTAGCTGGGAATCTCTGCAGTGGCTCGTGGCGAAACAACGCTAGCTAAGTCAAGCTTGATTGGCTTCATATTATGCAATGCTCTGTGGGTCTTTGGTATATCGCTGTTTGGCGTAGGCTACCGGCACAGGGAGTTCTTGGTCAGTTCTATCCTCTACACCATGACCGGATTATGCCTGGTGGCCTCTGCTCTTGCCTCGATCCTGGTCTGGTTTGATAAAATGATTGGCGACACAGAGATGGTGCCTCCTTCCCCAGACAAGACGATCTTCTTATCTTACAGCATTGCTATTGCAAGCTTGATTCTTTGGGCGAGCTTCCTGGCTTTCCGAAACCACACGCACGCAGATCTCTTTGATCACGACTACTTGTACGATAACGAATTCTCGGACGATCGCAGTTCAAGCAACTCAGCCAGTCTCAGCCCTGTCGAGAACTTGATTCAGGCTTCAATTCGCCTTGTTTTGCTAGGACTTTGTGCCGATAACATCGTCCACAGTCTTCTGTTACAGCCAATCCTCACACGAAGCATCTGTACATACTTTGTCATTCCCTTGACCGCCAGATTATGGGCACAGTATAGAGGAGTGCGATCGGCCCGGCACAACATGGACGATTTTGAAGAAGTGGTGGATTCTTCATTCGGCGCCGCGCTCAACACCCTTCTCTGCGTTGGGCCTTGTCTAGTCCTGCTTGGCGGGATCATTGGGAGGCCAATGAATCTACGATTTTCAATCATGGAGATTACCCTCGTTGATGTCGCCGTCTGGCCATTGGGCGTGATCAGCGCGACCCAACGTTTTAATCACTTCAACGGTGCCCTGCTGATGAGTCTGTATGTCATGTCTGCTTTAGGCTTGTACCTTACACTTTGAGTAGCTACGCGCGCTGCAAGGCTGGCTTCGGAACAAAAGGTAAAATGTGTACATTGAGAGTCTCTGTTCAATTTTCTTGCAGTTTTACGCCTCCAGATCTCATAATGAAGGACGATCATGCTGCTCACCATCCAATGGATAGGCGCACATGTCGACCCAGTGGGACTTATGGTGTCTGGTGGTGTGTGTCAGTATACGATGAGGGTCGCAGTATGCAAGCGTCCTAATTCGAGTTATCGGAATACCTTGTTTCGCTGTTCAGAATTTGGTTCCATGTTCTAGCCGCTTCGCAAGCCATCGTTGATGCCATTGGTATAGGCGCTGACAATCAGATGTCACGGTTGTACCTTGCGTATCACTGGATCCACTCCTGTATCAACTCCGCACCACCTTCATAGCAAACATAGGAGGGAGTACGACAGAGGAATCAGCAAGTTACTGAAAAATGTTTGCTCCCTATGTTTTAGCGAATACACGTGAGCCTGGCTGGAGAGTGAATGAGGAACGAAGACTTAATCTTTGATGGCCGGTGACTCCCAAGCTCAGTATACCTTATCCGCTGCCCTGACTCTTGCCAAGGGGAATTATAGGGTATATAAAGTAAATCTCTCTTGCTTTTCTTATTCTGAAATTTCTGTTCTTGTCTTTACACTGTCACTATTTACCGCAATTTCCAGATCTTGGGGCTTAACTTAATATAGAGCCTAGGTATCTAGAGTCCCCACCTACCTTAACTCGATACTCATCACCATGTACCCTCTTCACGAAGGAGAGACCAGATAATCGGGTGCTCCAGCTGTTACGCACCACCCGCGAGTAGCCCGCAAGTTCTTATCGCCACTTTCATCATAGGTTTCACTCCTCGGTCATCGTCCTCCAACGGAAGGGTATCCTGAGTAAGGAAGACACGCCAAAGTACGCCGTTTCCATTTCTGAGATTACAGATGCTTCTATCGAATCGAAATCTCAGGATAGCACTTTCAGAGCTGTGAACATTGCTTGTCATGAGAGGCGTGGCTCACAAGCGGAGGGAGATATCGTCGCTGAAGATACTCAGATACCGGGAGTGGAGCCGCAGGGCGAGCAAGAGGAAACTCCCACAATCAATGATGAAGACCTTCTGTGGGTAAAGGGGTTGTGTCAAGATTGCGGACAGCGTTTATTGGGGTATGCACGAAGGTTGAGAATCCTTGGCACAAAAAAACTGCACCCCACTACCTAAAAAGGTATTAGTTAACAACGCAGTAGGAAAGATAATTTCTAGATAGTCTAAAAGGCTGATATTAGTACTAGTTGGCTCTATTTTTTAAGCCTTTAAATCTGTTGTAGCTAGCTTGCTACAGGCGGTTGAATTTAAATTAAAAACTATACCAAGTCTATCGATTTAAAAAAGTATAATATATAATAATATAGCGAAAACTCCGCTTAAACTACACTCGATAGGTAGTAGGGATACAACTTTTTTGTGCCAAGGATTCTCAACTCTCGTACACACCGAGGCAGTCGCGAGACAGCCGCGTCTATCCGGCTATCATAAGTTAGGTGTCGAGTGGAGTATGGACGTCAAATAATTTAGGACAACTATCACTCTTATTCAATTCAAGAATTCTCAGTATCACTTGATCAATGAATATGTGATCATATCCTCATTCTAATTGAAGGGAGACACCCAACACTCATGGTCTGACATTCATAACCTTGCTGCAAGTCAACGTTTACAATGGCCGAGATCCTGTTCGATGACGAAGACGACGACTTCTTCTGGATGGATGATCCCTACGATAACGCTGTGAGTACTGCCTCACCCGCACGCACCGTGTTAGTGACTGTAACGCTCATCCTTGAATCGATAGGATGACCTTGCCGAGCACACCATGCAATCGCCCGTCTTAATCAACTACGATCCCACGCTTGACTTGGACGGTGAAGTGGAAGACTGGGATGACTGGTCAGATGTTGAAGGTGACTTCTTCGATCAAGAGACGCCCAAGAAGAAGCGGAGGAAATTGCACCATCGCATCGATGGAAACAACCCATCATCGAAGAGGAAGAACCGACCTAAGGCTGCATCGATCGAAGGGCTGCCGGAAATATTCCTTGGAGAATCTGCATCTTCATCGGAAGACGAGACTATTCGAGATCGATCAATCGTGAAATGGAAGGTCCGACAGAACTCGCCAAAACTACCAATCTTTGAGCCTGGGAAGCAAGAGAAGGTGTCGATACTCAAAGACTGGAAGGAGAGATTCAAGTCTCCGCCGCCAAAGGACAAGAAGAGCATGACTAGTCCACGCAATGGGACTCAGCGAGCAGTGGCCGTCGTCATCGAGACAAGTGGGAAGGCCCCCTCTCTCTCCAGTGGATCTAAGAGGAAACACGATCTTGATGACCCAGCTTATAAGGTCACCACAACACTTTCGCACCGCAACAAGGCTCCAAATCCTTTCAGAAATATCAATTCAAGGGGCGTAAGTGCACCCAGGACGAACGGTCCCACCACAAGCCGCAAGCGGAAACTCTCTCCTTCACCTCCGCCAGCACCCAAACCAGTGCCAAAGAGACAGTCAGCACGACAAAATAGTCTAGTCAGCCAGCACAAAGTGACAGCACAAGCAGGTCAAAAACGGAAGGCTCATGATGAACTCGAGGAGCCTGAGCCTCAGACCAAGAAGGCAAAGGTATTCGATGACGCTATGACGAAGAAGGAGAATGTACGACCGAAAATGAGTGACAATGTTGCTACCAAAAAGGAGAACATACGACCCAAGTCATCCGATGACGCTGCGACCAAGAAGGAGAACATACGACCCAAGTCATCAGACAACGCTGCAACGAAGAATCAGAACATCGATCCGAAGCCATCTGACAGCGCTGCTCCGAAAAAGGAGAACGTGCGACCAAAGGCGGCAGCAGTGGGTCGGAGAAGCACGAGACGCAAATAGATCATTTTACCAATGGCATTCTGCGAAAGAGGCTCCTGACGACAGGCAAGCGTCAAGGGGAGGAAAGCATGAGGCGTAAACAAGTAATTCATCATTATGATACCCTTGAAACGCTTAACCAGACCAAGCATTTTCAAAGATCCATATCAATTTTAACAACCATAGTTTGTAATACTCCAAAAGCACATACAAGATCCCTTTCCCATCTTCCCACCCTTCATCTCCCCCCAAACTCCCTATTAAAAGCCCTCCCAATCACCATCCTCCTCACCTCACTCGTCCCCGCCCCAATCTCATACAACTTCGCATCCCTCACTAACCGTCCCGCTGGCACCTCATTCACATACCCCGTCCCCCCCATCAACTGCACCGCGTCTAACCCCACCCTCGTCGCATTTTCCGCCGCAAACAATATCGCAGCCGCACAATCTTTACTCTCCACCCTCCCCTCCTCACTCATATCCAGCGCCCTTGCCGTCGTCATCGTCAATGCCCTCGACGCAGAAAGCGCTGTATACATATCCGCCAATTTCGCCTGCACTAACTGATTGTGCGCGATCGGTTGCCCGAATTGCGTGCGTGTGTGTGTATACGGTAATGCGAGATCCAATGCTGCTTGCATGAGACCAAGGGGTCCGGCGCTAAGGACTAGACGTTCGATGTCGAGGCCTTCCATTAGGACTTTGACGCCGCGGTTTACTTCGCCGAGGACGTTTTCGTGGGGTATGAAGACGTCTTCGAGGATGAGTTCGCCGGTGTTGGAGCCGCGCATGCCTAGCTTGTCGAGTTTGCGGGCGCAGGAGAAGCCGGGGGTGGAGGTGTCGAGGATGAAGGCTGTGATGCCTTTGGATGCGGCTTGGGGGTCGGTTTTGGCGTAGATTATGATGGTGTGTGCGTCTGGGCCCTTTTGAATGTGTTAGTATGTGTGGTTGGCCTTGATGGATGTGACTAAGCCGGGGGTTGACAGGGTACGCACGTTCGTGATCCACATTTTTGTGCCGTTGAGAATGTAGCCTCCATCTACCTTCTTGGCTGTTGTCTTCATGCTCACGACGTCCGAACCTGCTGAGTGTTCTGACATTGCTAGGGCACCGATCTTCTCGCCTGAGACGAGGCTGGGTAGGAAACGCTCTTTTTGCTCCGGTGTCCCATTGAGGCCTAGCTGGTTGATGCAGAGCTGGGAATGGGCTGCGTAGGAGAGACCAATGCTTCCTTCGAAGTTAAGTATGAGTACCAGAGTGATGGTAGATGGATGATCAAGCGTACCGGATGCGCGACTGATTTCTTCCATGACTATGCAGTGTGCTTGGTAGCCCATGGCGAGCCCACCGTAGTCTTCATTTGCCGTGATACCCAAGAACCTTTTTCGCGGTCAAATACAGCCTTCCTCCGTCTTATGGGGGCCCCTGTACCCAGCTTCTCCAAACTTTCTCCACATCTCGTTTGGGAATTCATTGTGTTTGTCTGTCTTTGCGGCGAGCTCTTCGGAGATTTCTCGTTCTGCGACCCATGCTTAGCTATGCTATCTGGGGATTTTGAATGACAACTTGCTTGTGAACTCTTGTACACGCTCCCTTAGTTCTGTCAGGTCCTCAGTGGAGGGAGGAATGAAGCCAGTCGGATGTTTCGTGGAAGCTGCACGCTTGAAGGTCTCGGTGGACAGTCTTGACCTTGCTCTACAAAGCTGACGGATTGTCTGAGTCAATGCCCTGGGCACGCTTGTAGATGCCATTTTTGCTTCGGTGTCAAGATCATCCCAACTTGAGTCGCGAGACACGATGAAAGACGTTGCTCGGCTACCGTCGGCTCCTCAACCGTGCCGAGGTCTGACGGACGTGAAGCAAGCTCTCCTCAGTTGTACAAGGTCCAAGGCAAGGAATGCGTGTCTACTCAGCTTCAACATGCGGCCTCGTGGCTACTCCTATGTCATTGATCATACATCATGATTCTCAAGAAGTTTGGTCCCAGTACAGGCCGAACGACTAACCTGGTCAATCCACGACATGCCGTATTTTCCTTCACAAGGAGGTACCGGTCCAGTACATCAAAACCACTAACATCAATTCTAATTGCCAATCGTGGCGAGATTGCATTGTGAGTCTAAATGTCATATTTGGGGCTGCCCGCCTAACAAAGCCCACGTAGACGCGTTGGCAGGACAGCCTCACAATATGGAATCAAGTGCACTACGATCTATACCGATCCAGATGCAAAGTCACAGCATGCACTGAGCTCCCCGTTTACGACCAATCTAGGCGACCCTTCTGCCTATCTGGACGGTGAGAGAATCATCAAAGCAGCTAAAGACAATGGCTGTCTTGGAATTCATCCCGGGTATGGTTTTGTATGTGGAAGTGATATAATTTGACCTTCAAGCACTGATGCTGGTTTAGCTGAGCGAGAATTCTGCTTTTGCGCAAAAAAGCGTAGAAGCTGGTCTAGTCTTCATTGGACCTCCATGGGAGGCGATAGAAGCGATGGGCAACAAGAGGTAATGTCAAACAATCATTTGCAATTGCAATGGCTAAGCCAAGAAGCCGATCTAAAGAGATCATGACCGACGCTGGAGTACCATGTATACCAGGTTATCATGGTGTTAACCAGGATCCGGCTTTCCTGAAACAGGAAGCGGAGAAAATTGGATTCCCTGTTCTGATCAAAGCCGTCAAAGGCGGAGGTGGGAAAGGCATGCGTATAGCGATGACAGCTGGTGAATTCGATTCGCAGCTGGCCTCGGCAAAATCAGAAGCCCGAAGCTCCTTTGGTGACGACGTCATGCTCGTGGAGAAATATATCACTACTCCGCGCCATATCGAGGTACAAGTCTTTGCAGACAAGCATGGCAGCTGTGTTGCTCTCGGCGAGCGGGACTGCAGTATCCAGCGACGACATCAGAAGATCATTGAAGAGTCTCCTGCCCCTAATCTCGACGAAACCGTGCGTCAAGACCTCTGGGAGAAAGCCAGAGCTGCAGCCCTGGCCGTTGGCTATGAAGGTGCTGGAACCGTAGAATTCATATTCGACAACGAGACAGGGGAATTCTTCTTCATGGAGATGAACACGAGATTACAGGTGGAGCATCCTGTTACGGAGATGGTGACTGGAGAGGATCTCGTACGCTGGCAGATCATCGTCGCCGAAGGAGGACGCCTACCGCTTAGCCAGCAGGAGATCGAAAGTCGGATAGCTGATCGAGGTCATGCGATCGAGGCTAGAATCTATGCCGAAAACCCCGATATGTGCGTAAGATTTCTCCGGACATTGCCAGCTAGCACCACTAATGTTTCCTCAGGGATTTTGTTCCAGATTCTGGACGCTTGTTGCACATGCAGCTACCGCAGGTTTCGGAAACGGTGAGAGTAGACGCTGGCTTTATTGCTGGAGATGAAGTCTCGTCGCATTATGACCCGATGATCGCGAAATTGATCGTGCAGGGTCCAGACCGTGAGACAGCGATCCGCAAATTGAACACTGCGCTCAACGAATACGAGATTGCAGGTCCGATCACCAACGTGGAATTTCTGAAAAAAGTGTGCAAAGTCCCTGCGTTCATTGCTGGCGAAGTGGAAACAGGTTTCATCAAGAAATGGGGCGAAGACTTGTTCCGTCCTGAAGAGATTCAGCCCGAAGTCTTTGCACAAGCAGCTCTTGGCGCCTTTTTTTCTGAGGTCTTAGGTAGGCGCGATGGCGATGATGTCTTTTCGGGTGCAAAGAGTGGATTATCATCCGTATCTAACAAACGCTCGTTCACATTAGCACCGGTAAGAGGAGACGGCATTGCAGAGAGCGCCGGGATATCGGTGTACATTGTGCAAACGGGCCATGGGCTGTTCACTGTCTCGGTCAATGGGCAAACTTTTGAGTCAATCGCTAGTCAGTATGATGCTGGAAATCGCGGATTGACCTCCTACTTCCCGCACACCAGGCTGGAGACGCGGTTCATCAGGGAAGATGGCGATGTTACATTGTTCCAACAAGGTCAGCAATACCGGTTTCGGTTCGTGACTCCGAGATGGGTAGAGAAAGCCCTGGGTATCAAGGACAGTGCGCACAGCGTCGTTGCACCAATGCCGTGCAAAATCTTGCGTGTTGAAGTTGAGCAAGGGCAGCAGGTGAAGAAAGAGCAAGTGCTGGTTGTAATCGAGAGTATGAAGATGGAGACGAGCATCCGAAGTCCTCAAGATGGAACTGTCTCAAAGATTGTGCATCAGCAGGGGGTAAAGCCGCCTTATCTCATGGCAGCCAATGAAAGCTGACTTGGAATGCAGGAACTGTGCAAAGCCGGGACTGCACTGGTCGAATTTGAAGATCCAGCGAACGCTGCCTAATTATCACATCCCCCCGCTAGGGCATTTGATTTAGGGGCCGTCGTATCAACGGTCGGTGGTAGCAAGGGGTATGATAGTCGGTACCTCGGTACAGAATTTCGCTGTAGCGATTGCTTAGACCTTACGATATAGCTTCGCCTCAAATGCTGGGTGGTTGATCCGGGCCAATATTGCGATTAATTCAAACTAGACTGACAGAGTGTATACTGACCCCTGAAGCAGATGCCACAATTAGCGGGGGAGGTGAATACTCACTGGAATTTGGAAATTTGACCTGATATATGTCTAGATGATCGCAGTCGCAGCGTCTCGGCATTCGATCATGCAGGGTAAGATCATGTTGGAGGTTAGAGAAGGTGCAAATCACTTCGTCTGCCAAGACATTGTAGCAATACACTTTGGAACACGGATGAAGCCTCGTCGACAGACTGTTGAACTTTGTAGGATGAAACATGCAGAAGGGGTTCTACGTGTGTTCTGTCAGAGAAATGGACGTCTTGAATTGCTTTCATTTGACGTCGACCAATCAATCGTTAGCGTCAACTCTATTCTGATGTCAATGGGCGCTCTTGGCGCTTTACGTCATCCTGCATGGAACCAGTCGCGAAACTAAAATGAAACTCATGACCTTGCTGTGACCTTGCAATCTGCTTAAGAACCCACTTCTGCCCGCACACAATCTGTCTTTGACCAAAACCCGGATTTCAGGAAGTCTTCGCTGAGCGCAGCTTCTTCACGACTTCACATTACATTGAACCGCTCATCTCTTCACTGCCGAGCGCCAGCACATTCTTCACTGATCCTGTTTGGACCACGTGAACAGACACCTCATCAACCCGAATCATATGCTCACCACACCCTAAAACCTCTCTCCTCTTCCACAGAACTGCCTTTACCCTCTTCTCCATCCAAGACTTATTCACATTAAGTCCACAACGATGGCGTTCAACCGTGCGAAATTCTCTCGCTCCTCCAGCACTTCCTCCTCCGGCTCTCTTCTCTCCAAGCTCCCGTTATGGGTCCTCCGCTTTCTGCAATTCGTCTTCGCCATCACCGTCATCGGCCTCTATGCCCAAGATCTGCGAGCCGCACACAAGGCGGGAAAGTACTCTGACAATAAATGGGGTTATGCCGTCGCTGTTGGCGTGATTGGCGCAGTCTCAAGCCTGTTGCTCGCCTGGCCCAGGCTTACCATGTGGGGCTGGGGATGGGATCTAGTTGTCTTGTGAGTTTGATTCCTCGCACTGCGACGGTAATGGCTGGGGAATACGGGACTGACTGGCATGGTCCATTAGTATCCTCTTTACCGCCCTTTTCGGTCTCTTTGGCAAGATGTTCATCCATGAGAGGGCCGAAGGCCTTAATGGCGTCAAGCGAATGAAGAATGCTGTCTGGATCGATCTCATCAACATGCTACTATGGTTCGTCACGGCCATCTACGGGATGATCATGTTCTTCTTCTTCCGTGGTGGCAAGTCATTACACACTGGCAGAGCCGCTGTGTGAGCAGCAATGACAGGAATAGGCGACTAGCAGGCCGCCTGTGGATTTGATGTGGCTGAAGATGGTAATGGAAGTGGCCGGTTGTGGGATCATTCTCAGATGGATTATTGATATTCACTCATGCGAGGCGTTAGACGGACGGACCCTACCAAAGGGAAGTCCTTTACGGTTGATACCACTGTTGCATCTTACGTGTGGTAGCAGACCCAATGCATTTCCTAAGACAATACTCGTGATTCTTCTCATAGCGAGTCAGTGTACTTCTTTTACAAAATCCTATTCGGGAGATTTCTACTCAGGGTAATTTTTCATGAGTGGAAACTTATACATAATTGTGCATGCACAAGTTTCCACTCATGATAAATTCCTGTGAGATGTCGTAGGGCTCCCCATATACATTTTGTAGTTTTCCCCTTGCTATGCGCTATGAGTGAGAAAGAGGAAGAAGCATGCCGGAGTGTGGGTGGTACAGGATTCTTGGGCGAAGCATGAGCCAGACAGAGCTTGCAGAACTCGCCCGCAATTGGGATGTCACCCAGGTAAGAAGCACCAATAATGTTGTACCCGCTCCAGACCTGTTTTCTTTCTTGTTCCACGTGCCGGTACAAGGCTCCATTGTCCAGGTGGCCGTGGCGCGTAGCCTTGGAATGTATCTTCGGCCTGTCGCCTTGCGCCGTACTTGGCAGTCATGTACGATTGTGGGGTGGATGTTGCGCATGGTGCGCATTGGACAAGCTAAGTGACGGTGACAGCCGTTTCATCATCATTCCGTCTACATACACCTATACCCGCAGTCGTCCTGAGTGGTGTGGTTGGTTCTGCAAAAGCGCTGCCGAGATGCAGTGGCTTTGCCGATTTGGCATGGGGCTGGAGAGCAAAGTTTCGTGGAAATCATTGGTGGGGTCGCACGTTGTGGACCACATGGACCGCTGGATCCGCTTGGTGGCCACGTCTGTATGCCGATCCATGCTCCATCCGGCACCTTGAAGAGTGTGCGTCTGCCCGCCTCGCTTGGAAATGCGAAGTAGTCCACGCAGCGTCCAATTGTTAGCTGGCCGGAGGTGAATTCGAATGGCAACCCGAGTTCTGTCTGGCTCATGCCTCTCCCTTCAATACCGACGACATCAGGTTCATTGACATATATATGGCCATGCATTCTCTCTCATCTTTCTCATTCAGCTTTCACCCACACGATTTATCGAAGTACCAAGGACATCGATTAGAAATATGATGTCACCAATGGCAAGCCTACGGTCAATCACAAACTCCACCAATGTCTCACCTCTACCCTCGTCGGCGTCGGACAGACATAGCAATATCATCAACATCTTCTTCGGCCTTACTGCAATCGTCTCAAGCGTCATCATGATATGGCAAGCCCATCGCATGTGGAAGTCTTGGCTTGACCGTATGTGTAACCCGTGGGTCAGCACTCAGTCAGTACGCTGACGCTGTCACACCTAGGCCCAAATACCGAGGTTTACGAACTTGCGACACATGATAACTACAGACACGAACCCTTTGCGGCATCGCCAACATCGTTCCAAGAGTTTGGCGGTTCGGAATTTCCAGTGGGACCATGGGACCAATACCCCCATTCTCCAAGCCTTGATGCGGATGATGATACAACATGAGGTCTCGTGATAGGCTACTATCGCAATCACTGCGCCTGCCACTCGGGTGTGACATCGTGAGTGAGTCTTAAGTCAACGCTCTTCACCTCGCAAGTCCAGTCACTGTGACGATGATTAAGACTTGGTTGGCAGACGACAGGGACACCCATTACCCACGGAAGCTCAGAACATTGCCCGAAGTCGCATAATCATGAATCAAGACAAAACGTGGAGACGACGATTAATATCCGGACAGAGACCGAAACGATCAAGTGTACAACCCAAAAATTCTCTCACATAACTGAGACCATCGGCTCCTTTCTAACCAACACCATACCATTGTTGTGATCATGAATGATGTTACGCTCAGGTACATTCAGGGTGCAGCATCGCCAAGATATATGATCGAGAATGACTCCTCTAGCTGCTAAGGTCAACAATTGGAAGACGGCAACGAGGGCAGCTGTTTGGCTGTGCCGTCATATTGGGGCCATCAGACCATTGGCAGCAGATAGGAGCAAGATGGAGTTTGTTGTCACGATGTACTTAATGCACCCAAAGAAAGGGCCTACGGCTACATTGAAGCCACCTAATAGAGGATCAAACCCCGGCCCGAGATCTCAATCGCAGCCTTTCTACACCTTTCAACCAGACTGGACGGCAACTCGTATTTCCCTTCCAAGTGAACTCTCTTCAATTCAAGCAGTCCCTGCTGCTTGCCCTCCGCTAGCCCTTCGAAGAGGTCTACTGCTTCGCCCGAAGCCTCCCTAAGCAGTCTTACCACTCTGATAGATACAGGAAGCATATCGACTAGGCGCATGACCTGACCTGTGGAGGTCTGAAAGAGGTCCCACCAGGTCCATCTCAAGCAGAATTGACTGAAACAGATGACCCATGTTTTTTAGGCCGCCGCCGCCTGAGGTATTTTGATGGTGTGCCAGAACCATTGGTCTGGGATACCGTGGAGTCTGTATTTGAAGAAGTTGCGGTTGTTGGGGTTGCCAACGTAGTCGGGGGTGCAGCAGTAGTTGGAAAGGGTCCAAAGCCCGAGGGTGGCGACCGTGGTGGTGCTGAATGATAGCAGCGGAAACCAGTAGTATCCTTTGAGCCAGGTGATAAGCCCGAGGCTTCCGCAGGCGAAGTTGATAGTGGGGATAGCAACTGGCAGAATTGTCCAAAAATTTTAGAACTAACCTAATCATCAATGAATCTGCTACAAATATATGATTTCAGACCACTTACTCTTCCGTAAACGGTTGACTGGATTTCATGGTAGATAACATGTCCGGAATCGGGCCAAAGCTCCTTTAACCGTTTCTCAGAAGCGGCGTATAGGAGTTTCCCGTTCATGTTACATTTATTGACTTCAGCTGCAACCTTCTCGGGGTCTCTGTACAGGTCTTGGAAATGAGCCGTGAGCCAGGCTTCGACTTCTGTCAGGGTGGAGTCCGGGCTGGGGATTGGGTGGCTGAAAGGAGAGGCGGTTGCTGACATATTGGCAGACCCTTGACAGTTCTTGTGCGAGTGTGGTATTTGGTCTGAAGGATACAATTCTGCTCACTGCCTCGTATCTTACAGCTTGCAAAGAGAAAGACGTGGGAAATTTGCCGGGTGGGGTTTTTTGGAAAGTGAGTCAGAATTAGTTGGGGATGAGGGCAGCTGGTGGCAGGTGCAGTGTTGAACCTCCGCTAGTGGGGTTGCCCGTTTAGGGTTTAGCTGCAGAAATGATTCGATTCAGCACCTCCTTCCTCACCTACAAAGCAAACAAGACGAGAGCCCCCGCGAACTATGCTATCGCAAAGCTATTATGCTATTATAAGCTATATCGCTTAAATAAAATACAGATCATAAATAAATGCTGCAGACTGAATACCTCAACCGTTGGCTACTACCACGCTTCCATAACCTATGTACCGTGTATCCAAATCAAGTCGGTAGACCCCCTCTGAAAGTACTTTCAGCTCTGCTTCTTCTTTCTGGGCTTCCGTATCGTCTGTTGCGTAGGTAAAACTCCTCTCCCAGCTGCAAACATTTTCGCACATTGGGAATTCAACGGTCCTCCCGTAGGCAACAGGTAGAACACAAGGCCAAGATCGAGTGATAAGCAAGCCAAACAAGCACCATGGGTTGAACAGTAGAAGCGCTGGGCTTGGATTTCACAATTGACGACCGCAGCTTTTACTTCCGCATTCAAATGATGACTTGTCAAGACGGCAATCAACGTTGAAGCTCTAGCTGATGAGATCTTGTTATCCATATTCCAGCTCATCCGCAATTCATTCATTACCAGCGCTCTGCTGCCCTCACTACTCACATACCGTCGATACTGTGGCGTCGGCACCGCTATACTCTATCAGGACATCCTTCTCGGAAACAAAAACATCCGGAAGTCGATTGAACCCTTGAGTAGACATGCGCATCAAGTGCGAACACTGTCTATCAAGTTGCAACCCGTCGATGAGGAGATGTACATTCCAGAAGGACAGCCGTACAAGTTACCCGTCGGAGATGTAAAGAAGTTGAGGCTGAAAGGTAGCTAAGAAACACAAACGCTGTGGAAGGATTTACAAGACTTCGCCTTGGCGTTAAGAATCTTTCCACCTTGTCTATCACTGTGACTGCTGAGGGAAGAGATGCCTGGAAGAACGGATTCTGGCTTCATCTGCGCTATTTAGATGTCTTATCGAAGGCGCTGCCTCCATCGCTCGCCTATCCCGAGGTGGACTTGCCTTTTCTTGACACACCAGGTGTAAACCTCCAGCAGACCTCAAATACCCACTAAGATCAAGTCAGTTGTGGGGCCCCCGTTTTGGTGTGGTTTTGAGAGTCCCACACCAGGTGATGGCAGACCCATGCATCTTTGCCCTACCATCAGGCAGCTTCTTCCCCAGCTCAGGGAATTGCGTTTACGATTAAGGACTGTATGTGGAGCGCTGCTTGACGATTCCAAGGATGCACCGTTAAGAGCCGCCAGTTTGGAAAAGTTCATCATGAACATCAATGATTATGTTATGGGACCCTATACATGTGTCCCAATGGAGGCATCCAAACTGAACAAATTTGTCAACTATCCTCAAACCTTCGCTCCCGACGGAATTACCACGCCAGGACCTGGAGTCGAGGTCATGGGATCTTTCCAAACAGAGTCTTACTGGACCGCGACCTGTGCAAAGGCTCCTCAAGCAGGCTGTTTTCCCAGGGATTCAGCTCTTGGATGTCTTCGGCTTCGAGCAGGGTGGATTCTATCGGTCGAGGTTTCTTCACCAGGCCGATGTGCTTGCGATAATACCAAATTTGGTGTCGTGCATACAACAGTATTGCCCCTGCATGTAAGGTATGCCCCGCATTTTGAACCTTCTGTCTTTCTCTCTCCCGGAGCACGGTGGAGCAATACCTTGCTGCCCTATCTGTAATCTTCCTGATAGGCGATGGTGGTACGAATCCCTGATGGCACGCACTTCAATTTAGAGAAGTATGGGATCACACATTTCCTGCGAATCCCACTTGCGACACGGCAATCAAGGCCCCAGCTTCGTGAGACTTTGAAGCAGGTTGCGCAGGATCCCATAGCAGCGGCACTGCCTGGAGATTGCTGGAAGCACCCTGAGCAACTTCACCACCAAATGGGTCTACTACGCTTGAATTCCCCCAAACGTGTGAGAGAAGCCTGCGAATTATTGAATGGAATCAGTGTCGGGTATCGTGAGGTGTTAGGCTCAGACCCTATTCGTAAGCAGCTCAAAAACAGTATCGAGATCATTTGGCTTACATGTTCCGCAGCATCAAGGAGTCTGACAAGGCTCGCCCCTGTGCAAGACTTATGGCAGCGTTCAGCTCCCAAAGTCGCTCTGAATGGCCTACACGACCAAGCCCACCTGCCAAGCTACCCGAAAGAAGCAAGAACGTTGGCTTGCAACGTCAAAGAGTCTCGTCCCTTCTTGTTCAACTTTACTTGGCGGATTCGCGATGTTTTCGTTGCGAGGGGTTTCATACCAGCGATTAAGGACGGATATAGGCCGGAGGCGCCACGGGTTTCTATTATGGCCACCAAATTCGTCAGATCAGATGTCCTTAGTGAAAAGCCCACATTGAGAGGTTTGAAACCTAATCGATCCCCAGTCTTCGATGCATCAGATCTACATGCAAAGTACAAAAATTATCCGTGGACCGCCGAATTTCCATTGGGAAAGATGTGTATCTCAGAATTCGGTCTCCGAGATGTGTGGAAGGGCGGCAAATTTGTCAGGACTGCTGATCGCGCTGTTCCCCTTCCTGGCGTATCACCCGACGTGCTTTCTTCTGAGGACCCAGATGAGCACTTTGTCAGACGGCCTTCCAACACCACCCCTCAGACTTCACTATACATACCATCAACGCCATCTTCGTGAGATTAATCAGAGGGCGATGTGGAAAGAAGCGTCCTTCTGCTAGCAGAGTATATGACAACCGGCTACTAGTAAAAGCAGCTGTATAGTACAGATGTTCTGAATACCTGAATTACTCGTTATTCTCCTTCGCAGAACAAGATAGTTGGGCCTCCCTCAGTCCTGGGGATCGACAACACTATGTTTCTCCACTTCCAGCATATGAAGGGGAGATTGTGATCTGTCTATTGCCCTACAGCTTGCAATTGGCAATGTTTACTCATCCAAAATCTTCGCAAATCTATGAAGTTTTGCCTTTCAACCGTGGTAAGTTTAGGATATTCGAGAAAGGGTTGGCAATATTGTGCCACGAACAGGCTCTACGGGACCTCAATAATAAGGTAAGTCGTGCTTATGCCATGGATATGCGTCCCTTTATCATCTAACCTGGACATGGTGCTCGGGATGAAGCCAAAGATAAACTTCATTAAAGAACTCATAATAGATGTCGTACTCATTCCTTTCTCTTTTCTACCTTCCGCTTGTTGGAAAATCGTGTATCGTACATTGAAATCTTGGAACCCCAGCCAATTATCCAGCTCCGGTGTTGACAATAAATGGATGATCATGTCCATAAAAGCTGCGCGACAAGCATCGAAAACAGAAGAGCTGCAGAGAAACTTCTCTACACCAGGACAAGAATGTCCTCCTCCGTTTGCTTCATGATAGATTTCATTGTCTTGACTTCCAACCGCGTTTCGATCAATTCCAATGCTTGTATCATTGGCTAAATCGCTTGGGAGCTCGCCACAATGGTGTTTGGTACCAGTAAATTTTCCTTTTTTTTTTTTTTTTTTGGGCTAGCTGTGATTCGGGATTACCAAGTGGCATCCCAAGGGACAGCAGCCGTTGCTGCAAGCATGGATATCTACACTTTTGGATCGAACGTCAACCTCGGAGAGAAAGAGTCCGTTGAGAAGCCTAAAACATGGGTAATGGATCCATTAATCGTTTGGAACGGGTAACGCCACGAAAGAGCGAATTTACCAACAACACCACGGGGTACAAGATGCTCCTGGATGATGTGACCATTTGAACGCGAACCAAAATTTCCTGGTGTTGTGATATCGATAAGTCTCAAGGTGGTTGTTGTTTCTTTGCAGAGAACGGTGATGGGAGATAAGGAAAATCTATACCGATATCTGCTCTTTCCTCCCCCACCACCGTACATCTCCAAACAGCATCCAGCATCGCCGTACCTCCGTGAGCAGATCCGATCCACTCGCCACCCAAAAGAACATCTCGCAACCGACAATGCGTCCCCCACTCCAAAACACCCTCTACCTCGCTCTCACCCTGGCTTTCACAATCTGCACCATTGCAGCCGCCAACGACACCGATGTGACCCCTCGCCAAGACGACAGAATCGCTTGCTTTACCGAATGCAACTGGACCTACGAGCAATGCTTGACTCATGCCAGTAACACACCGGAGAAACAATCTTGGTAAATTATATCTATCTTCCTGTTTTGATGATCATGGGTTGAGACGTAGTTTCTGCAGTGATTCGAACATGACTGTCTGCGAGAAGATGTGTATGGGGAATAGGGCAAGAGGGTCGGTGTAGGGCGTGAGAAAAATGCATTGGGGTTTGAGGGGGAGGATACGACATCTGAACTCGGCTTCCATGATGTCGGGATCTCCGTGAAGCAGTTCTGCTTTGTTCTAGCGAAGAAAATTGGTAATTGGAAACATCCAGGTGAAGTTTTCAAAAGGACGCATTCATGTTCTTGCTTATTGTTTGATGCCTTCCAAAAGAAAAACGTAGCTAGGGTATGAGATCGCTTTGGAATGATATCGCTGAATTCATGTTGCTAGGTCATCTCTACCATCGCTTTGTCCCAGAGCTAGACAGACGCAGCTCCCTTACTTCTCTCAATTCATTCCCGAAAATGCTTTCATGTTGAAAACATGATAGGTTCTGATAGTGGAAGACTGACAGGAGTAGTCGGATGTACACATTCTGACAGAGATTGCAATGAGGAAAGTATATCTGAAAGATCATCTGGGTAGAGGGACTCATGGTACATTGCGGAAACCGTCGATATAGGGGCTGCCCAGCAGTCACTTAAGAGGGAAAAATATCTCGGTGCTTGGACAGCTTGAGAACAGTAAAGGACATTTAAGACGGTCAGAGGATGGGACCCCGCAGACGAATGCGGCTGCCGCTGAGTCATCGACAGCTCGGGAAAGAAGAGTCGACAAGCGATCTAATCATCGCTGATGAATTGTCCTGAGGTCGGGAACAGCGGTCATTGGCCTTCTCTCCTACCGATCAGGCCCAGTCGGCTATCTTGATCCTTTTGGACCAAGGCATTTCTGGAATTGACACACCAATGCTGTGCTGCTGACGGCCAAGCTAGCTACATCCAACTCCTCATGTCGCCATGGCTCTGGATGGCGGTACTGTGTTTGGACCGCGCAATACCTTAGCCAATGTGGTCTCGGGAGACTTAGTTAGCGGATGGTTGTCTGCAGTGCCTGACTACAACGGTCATGAAAGGAAGACGGTGTGCTTAATGATCGAGATCTACATCGCAACGTCAAAAGGCTTGAATGACGCTAATACTAGTGATATTCCTTGTGCACTGTCTGAGGCAACGTCATCGCGGCCTCCATGCGGTCACAGTCGCGGGAAGGGGAAGGATGATTTAGCGGGATCCCGTTCGCAGTCGGTGTACCGTGGCATTGCATGTCGATAACAAGCTAGCCAGTCATCGCGCTCGCTAAAATCTCCCTTGCATCGTAAGCCGCCACTTGTTTGTTGCAAGAGAACTGAAGCACGAGGTGGATGGCTGGGATAATATAGAACACTGTGTAAACCTTGGCACTGGGCCCCACTTGTTGAACACAACGTGGGCTCCCTAAATTCTTAGCACTACCCCAATGAATAAAACCCTGAGACGCTGCTCAAGAAATATTCTGGTTTTGAGACAGATGCACGTTTCCCGATGGGGGAAAGGGACGGCTATCTAGCGTGTACTGCCGAGATGCTTGGAAGTGTCGAGGTCCCCCGGCCCGCGGGTGCATGCAACAGTATACAGCTGGAATCACGAGAATGGCAAGGGGTTGACCACGGCACCGAGCCTCATATAGGAGCCATCGACATATAAACCCTCGAAGATGTCTCCGCAGATGGCTTCTCGAAGTCTACCAAGCAACTCGTCTCACTCAACATGCCTTTCATTACCAACAAGGCTGAGCACTCCAGCACACCCCTCACACCATCCCCAGCAACGTCCTCCACCAGCAGTAGCGAGCTGGCTGTCACCATCACTTTCGGTCTCTGCGCTGTAGTTGGCACCGCAATTACCCTCTGGCAAGCTCATCGCCTATGGGGGATGTTCCGTCACCACAGGCTTCACAGTGCCCGTGCTCATGAGGACGAGGGTACATTCGCTGCCCCCGCTTGACGATACCAAGCTCACGCCCTCCTCTTAGAAGCCATCTCCGCCGTCGATGTGGAGCTTGCCTCGGTGGGGACCATGTCATCAACCGGAACTGCTACGTACGTCTTTCCACAAGCCTTCCACCCATGCAACAAACTCCGCTCATCTCTATCCATACATAGCGCCGATCCAGCCCCGGATATCTCCACAGCCAGCAGCGTTCAGTCAGGGCAAGATGCTGTCGACCAATGATAATGCAAAGACCCAGTAATGAGGAATAAAACCGCAATGGCACAACTCATCAGGCTCCACACGTTGCGGCGTCAACGGCATGTCTATGTCCTAGCACAACTACAATGGTGTTCGGATCTTCGAATTGAGGGGCCTTGGGTTATGTATGTACGAATATTACGAGGGTATACGGTGCGACGTTCAGAACATGAGCATCCATCAATGAGGAGTATCAAGGCCGGTAGGATATGCACAAGCACGCCTCGTTTATGATCAATTGGTACTTTACAACTTCCAAGCTACCACTGTCTTCTGCGTTGAGATGTATCTCCTGCTTGAATCGTATCATTACCATGCGTGTTTCCATTGAATCAGTCAAATCCTCGATCTTTACGAGATCTTGAATGGGCACTTCTCTCTCCATTCTGGGTCCGTAGGTTCAAGTCTGTAAGGGACTTTCCTTAAGGATAAGTACTTAATACGCTAGCACAAATCCTGATAGGGGCAATGTACGGTTTGAATCCTTTAGGGTACTCAAGAACTCTATAAAGACTGCCGTCTCCCTCGCCCCGTTCACGACTCATCAAGCGACTGGGACAGGTCTTGGCTGCAGACTCGAGCCACCATCCCTCAAAAGCTTGATACGGCTCAACTGGTCTTCCACCAATCAAGAAAGGTGAGCCGGCTCACCTTTCTTGATTGGTTGGCGCATCGGAGCCCGGAAGGATTACGTAATCTCTGAAGGCTGCGAAACGGTCTAGCCACAATCTCCAAGCTTCCCGAGTCCAGCCTGCAGCGACCCCTGACGCAGGCTCCAAAGCGGTTTAATGTCAGATAGAGCTGTACGTGCGGACCATGTAAAGGTGGACAAGCTCTGTCGTCGACAGGTCCGGCACGCTACCAGATGCAGTGCGTCGAGTGATGGTCCCTTTCCAGACTGGTCGGTGGAAGTATGGTGCAAGGTGCAAGGAGCATGTCAGGCGTTGGCCCAATCATGTCGACTCTCTATCCAGATTCCAGAACACACAGCCACCGGGTGCCCAACCCTAACGTCAGGTTCTCCGCTGGGGAAAGGAAGCCACCATCGACCATCGTTATTCCCGGGATACCTAGCTCCAGCCGCGACCACGGACAAGGCGGTCGTTGGCCTCGCACGACAGAACGAACAAGAGAAATTGGAATCTGTAGGTAAGTAGCCAGCTTTGACTATGCATTTGTAGCGATGATACAGTCGCTTGAAGCCCTGGGCGCGAGCCCGAGTTCGTAATTATGATTCTTGGTGGCATCTCAAGCTAATGGCTTCGGTCACATCTGTTTCGAGATCCGATGCAACGACCTGGAGCGAAGGCTCGGTTTCTCACGATTGTAACCTACTGTGATTCCCGATGCCGGTTTGGCAAGATATCTCTCTATGGCGGGTACGTGGGGATCCGAAGTTTTTGATGTACGAGTAGGAATGATCCACCCGAGCAAGGCTGCAGGTGCGTTAGGCTGTGCTACTGTACCTGGTGTGTCAATTGATTTATTGTCGGACGATCTGCGTAAGTGATTTGATAAAACCTCCATGATGTCTCCACCTACACTTTCTTATCATCACATACTCTACTCGTCCTCTTCCTTAGCTGCTTCTTCTAATCGACCATGCCTTTCATCATCAACAGAACAGAAGGCCCAAGCCGCAATCTTCCCTCTCAAGTACCCACAACCATAATCGCAACCAACACATCATCCGAAATAGCCGTCACCGCCGTTTTCGGTGTCTTCGCCATTGTCTTGGCCGTCGCGACCCTTTGGCAAGCTCGTCGCCATTGGCAGACTTTACGCCGACTTGTCGACAAGCCGCCAACCCAGGACCAGCATCGTGGTATGGTGCCTGCTCTCCATCTGACACTATTTTGCTAATGATCGTCATCCAGAAGTTGCGAGTGCTGGAGACGTGGAACTCGGCCATATGTCCGGCGCGTCTTCGACGACGGTCGTGGAGGATCCGTATGTGTTCACCTGGCAGCTCTTCCGTGCTTTTGTTTACTCGCTGACTTGCACTGGGAGTAGTGATTCATTGGCTATGAATGGATCTGGCCACAGTAATAACCATCAACGATTAGATGATGCAGGACCAGAGCGATAGGAAGAAATCATGTATGGAACACTTCACCGGAACGGATATCTTCGATGCCAAAAACGTCGTACCTTTTATGGCATCCTGTGATGAGACTCGAAATAGTCATTGACTATCGTGCAACGCAGCTTTGGACGACGTACAGCGAATGGACAGGTATCGAATATGAAGGATTGAGCGATCCAGGCCCGGGAGAAGGAAAATGAGATGTAGGTCTATAGGACTTGTCGTTTTGCAACGGTTCTTTCCCTCGGTGTTGGAATTGAAACACTTGTGACCAAATCAGTATTCCTTTCCCATGGCGGGCAAAGGGTGTTCGGAGATTCAGGTAGGTCTTTCAGACGATGCTGGCGTCTGGTATTGCGAAGAGATGCGACGGTTTGATGGTATGAGAATGGCTAAATCTCGATGTGAGAAGACATCCTTTTGTATGTGCGACGGTGTGACGCTTTCTGCAGTTACACTTCTCCTTGATCATGAAAACATGGCCCAGTACCAGGTTTATGGTGTGAGTCTTCCTGTATGAATTCCTCGCTTGGTTGAGGCGATTTGATAGAAGGACGTTCTTTACTTCGGACTTTGGGTTCGTATCACTGCGTCGCCGTCAATGACGCCTTCTTCTCCCTCCAGCATTTGTTCTTACGAAGTTCGACTTTCGCGAAGGAGGCCGCGACTCATGGCATCTCAGAACAGAGCAGCGAAGTCGACGCAGTGGCGTTTGACTCCGACTCAGACATCTGGGTCGATCTCTGCTTATGCACACGAGATTTCGTATCCAGCCTGAGCGCGATTTGATACCATCCTATGCGCCGGCAAGGTTCCAAATCCAGGGGGGGTAAGGCGTTGCAAAGCAATCATATACCACCCCCACCGGTGCATGGGCTATCATACGTTGAATGATGCTACTGTGGGGGATAAGCAATATTCTTAGGCCAGTGGGCTTTCAGAGAGAGAGACTCGAGAAAACAAACAAACTTGATCATGCACTGATCCGTGGAAGTGCTCAGACCATGTGTGTCTGATCTGAGTCGGAGGTATGGCTGGGATTGCCTTGGGACGCGGGCAAATCAGGAGGCGGGTAGAAAAGAAGGCAACAAGGCAACGACAATCCAGCCGGATCTCTGCTCCATCTGGATCTTACGGGCCATCGACCCGAGAGACGTCAGAACAGTGGGTGGCGCTACAATGCTCCTGGTGGGGAGAAACAGTTGCACAAGAAAGAATGCTTTCCGCTGCTAAATAAATTGGGTTCTGGCGGAATGTATTCCACCTGAAACTTCCCTGAACTTAGAGCCCTAGCAGCGGAAGGGATAATCGTGGGTGGCGTTACAATAGTCCTGGCGTGAGAAACAATGGTGCACCATCGCTGTAGCATGATCGCGAGGTTGATTCTGGTCCTATGAGGCAAGAGGAAGCGTTCACCGGCAACGTCATGCTGCCTTGCAATAATTACCCGTCGAGAAAAAGGATGGCTGCTTCCACCACGACTCGGATGGATCCATTCACGCCACCTTCTGAACACATGCCCGTGACGATCCAGACTCTCGGCCTGGTGCTTTGTGATGAAGATGCAGTGACGATAGCAACGTTTCTGCGTGACGAATTTCCCACGCTAAAGCAACGTCAAACGTGCAGGGGCGCTAGGCTGGCGAGGTGGCAAACTTGATCAAATCAAAAAGCGATTAAATCATGATATTTATCATGCTTCGTTCCTGAAGCGATCATTTAGTGGCGTTATAGCTTGCATAAAGTACTGTATAAGTACTAAATAGGACTGAGCACTACAGTATTAACCGGTATACATGCTGGTGAAGTAAAGGTAGAACTAATTACAATTAAGTTATATCATGCTCAAAAAAGCGCTTTTTTGCCCCGCCTACCACCAGGGCTGAGGGGGTTCAGTAAATGACGGGCCGACCTAACCACTTTTGGCAGAACCACCACTCACAATGTCAGTTACTAAGAGCTGCGACGCTGTCGAAATAAAGGTAATAGCTAATAAAAGGGGTAATCTCGCCTGCTATCCAATGCAGGGGGAACGCAGCCAAAGCGGCTAGGTCGACCCGTCATTTACTGAACCCCCCGGTGCTACAGTCGTCACGAGCAACTGTGTAATTGTGATTGGGTAATTGTGTAATTGGACCAATCACTTCTAGCTGCCAAGATGGAAAATCGTGTCGGTTGCGCCTTTGGGACGACAAGTGGAGAATCTAACCTACTGTTGGAACGGTTTTTGACCGCCAGATGAGGCTCCGCGGCCTGGCGATCAGCTAATAGTGGTCGCCGCATTCGCTTGTATGCCATAGATTTGCCTCGTTGCCTTTGTCAAGTGGTTCGCTTTGGGGCGTCGCGCGGTTCGCCTCTTTAAGCCCCGTTGAACCCTGTAACACACTAAGCCTGTTATGGTGTTTGAACGAATCTGCTATATTACCCCGAGAACCCGATCAAAGATCGTAGTCCTACAAGCTTCCCATCCCATCACTTCTCATCATCTTGGAGTGTACCGTTCACGTCCCGCAAGTACCGCAAGGCTAAACGTTCCTCAGCTCCCTTTTTTCTATACTAAGTCATGTCCTCACCTAACGACCGTGAGGTAGCCGTCAACGTTGTCTTCGGTCTCTTCGCCGTGCTGTTCTCGCTGTTGACCCTCTGGCAAGCTCATCGCCTGTGGGAACTCTTTCGTCGTCACAACCGCCTAGCTCATAGAAATGATGATGGTACTGTTCAACAACCAACGAAACCAGCTACGGGGTCTTACTAAGTGGCGTCGCTGTGTAGCCCGGCTCGATGCAGACGTCGAGCTGGCCTCGGTCCCAACAACGATAACATCAACAACAGTGGCGGATGAGACGTAGGTACTATCTCCGATCCAACGTTGCTCGTTCGCTTAGTCCTTATCCGCAGCGGTTCATCGGGTACTCATGCCTCTGTCGAAGCTGGTGAATCCTCTCCGCCTGGAAGTCGTGAATAACTTCAACAAGAACCTGTGTTCTACCCCGTGACGCAGAAGCCATGACCGATCATGATGAAATGCATGGACAATGTATGAAGACAGAAAAGAAAATCGATTGAGATGGTAAAGGTTGTACTGCTCGGAGGGAAATGTTTGGTAAATCAAGGAGTCACCTCTACTGTATCAAGTTCCGCACCTACCAGTTACCTACATCGTCTTAAGCTCTGCACCTACCGGCTTGTCAACCTTATTAGAACGCAAGTATCAGCGTCTTGGGTTTCCTGGGTATTCACATCTCACGGAAGGTTCCGGAAGGGGTCCGCTGGGAATGAAGGTGGTAGTATGAAAGTTCTTTTGTGTCTAGCTGAACCAGCAGCCTGCTCCCACATACTGTACCTGATGGGCGATGTTCCCTCTTTTCTCCTTCAGCTCACTGAGCTTCTTCAACCGTCGTTGTTTGTGGTGCTGCCATGTCGGCGGTCTCGGCGGGGCCATCTGTGGAACTCCAGTCAATCTTCGTCATCCTTCTCTTCCATACTCGAATCAACATCGAACAATAGCAAAAGCAAGTGGATCGCCGCGACGAACAGACACGAATAAACCATACTTGCCACATCCTTCAAGACTGGTGTGCTCACCTTCCTCTTGCGTCATGCTCTCCTCATTCACACTTTGCTGCCCCTTCGATCTTGTCCATATCCGCCAGATCCAATATCCTTGCCATACAGCAACCACACCTAGGACAATACCTAAGAGACCGAGTACAAGGTTGACGATGAGATCCAGTTTGTCTGACGTCGAAGCGGTAATGTGGGCCGATCGCCGGTCGATCCAGGATGCAGACATGTCGTCGATGTGCTGATGCTGGCGGTCACTTGTGTGGCGGAGGACACTGATGTAAAGGATTCTGGAGACAATACATTACAATGATTTCTGACACAGATCCAGCTGATACTTATTCCAACAGATATCTTAGCTCTAGGTCCTCGACAAATGTTGCTCACGGGAATCAGCCCCATCAAAGTCAGGCACCGAATCCAAGAATCCAAAAAGAGACTGATCGCCGACCTCTTGCAGCGACGATCAAGGCTCAGCAGAGAACCCGAAATAACCCATTGGAAACAGTCGGCGTACTGTATCCACGAGTCTCGCGATGATAGCACCGAGGTCTGCACTATATGCCTTGTTCACGTTGTCCTTCGCCGTTGTTCGGGCTGTGCGGTTCACAATATTCGACCTCGAGCAGGATTTGCGGGATCAAAATATGAGTATGAACAAGGCAATTTACCAAGGAGCATCAGCCACAGCCTCCATGCAATTGATGATAGAGCCTTCGTTGGCTCGGCTGCAGTTGTGTATATCCTCAATGCAAGCTGCAAACGTTCAGCCACAAGAGGTGCATGAACACCGCAAGTCTGTGCCGCAATGATGCGTCTTGGGGTCTGATTGGAGTGAACTTGGTCAGCCTGGAATTGCCCTACGACCATGAAGACAAGTACTTGTCGACTATACTTGCTATGATGTTATACCGAAAGACCCGGGCAAGTGGACGTTGGAGACAATTGCACTCAGCTTCGGAAAGTGGCAGTTGAAATTTCAGCAGAGCCTACATATTGAGGCCTCTTCTTAATATATCGGATCAAATCTCCTGGCCTTACCATGCAGACTGGTATGACTTGCATCTCTCTGAGCCATAAGGCCACCAGAGGTACAACGTTGTGGATCTCTTCCAGGTGAAAAAGGCACGGGCTACCTCCACACCACGCAGTGTAAATCTCCACACTACAGCACCTAGGAATAACCCCTATCTGCCGTCCGTGGCACCTGCTCTTTAATAAGTACTTATTTTCCAACACTTAGGAAGTCCTTACCTCGCGTACTGGTCGTGTATCCGATCTGGCTGGCAGTCGAGGTAACGGATGTCTGCCCCGCCAGTTGAAAGGATACGAAGCGTATTCGATGGTCAGGCTGTGGTTATAGGTGGTTCCTAGATGCTGTGGTGTGGCGATTACATCGCGTTGTGTGGAGGTAGCCCGTGTCGTAGGAAATAGTCTCGTAGGCGTTGGCGAGCGATTGAGACCAACAATGTAGTGAGCTGCAATTTCCTCAACATTGCCCTTCTTCATCTTGACATAAGGCATATCTCCATCTAGTGAGACATCATCCCTGACCACGTTCTACAGTTGATGCCCGGGCAACGTGGTGTCTTGGTCTGAGATGAGTTGGAAGTCCACAGATCCTGGCACGTGTAACTGCCTTGGGCCTCTGACTGGTCATGGATAGAAGGCAGATTGTTTATTATACTTGGTACACTCTTGGACTTCATGTTGGGTAACGATGGATGGCACGATCATTGTGGTCGGAACAGATGAGGTCGGGCGGTAGCGGATTGTCTTCATGCGGTTAGCGTCTATGAAAAGCCTAATTGCCCATCCAAGGAAATCTATCTCAAATGCATTAAAATCCAAAAATAAAAGATAGACTTTTGTCCTCATGAATAACGCCAGCATGAGTTCGACGACGGAGAGCTCGGACTGGGAGCATAACATAATTCCACAGTCGCGGAGGCCGAGCACAAATAGCCAGAGCAGCAGTCGTCCCAGCAAGAAATCACGACCAACTCCACAGCCCATACTTCCACGAACAAATGTACCAGGCCAATCGGTTTTTTCAGTCTCAGGCCCTATCCAATATATGCCACCCGTTCCGGTCAATCCGATACCCTTCCATCACCCCTATTACCAGAACCCGAATCCTATTCCGCCTGTTGTACCTCCGTATATTAATCCGGTAAATTCGACTGCATTGCCGGCACCTCCATTACCGACACCGTCCTATTACGCCCCGGTGAATCCTACATTTGCAAGAGTCATCAAGGAGCATGCACCGAGCCAAAATATAAATACCACTCCTAACACTTGGGATTCTCCACAAAAATCTACAACCCCTCAAATGGATACGCCGCCGCAGCATGTCACACCACCCAGCAGACCCATCAGGGGAGTCAAGAGTGGGGCTCGTCGAGCTCGAGGAGGCAGGCCTTCCAAAGTAAAGGTAGAGTCTCCCCACAATGGTGAAACACCTTTGGTCGCAACCACGCCGGTAGAAGGGCGTGGGTCAGCACGTGGACGAGTGCGAGGAGCTAGGGTCAATCGTGGCGGAAGACCAAGAGGTAGCCGAGCCGGAGGCTCCAGTAGTCGCGGTGTGAAACGAAAGAGGGAAGAAGAGGACGAAAAGGATGACTCTGACGTCTCTGAAATCATTACCCCATTGCCTACTCAGTCCAGATCAGGCCGGAAGATTACCCATGCAAACACCTTTTCGCCCATCGTCATTGACTTGGAGGAAAAACGAAAGCCCTCGGTTTCTGCCAAGAACATAAAAACTACCATCACGATCGCTGGAAGCCCTGAGCCTATGAGCAGGAAGGGCCAGAAACGGGCCTCCAAACCCGGAGAAGCTAGCGTTTGCAAGAACTGCGGTCGCGGCCATAGTCCGGCATCGAACATGATAGTCTTTTGCGATGGTTGCAATGGACCGTGGCATCAGTTCTGTCATGATCCGCCAATATCACAAGATGTCATCAGCGTCGAGGAACGAGAGTGGTTCTGTGCTGACTGCCAGGTAATACGGGAGGAAAAGGCTCATGTAGAAGGCAAGGTCAGTGCTCCGACGTTGAGTATTGTTGAGGTGAGTGTGCATTTCCAAAATCTTCCTTGGTGGAAGCAATATCTCATGGATTCTACGTACAGAAACGACGCTATCTGCAAACGCTGTCCTCTTCGAATTTGGTATCTCTTCTTCTGCATGCCAGTGTACTCCATCCGGATTTACCAATCTTCGCTACACCTTCCGGTGGACCTCTGCCTGAGAGACCTAAACGGCCGATTACTCACTTCGTGGACCCCACAGCGCCCCCAGCGGAAGAAGAGGAAGACGAGATGTATCCTGAATCCGAATATTTACCCTATCCGAAAGCCGGCAACGGAGTACCTCTCCCTTCAGAGAGCGAAAGCCTGGCATTGTTGATTGATGAAGATGTAGGCGTATATAGCCACGTCTGGGATTGGGATAAGAGAGGTCTTGACTGTGACAATGAGCATCGACAGCCTAACGGGACCGCCGTTGCTTTCTAGTCAAATGGCCGACAATTGATTTATCGATGTATTGTACAGAGTGCAGGAATTGGCGTGACGAAGTAGTAAGACAAGCCTACGAAGGACTTGGTGAAGATGGCGACTTGCACGCAGAATGTTTGAGACGAAAAGGTTGAGGTCGCATAAGGCTGGCGTATGAGATCATCATGCAAGGGCCTTCCCGTCCGGCGGAAAGTCTTTTCATTGGCTGGGCTACACTGGCCTCGGCTTGGTGAGCAGGCTAGAGACGATCTCCGTGGGGCCGTCCCAGAGCTTGCTGGAACCTCAGCTCGCCAACTTTCCTCGTTCCTTCAACATCTGCCCCCCTTTCTCTCATCCATTGCCTCCTCATCCTCCATCCACCACCACCATCACCACATACGCCAGACATGTCTACACGCAAGAGAAAGCAGGATGCTGAGGAGGAAGAGGAGTTGCAGGCACTTCCTAGTGAGGGCAGCGAGGAAGAGGAAGAAGAGTAAGGCTGTCTTGACGTCATTGGCTTCTCCATTCCTCTCCCATCCTCAAGAATCGCATCAACCTGCGCCTTCCATTCGAATCCATTGATCTGATTGCGCTTTTCTTGCTCGTGTTTGCGGCCTTGTGCGATCACGACTTCTTTTCTATATTCTGCTAGTCAGCCCTCGAGGATTCCCCTGCTAATGCTGGTTGTTTGCAGATACGACGAATCCGACGCTTCCGATGTTGATGATGAAGAGGCTTCTGAGGATGAAGTAGAAGAGGTAGCTGCAGGTAGTTTTCCCATGTTCGCTGACAGCGAACTCTTATCTCCACTCCGTGCCGATGTTGACCATCTCCTCAGCCCCACCCGCTTCCAAAAAGCGCAAAACGACCTCTACGAAGAAGGATGCGCCGGAAGAAGTCGATGACGACGAAGAGCCCGAGGCTGTAGATGACGACGACCAAGACGCCGCGGCAGCCCCTGGCGAAGAAGATGATGATGACGACGACGACGACGCAGAAGAAGAGGCCGAGGATACCGCAACGAAAGGTGGGCCGGCTGCGGCCGCGAAGAAGGCAAAAGGTGCGCAGGTGCCAAAAGAGGATGATCTAGAAGAGGTCAAGGGGCTGGGCGATGAGGAATAGGAGATGCAGGCGAGACGCTTTCGGGAATGAAAAATATATGCAGGAATCAAAAGATCTAGAGAAACGGATGTTATGATAGACCATCAATATGTATGGGATTTGCGATATACGCATTAGTGTTTCACTGCTTGGAGTCGCATTGACAGTTCGAGTGTAGATTGCCCTAAGCTGAGCAGTTGTTCCTCATCCTTACTCACATGATGCGCATTCGATATTATTCCGACGAACAAGTATATTCACTGGCCCTCGCTTCTGGGAGGGCAAGGAATACAAGATTCAGTGGCGTAGCGAGTACAATCATTATTGTTGATTCTCTGTACAACCACTAGCTTATCCATACTACCTACTATTTATCTTCCTCTCAACAATCCTCTGCACCATCTTCTCCAGCACACCTCCTCCCCCTCCTTTCCCCTCACCATCCAAACCCTCAAGATACCCTCTAACACTCTTCTCCACATACTTCCCCACCATATCAACCTCGACATTGACCTCATCTCCCACCCCTTTCCCAGCTGTAACAACCTTCTCCTGCGTATACGCAATCAACATAACCTCCCACCACCCCTTCCCCTCTTCCCCTGCCTCTCCCTTATCTCCACCATCACCTCCACCCCCACCCCCACCAACATGTTCATCATCATCCTCAACCCGCGTAACAGTCAAACTCGCCCCATCAATAGTAACATACCCCTTCTCAACCACAAACCTCAACACCCCCTTCTCCCTCGGCCTGAACCTGAGCACCCTCGCCTCCCCATCCTCCACCATCCCCACAATCGTCGCCACAGTATCCACATGCCCCTGCACGAAATGTCCCCCCATCCTCGTGTTCGCACTCACGGCTCTTTCCAAATTGACATTACTGTTTTGCTTGAGACGGCCGAGGTTGGTGCGGCGGAGGGTTTCGGGCGAGACGCCGACGGTGAAGGAGGAGGGAGAGGAAGGGGTGAAGGTTGTGATGGTTAGGCAGGTGCCGTTTATGGAGATGGAGTCGCCGAGGTGGGCGTCTGAGAGGAGGAATGCGGGGGTGGAGATTGTGAGGGTTGTGCCGCCGGACGGGGAGGAAGTGGAGAGGGAGGTGATGGCTGGGCTGGGGGTTAGTTTAGATGGGGGGGTTCCTTTTGGAAAGGGGATGGGGGGAGGGCGTACTGCCGATGCACTCGACTATGCCGGTGAACATCTTAGTGAGGATCGTCCAAGTGTTGTTGTGGGAGTTGGTAGGTTGAGATATTTACATGATGACAACATCGGAGAAAAACGGTGGACATGGGAGAGATTTGGACCTCGGCTGTGGGGAACCCTGAGCTCTCGTCACATCTGCAACCAAAGCTGACGATACACTCTCTTCATTGATTTGTACATTGATCCTCACAGGTCTTGACATCGGAGAGGGTCAAGATGGCTGCTCCAAGAGCATGTCAAGCTCTTCGCAAACCACTGTGCCACCCTCGA